>JAANYP010003725.1:92500-692500 GCA_020465985.1 Centrapalus pauciflorus
CGTCCCAAAATTAGCTCGTGTTCTCCACTACTTGAGTATTTGAGAACAGCTGAGGGTATTTTTCTCGAAACTGATCTTCGCGTTCCCACGTAAACTCAGGACCTTGCTTAGAGTTCCATCTGACTTTTATTATCGAGATCCGACTGTGCTTTAGTTTCTTGACTTCTCGGTCCATTATTTCTATAGGTTTCTTAACGAAGTTCAACTTATCGTCTAACTCCAGCTCGTCCATGGGTACAACGAGTGTTTCATCAGCCAGACACTTCTTAAAATTGGACACGTGGAAGGTATTATGAACGTTACTAAGCTCTGGGGGCAGATCGAGTCGGTAAGTTACCGGGCCAATTCTTTTGGTGATCTTGAATGGTCCGATATAACGAGGATTGAGTTTTCCTCGTTTCCCAAAACGGATTACTCCTTTCCAAGGCGAGACTTTCAACATTACTTGATCTCCCACTTGAAATTCCAAATTCTTCCGTCGAACGTCTGCATAACTTTTCTGTCGATCCCGCGCGATCTTTAATCGGTTACGAATCTGGGCTATCTCTTCTGTAGTCTCCTGGATGATCTCGGGTCGAGTAATTTGACTATCTCCTACTTCAACCCAACAAAGTGGTGATCGACACTTTCGCCCATAGAGTGCCTCGAATGGGGCGATCTTAATACTTGAGTGATAGCCGTTGTTATAGGAAAACTCGATTAATGACAGGTGCCTGTCCCAACTTTTCCCAAAATCGATGACACATGCCCTTAGCATGTCTTCTAGAGTTTGAATCGTCCTTTCACTCTGACCATCCGTTTGCGGGTGATAGGCTGTGCTCATATCTAGGCGTGTAGTACCCAGTGCTTCTTGCAATGACTGCCAAAATCTTGATGTGAACCGGCTGTCCCTGTCTGATATAATTGATACCGGCACTCCATGCCTTGAGACGAGTTCTTTAAGATAGATTCGTGTTAACTTATCCATCTTATCAGTCTCCTTGATTGGTAGGAAGTGTGCGGTCTTGGTAAGTCGATCCACAATCACCCAAATGGTGTCATACCCTCCAGAAGTCTTTGGCAACTTGGTGATGAAATCCATGGTGATGTTCTCCCACTTCCACTGGGGTATTTCTGGTAGAACTAGCAAGCCTGATGGTTTCTGGTGCTCAGCCTTAACCTTCAAACACGTTAAGCACTTGCTGACATAGGTAGCAATGTCAGCCTTCATGTTTGGCCACCAGTACATTCCCTTCAAGTCGTGGTACATCTTATCTGACCCTGGATGAATATCATATCTTGTTTTATGCCCTTCATCCATGACCAGTTTCCTTACTCCTCTGAATTTTGGTAGCCAAATTCTGCCCATGAAGTACCGACATCCATCTGGCTTGATTTCAAATTATTTATCCATACCTCTCAAGGCTTCATCCAGTAGGTTACCCTCCTTGAATGCTTCTTCTTGTGCCTCGCGAACTTGAGAGTTTAGGTTTGACTGTATAGTCATGACCAAAGCTCGGACTCTCAATGGTTTAACCCGTTCCTTTCGGCTCAGGGCATCAGCTACAACATTCGCCTTCCCCGGATGATAACGAATCTCGCAGTCATAATCCCTAAGCAGCTCAACCCAACGACGTTGCCTCATATTTAACTCTTTCTGATTCAGAATATGCTGAAGGCTTTTATGGTCTGAGAACACCGTGCACTTAGTTCCGTACAGGTAGTGCCTCCATATTTTGAGAGCAAACACCACTGCTCCAAGCTCCAAGTCGTGAGTCGTATAGTTCACCTCGTGGATTTTGAGCTGCCGTGATGCGTAAGCAATGACTTTATCCTTTTGCATGAGCACACAACCTAATCCATTGTGTGAGGCATCACAGTAGACCACAAAATTCTCTGTCCCTTCAGGCAAGGACAGAATTGGTGCACTACACAATCTTTGCTTTAACTGCTGAAACGCCTTTTCCTGCTCTTCACCCCAGATATATTTTACATCTTTCCGAGTCAACTCTGTTAGGGAACCTGCTATTTTTGAGAAGTTTTCAATAAATCGCCTATAATAACCAGCAAGTCTTAGAAATTGGCGGATTTCCGTGGGAGTTCTAGGAGTCGCACAGTTCTTTATGGCCTCTATTTATTATGGGTCAACTTGGATTCCCTGACTGTTGATCACATGTCCAAGGAATTTAACTTCTCGCAACCAAAATTCACATTTTGAAAATTTGGCGTATAACTGCTCCTTCTCTAACAACTCCAAGATCAGCTTGAGATGTTGTTCGTGCTCCTCCTAATTTCTGGAATAGATGAGGATATCGTCTATGAACACTATTACAAATTTGTCCAGATACGGTTTACACACTCGATTCATGAGGTCCATGAATACGGCTGGTGCGTTGGTCAAACCGAATGGCATTACCTGGAATTCGTAATGTCCATAACGAGTTCTGAGTGCTGTCTTGGGAATGTCTTCTTCCCGAACCTTTACTTGACGATAACCGGATCGCAGATCAATCTTAGAGTAGAAGCTAGATCCCTGTAGTTGGTCAAACAGGTCGTCAATTCTGGGAAGGGGGTAGCGGTTCTTTATCGTTAATTTGTTTAGCTCTCGGTAGTCTATGCACATTCTGAAGGATCCGTCTTTCTTTTTCACAAATAAGACCGGAGCTCCCCAAGGTGAGGAACTTGGTCGAATGAATCCTTTATCCATCAACTCTTGTAGTTGATTGGATAGCTCTTGCATTTCAGAAGGAGCGAGTCTATATGGGGCTCTTGCGACCGGTGCAGCTCCCGGCACCAAATCGATTTGGAACTCCACTTGCCTTGCTGGCGGAAGTCCAGGCAAATCTTTCGGCAAGACCTTTGGATAGTCACAAACCACTGGAATATCCTCGAGTCGCTTCTCCTCCGACTCTTTTTCTGCAATCTGTACCAATACTGCATGGCAACCTTTCCTAAGGCACTTTAATGTTCTTAGGCCGGATATGACATTCAGCTGACGGTTCTTTCTTTCCCCTTGGACTGTTAGGACCTTCTTCTTGTGGAGTGGTATTCGTACCACTTTCTTACCGCACAAAATCTCGGCATGATTGTGTGACAACCAATCCATGCCAATTACTACATCAAAACTTCCGAGTTCTATAGGCATCAAGTCTATCTTAAAGGGATGATCTTCCAGCTTCAGTGTGCATTTCTTAATAATACTACTTGCTTCTATTATTTTGCCATCAGCCAGTATATAGTATAAGAGTTGTCTAAGGGAAAAGGAGTGGCATTCAATTGCTTACTAAACTTATCAGATATAAAGCTCCGAGCAGCCCCAGTATCAAAGAGTACGTAAGCGTAAATGTCATTTAAAAGAAACGTACCTGATACCACTTGGGGATCCTGACGAGCGTCGCCTGCTCCTAAAACAAAAGCTCTCCCCTGAGCTCCTCCACCATTTCTCAACTTCGGGCACTCACTCCTGAAGTGCCCGGCAGCTCCACATTCATAGCAGCCTCTCTGATTGCCGCCATTGATACCCGAGGTTCCAAATTTACAATCCTTGTCCAAATGACCAATACGTTTGCATTTTCCACAAGGGGCTGGGCAGGGACCCTTGTTGTGATGAAAGGTGCATTGGGTGCAGAAGGGCTTTGTACCTGTGTAGCCCTTCCTTGACTCAACTCCTGCTACATAAGCCTTGATGGTCTCGGGCTTCTTGGATTGCGAGCCCGTATTCTTCCCAGACTTGTCCTCCCATTTTCTCTTGTTTTCCCCGGCCTTGGCTTCGTTTCTCCAGGACACCTGATCCATAAGGTTGTTAGCCATTCTGATGGCGTCCTGAATGGTGGTTGGGTTGGAGGCAGTGACGTTGCCTTGGATTTGAGGAGCGAGTCCCAAATGTAGCGCTCGATTTTCTTGTATTCAGGGTCACCATTTGAGGGCACAGGATGCTCAGTTCGTGGAATCGGTTGGTGTACCCGGCTACATACGTTCCCTTCATTGCCAGATTCCAAAACTCTGACTCCATCTTCTGTAACTCATTCCTTGGGCAATACTCGTCGGTCATCATTTGTTTCAACTCGGTCCAGGCGAGTTGGTAAGCTGCATCAATCCCTACAGACTGGGTGTACGAGTTCCACCATGTCAAGGCGCTGTCTTGCAGAGTGTGGGTGGCGAACTTCACCTTGTCTCCTTCAATGCATCCGCTAACACGGAAGACAGACTCCAACTTTTCGAACCATCGTACTAAACCGACGGCTCCTTCAGTTCCATTGAAGTATCGGGGCTTGCAACTCAAAAACCCCTTAATTCCACAACCCTTTGGGTGGGTTTCAGTTCCTCCCGTGGTGCGGCTAGCACCACCATCTCCATTAGCTGCACTGTTCCGGTTTGTCTCATAAGTGACTATAGCAGCAGCCACTCTTTGTGCGACTAGTTCCTCAATTTCTGCAGCGTTCATAGCTCGTCTTGGCGGCATTATCTTAAAGAAAAGTTTATAGTGTAAGAAGTTGAATCTTAAAGTTTTAAATTTTTCTTAAGGCACAACACTCTAATCATCAAACACAATTTCATAAATAACTTGCAATATTCATTAATCATTCATAACTTTCTTACAATGGGCGGGTTATTACCCGAAAATTTTTGTCCTACGCTATTACATAATATTTTTCTTAAAATTACAAAGATAGATAAAGGGTACTAAGTGTGGGAGTGATCGGGGGTCTCTCCCTTCTCCATCGCGCTGAGGCGCTGAGTCAGCTCCTCGATCCGAGCATTGCTTTCGGCTAGTTGCTGCCGAAGCTCATTCAGGCCATCATGTTGGATGGTGAGGGCATGCTGGTTAACCCAGTATAAATTGGAGTTCTGAATCTCCTCCCTCTCCAGACGAGCAGTCAATTCCCTAATATCCTGGTTAAGTAACCGGATTTGGATGTCATGACGGTAAGACCTTGCTACTAGCAGGGGTACGGTCTGGTCAGCCGTCTCCTAGGTGAGTGGTGGGATCGGTGCGGAGGATAGTCCTCCGACCTCGAACTGGGAAGGGATTCCTTCCTCTTGGCTCCACTCACGGAGGGTTTCAGGCATCCAGCCCCATCGTCGGGCGTCTACCCGTCGGTGCTGTGGTGGGGGATTGGGTTGGGGATCGAGATAGGAATAGACTCCTGTCTCGGTGTGATTACCCTCTTTCGGGGTGTATACAACATCTTAGGGCCATTTGGGTAAGGGCGGTACGACTTGAATGAAGGCTCTGCTGGGTGGTATGGAGTGCGGGCGGGGACTACTGGGGGTGGTGGATCCTTTCCGTCGTCATCTTCTTCCATAGGTTCCTCTTCTAACTCCTCCATTGGTTCTTCGGAGGGGTCTTCTTCTTCAGACGGTTCTCCTTCAGTGAAAACCTCAGTGACTTCGGGGCTCATGGGGGTGTACTCATCCTCTGAATCGGACAAGATGATGATGGTGTTGTTTGACATGTTTTCTGCTATCAAGGTCCATCCATAGTCTTTTAGTTAGTTACAAAATATTTTTAAAATCAGTAAAACTTAAGTGCAGTTATAGTCTAGGGTACTAATGCAACCTAGTTCACTATAACTATGACTCTGATACCAATCTGTCACACCCCGTTACCCCGGTTGGCAATGAAGCATGACGTCGCGGAAGCGTAACCATAATCATAATGAACGACCACAATATGGACGTTTTCAAAAATACATCGATATAACTTTAAAAGATAGAAATGTTTCACATAACCAGAAAATGATAAAGAGTAGTTTGCAAGATACAGAGATTTAAATACATAATTAAATTATCCAAAATAATGCAAATAAATCTCCGACGGTTTGAAAAAGAATGCGACTCCTTAAGTGCGGAAGCTTGAAAATACTTCCGATGCGATGCACTTGCCTTAATTTCCTGAAAATACACGCTAAAATACGTCAACAAAATTGTTGGTGAGCTCATAGGTTTACACGTAAAATCTGACTTGTATGGACAACAATAGTAGAGTTTGAATTTATAAAATCATAAATTCCATGTTATGTATTACATATAAACCATCATGCAACCGAAACTTAATTAAAATGAGTTTGCCCTGTTCAGTATTCCCATACGTAATACCGTGTGTTGAATATATATGCACTCGCTGTTAGCCGACCCGAACTAACCCGAATGGGGGACATGACTCCCAATAGATCTATCCACAATATATTCGCGCTTACAAATAAATGCAATTAACGGTTCATGATATAAGGGCTGATGGAACCACATGTGTAATACATAATAGAAATGAAGTTGTTTTCGTGTCCATATGAAAACAAAGCATGTATTTCAACCCCAAAACATAACATTGTGAAAATAGGGGCTATGAGGACTCACCGAGATTGCGATGGAAAAAACGAGCGTAAAAAGTTATTTAGCGTAAATGGATGGATGATGCGTCGAGTGAGTTTAATCGAGTCCTAAATGATAATAAGGACTTAATATATCTAATATATGATGATATATATATTTATAGATTTTTATGTCTTAAATCACCCAACATTACAAGTTTATAAATAAAATCCGCTTAAAACGTCAAGTTTATATATATATATATATATATATATATATATATATATATATATATATATATATATATATATATATATATATATATATATATATATATATAAAATTTTCCAGCTTTTTCGGAGGTTTTTTGGCCTACTTTGAGGCTGTTTTTGACCAAGCTCCAAAATGTTTTAGACTTTGGTTTTCTAGGACATTAAACTACTATATACAAGGATTTTTAGAATCAAGAACGGCCATTTTTCGAGATGTTTAGGTTGGTGAAAAAGCTCGTTAAAAACCCTATGTTGGCCATTTTTGAGCTGTCAAACTTTCGGTTTCCCAAATAATTTCTGGAGGTCTTAAACTCCAAAATAAATTATGAAAACTTCCAGATCTATAGTTAAGACATAGATCTAACTTTTGAGACAAGAATCAACTCATTTCGATAAGTTATGAATTAGTTATGATTTTTCAAAGTCGATATAAATTTTCTGCCGAAAATCCGCAGTTTATAAACTTGAAATAACTTATGATTCTTGTTGTTTATTCAAAGACTACTTGCATAAAAGTTATAAAACACATATATATCACATGTTTTCATAATATTAACATTTTTATGATGTGTTCATATATTCATAAACATATTTAAAGAAACGACTTAAAAACAAAAAAAACTTGAAATTTGTAAACTTGAGTTTTTATGAAACTTGTTGTTGTTGGTGATTATATATATTATGCAAGACTTATATAAACATAAATGTATGATGAAATAAGTTAGTATTTACTTACTTTGAAGTGTTCAGAATATGATTTTGAGTAGAAGTTGAAATCCTTGCAAGACTTGCACCAAAACACTTGAATTTCTTGAAGAACACTTGAATGCAAAAGTTTGTGATGTGTGTGTGTGTAGATCCGGTTTTTAGAGAAGAAAAGGAGAGGTTTTTGTTGTTTGAAGTGTGGAAAAGAAGTGAGAAATGAGGTCTTATTTATAGGCAAAGTGTTTGGTCTTTCGAATGATGAAAGGCATGGAAAGTAGGAGGTTGTGTGCACTTTTAAACAAAATAATTGTGTTTAAAGTAATATTAAAAAAATAAAAGTCAAACTCTAATACAAACATGCCTATATGGCTGGCCATGCATGTATTATACATGTATTTATATTTTTTTTTTGTATAAAAGTATTTAGAAATGTATTCTTGTATTTCCCTTTTCTTGTAATTTCATAAATACTTATGGATGCATTGTTTTAATGAATTGTTTTAGTCTTGCATAATTAATGTTAAGTAATTGTATTAGTGTTTGATTAGTGTCACTAATCATAATTTAATTATGTACTTAGTTGAATTAATCCTTCATAACGTAAATTGATCGGATTAATTGATTTCCCGATTCATCGCACCGATGAATTTGATTCTAATTGAGTTGAATTTTCTATTAAACCTTGTTAATCACTTGATTAATTTCTAATGACCACTGATTAGATTATAATTGGCTATTAAATACAGATTAGGTCATTGTTGCTAACCTGGTTTAGTGCCGGATGTTACAAATTATATCCTAAATGATGTTGAGTTAATATAATTATTGTAATAATGAAAATTAATTAGAGATAATATTAGATTAATTAAAGAGGTAATCAACTTTGTTAAACAATTTTAATTGTGAACTTTAGTGTTATGGAAATTCTATAGCAATTACCTCAAGCAAATACTATTAATGGCAATGTAGTTAATATAAATTAAAGGTTTTCTTGAGGGGTGAAACTTGATTGTGAGAGAGAAGTTGGAGGGGGTGTAGGTGACAAGTTGCCAAACCCCCACCCCCTTTTCTTTTGTTAAAAACCGTATAACACACACACACACACACATTTGCATTGTGTGTGTGTGTGTGTGTTTCTCTCAAGTAAAGAAAGGAAGAAGAGAAGGGAGAAAGCTAGGGTTTGGAAGGGTTTGATCAAAGATTTAAGGATCGAAGCTCACAAAATCAGATTTTTGTATACATCTTGGAAGGTATAAACACCTCCTTCATTCTTCTTCTTCATTTTCTCTCTTGTCCTCCATTTTTGGAGATGAAACCCTAAATGGCTTATGTTGAAATGTTTTGTAAAGGCTCCAATCTTTTAGTATGTTGTTATATGATCAAATGGAGCCATAATATGCAACTACATTGGTAGTTTGGATTAGTTTTGGTTTGAACACAATCTAGGGCTCAAATGAGCTCCAATGGGTTATGGATTTGAGTTTGATGTTTTAGTAGGATAAATATGCTCAATATTGATCCATATATGTTAAATGTTGATATGGAATCAAATGGAATTAAGTAGAAGCTCATTTGGAGCTTTGAATAGGTGATTTGGGTTTTAACCCATTTATGAACTCAAAAGAGTTCATATGAACCAATTGATGATCTTTTATGATTTAAATGCATGGGAAGGGTATAAAATGGTCTATATATGTTATATTATTGATTTCATGTATTGGTTGGGATTAAACTCGAGCAAAGGCTCAAGTTGGCATTTTAAGCCTAAGCGCACGCCAAGTGTTCGGTGAAATGCCACAATGAGTTCTTAATCATTGTTGGGTTGAATTTAATGTTTGGATATTATATGAATGTCTAAACATATCCTAAATGTGTCAAATATTGCTATAATATTGATTAGAATTGAAAATGAGCTCAAATGGAGCTTGGTGTTGTCGGTTGGAGCTTTTGGTCATTCTCGGACTCGTACAGAGTTCGTACGAGTTCCATGGAATCATAGAATGTTATGAAATGATTCTATCATGTTTAGAGGTGTTAAAGTGACCTTAATATGCTATAAATATTGTTGGTAAAGTCCCTCCAAAGTTACGAAAATGTTTATGGAAGTTTTGGCGACTTTGGTGTGCATTTATGTCAAAAATGAGCAGGGAGCTGTCCAATGTAATGGTAGCGGCGCGACTGACCTTATGGTCACGCCATGACCAACTTTCTGCCCTGAAAAATGAGTTTTCTTGGTCGGGGGTCGATGCTTGGGTGTAATTCTTGCATCACACCTCTAAATTGAATGTTTAAAGGGTTTGAGAGCCTTGAATCGATTCCGAAACACCCAAGGCCTCATATGAACTTAGTACTTTCGGCTTGATAACCCAATACCCTTAGCCTACTCTTAGGGGCTTATCTTGTGTTCGGGGGCTTACGTGTACGCTTTATGGATGCTTATAGGTGAATTGAGTCGAAAGGGGTTTGATCACAAGTCTTAGCCATCTTTAGGGCTATTGTAACATCTTTGGAAGACTTCAAATTCCTACTAAACCAATCATTGTGAGTTCTAGGACTAATGTAGATGAATAAATACATGTTAATTATTGTTTATGCCTTTGTTGATAACATGATATGCGACTATCCATAATAACATGCTACTTGATCATGCATATTCATATGCTATATTGATGGATTCATTGTAGCCTTATTGAACATGTTGTCATGCATCATGAATTGAAAAGTGAATTGCCATGCTAGTTGACATCGTTGTGATTTGTTTGTATGCATTTCATATGGTATGCCTAACTGCTTATCTGTATAAATAATATTGGTTGGAAGTTGGTAATTCACGTTTGATGATCTCGTAGGTGGGACTAATCACTTTTGTGATTGATTAATAATAGCTGAGATATATGCATGACACCTTAAGTTATATTGGGTCACCCTTCGTGACAATCTAATTGATTATGGATGGCGATAAGGGGCTATTTGATCAGTAAGTTTATTAGTAATATCATACGGCTCCCGGTGATATATTAGAACCATTAGTAGAACCACATAGGTGGTTTCTTTTAATTGGTCTAATGGACCATTATAGATTCTCAGGGATCATTGTGAACCGTAATTTGTTGTGGAATATGTTTTGGACCCCTTTGGATGTCCATGGAATATTTCTGGCCCCGTTGGATGCCAAATGGCCAACATATTTGAATTGTCGGAAGTCCCGATTTTGATAGGGACAACCTCGTACTTTTCTAGAGTCAATTCCACACCCGGCTTTGATAGCAACCCTAGACGACCATGGGGTATGTGGTTATTGGATTGGGATGGGATTATCTCATGTGAGGACGATAACGGGCCGCCTGCAGGCGATGATGATTTGACACGTTGGGCCACAAGCATGAGTTATATCCTAGTGGCGGTGTTGGCATCATGTGAGGACAGAAACGGGCCGCCTTCGTGACGATGATTATGACACGTTGGGCCGCA
The DNA here is from genome assembly GCA_020465985.1 of Centrapalus pauciflorus. NCBI lineage: Eukaryota > Viridiplantae > Streptophyta > Magnoliopsida > Asterales > Asteraceae > Centrapalus > Centrapalus pauciflorus. Next base: position 103,240 of record JAANYP010003725.1, read on the forward strand.
AACATGTTTGTCGTCACCTTTGATTTGGAGTCATTAGCAGTACGTACTCTGGTAATGTAACGTGTCGACTTTGTAAGGCGACTTTGTAAAAGCGCTACAACGTGCTACTATGACATGCGTTGGGATCCCCACTTTGACTCGACTATGTTGAGCAGTGGAGTGGATCCCAAGATTCGAAGTTGGTTCCCCACCTTGACTCGGCTAGGCTGGGCGGTGACAGTGGAACATAAGATAATGATAACGTCGAGAATGCTAATAGTTCTCGATGAGATGTGGTTCAATGGTGTTATATTGTAGAAAACCAATAGCCCTCTGTGAGATGAGACATCTCGTTGTGAATTCTAATAAATCAATAATTGATGTGGAACACCGCTAGTCCTCAACGAGGACGAGGTGATCCCTTTCTAACTTGGCACTGGCCATCATTGGCCTTGATGTTTTAGCCGATAGGAAATAAGTGTTGAGTAGACATAATTATTGTGTAGTTGTTGTTTATATTAATCTTAGAATTCACTAAATAACTTTTGTTGTTTACCCCTTTTAGTTGTTAACCTTTTTCAGGTTTTGAGCTATCATGCGGGAAGTAGATATTCTTCTTTGTTGTCGAAGATTGTAGACTCGAGACTAACGGTGTGCTTTGGTTGTTTTGATGGGTTTTGGGTAGCCGACTTCCTGGCCTTAAATATTTGTTTGCAGGATTATGACCTGTAACCTTGTAGACATTAATAGTTGTTAATCGGATGCATCATTTATGATGCATTAGTTGTAAAAGTTTTAATTCTACCCTAATTCCGCAAGTATTATTGTACTAATTATTGTTAATTACACTTAAACATGGATTATTATTGTATGGGTGTTTCACTATAAATGGATCTATAAAATCAAACATAAATCATCTGGATAGATTGATAGATATAAGTCAACTTGATATAAATAATGCATTTTTATCAACTTGATATAAATAATGCATTTTTATATGGTGAGTTGAAAGAAGATGTATACATGGTTCCTCCCTTGAATTATTTTGATAAGGCTGAAACTAAAGTTTGTAAATACTTAAGTCTCTTTATGGGCTGAAACAGACCCCTAGAAAATGGAATGAAAAGTTAACTTCAACTTTGTTAGAAAATGGTTTTTTTCAATGTAAAAGTGATTATTCCATGTTCATTAAGAGAGTTGAGTATGTGTTTATCGTGTAATTGATATTGTGGTAATTGGTAACAATAAAATTGAGATTGATACGTTCAAGTTGTTCTTAAGAACAAAGTTCCAAATCAAAGATTTAGGAAATTTATAATCTTTCTTGGCATTTTATGTTTTGGATTTTCCTAATGGGATCTGTTTGTCTCAAAGAAAACATTGTTTGGATTTGATGGTCTGAGTTTGGCATGCTTGCGTGTAAACATGTTAAGGATTCTATTGTATCTTTCATTAAGTTCTGTCTGGATTTAGTGAGCTGTCTGGATTAAGTAATGCTGACTAGAGAAATAACTAAATAGATAACTACTGTTTGATTGTTTCGTTGACTAAATAGTCTGAATGAAATAAGGTTTTTAATTGTAAGTTTTTAAAGAAATTATGAGGTAAAAATTATTATAATTTTTAGTTTGATCAAAATTGTAATTCATTTTAATAAGTATTTTTAATATATTAAAAAAAGAAGAAAAGCGTCAGAAAAAAGAAAAAGAGCTGAAGCACGGCGTCAGAAAAAGAAAAGAAAAAGTTTGAGAGGTCTTTCAAAAGTCCAGCATGAAGAAGAGAAAAGCTGGAGAGCTTTTTAGTAGGGAAAATATTTGCTTTCTTGGTTATTTTACTTTATTGGAAAAGAAGAAAGGGGGTGATATTTGGAAGAGTGATAACTTAATGGGGAACACAAAGGTTTGTTGGCTGATTGAAACAACTGATCGAAATTTTCAACTGATTTAAATAAGTTGCAGTCAAACAATGCTTAATTTTAAGGGGCTGATCAGTTTTTTTAATTAAGCCCAATAATTTGATTTCAAACACACCCTAATAGTTCTATGAGTTCCAAAAGTTATGAATCTGCTTCTGATTTGCTTCTACACAATATCACTGAATATCATAACTTAATTGGAAAACTTATTTATTTGACCTTGATTAGGCCTAGTATTACATACATTGTTCATGTTTTAAGTCAATTTATGCATCAACCTAGACAATCACATTTGAAGTGTGCTCTGAGACTTTTGAAAATACTTGATAAATGAACCAGGAAAAGGGATCAATGTTATTAAAACTCCTCATACTAGGCCTGTTTTGACTGGTTTTGTTGATGTTGATTGGGTCAAAATTGTCATGCTAAGAAAGTCAGATACTGGTTTTTGTTTGTTCCTTTTTTGGTAATCTGATATCTTGGAAGAGCAAGAAACAGTCCACTATCTCCAGGTCATCTGCTGAGGCAGAGTATAGAGTTTTTGCCTCTTTCAATTCTAAGGTAATTTGGGTACTGAAAGTGTAATCTGATTTAAAATGAAACTGTAAATTTACTTGTAAAAGTTCATTTGGATAGTAGAGCTGCTATCATCGTGTGTTCCATGATCATACCAAACATTTTGAACTTGATTTATACTTTGCTAGAGAAAAAATAACTACTGGAATTATTGAAAGTGTTAAGATAAGTTCCTTGGAAAATATGGCTTATATTTTCACAAAAGGGTTGTCTGGTTTGCACCATACTTCAATGAGTGAAAAGCTAAATTTGTTTATTCACTTTCACAATTAACTTGAGGGAGGGTGATAAAAAAAAGAATATTATTTTCTTATTAATCTTTTTTCAAGTTAGTTGTGGTTGTTGGTTTTCCGCGTGTGTTAATATGTCTGATGGGCCTGTCTTGAGGCCGATTGCTGCTTAGGTTTGGTAGACCTTTTTGGGCTGTTTTTTCTGTTTTTTTTTTTTCTTTTGCTTGCCATAGCTATATAAATAGCTGAATTCAGGCACTCTAGAGTGGGCAGACATTTTTTTTCATTCTGGACAATATCTTCGTTATCTTCGTCGAGCCTCGTTCTCTTTGTTTCCTCATTGTATGTTTAGGGTTTTTGTTAGTTTGAGTTGTACTTTTGTATGTTTGAGTGATATGAACTTCATTTGTTGATGAAGATTCATAAAGTGATTTGTAGTGAGGTTTAAGTTGTAATTCTAGGTATTGATCTTTGACCGGTTGTTTACGGTTAATGGAAATTTATTAGTTCGTAATTCTCTTTTTGTGTTTAGTTTTGCTTTCATATATTCCAACATTTGCTTGTAATGTACTATTATTTGATGTATTTCTTACTTTTAAAAAGTCTAACACAATCAATCAAAGTTGGGTATCCATTGTTTATTTTTAATTACTTTGAAAGGGAGAATAAATTACTAAATTGTTTTCCTGGGATCCGGTCTTAAAATTTAGTGGGCTTCAATTTTTTACAGGGTTTATTATTAAAAAAAACCAACATGTTTTTACGGTTTTTGCGTTTTCGTCCTTTTATGTTAATTTTTCAGAATAGTCCTCAAGTTAAAAATTTTTTTATAGTTTTATGAAATTTGACTATTAGAGGACGGTTATAATTGGTAAATTGGGTTTTTTAAAATTAAAAAAACCGGGTTCTAATATTAAGATTTCATTAAACCAAAAAAAAGTAACTTGAGAACTTTATTGGGAAAAATTAACATGAATGGATGAAAACACAAAAAAATAACATGTTGGTTTTTTCCATAATAAACTCATTTTTTACACAATTCATCCTATTTGTTATTAAAAAAAAGTGTGGTGTCAATGGACCCCAAATAATATATAAAGATTCGCCCTTGTACATAAAGTCATATACCTTACAAGAATTTTTAAAGAAATACAAAACAACCTCAAGACTTTGATTTCCAACTTATAAAATATTTCCAATAATTTACACATTACTAAACAAAGCCTATATATATCCTTTCAAGCCTAACTTTCTTGCAAATCTTCTGATGACTCTTCTGCTTCTCAACGAAATGTCTATCTCATCAATAAGTTCAACTATCATTCTTGTTTCGGTATGCAATCTTTACTTCTCTTTCCTCTATCTTTATCTAGCTTTCCTTTCAGCCCTTTAAAAATCATCTTCAAGGTTCCATTACAATACTTATTTAACTAAGTAACTCTCAAAAATCTTTTCTAGCAATTCTTGTCCAAGTAAATTACTCCAAGCATCGGATCTTGCTTATACACTTCATATTGGTTGATTTTCCATAGATACTGATATGAAGCAGTTACATTAGACATACATTATTACTATCTTTGTATGCATGAAATGAAAAATGGTCTCAGCACAAATTTGTAATTCTCTTTATGTATGTGTGTGGAGATCTCATCAAACAAATCATCAATATCTTCTAAAAACGTACACTATGCAAAAAAATTAGCTTATTGAACACACACTCCTTTTCATTAGTTCTCAAATGCGTGAACTTTGGATTAAACACGTTGAAAAATTTCTACTTCACCACCTTTGTCAACTCTACAATTTTATTATTTACTCTTGCTTTATCTATCTCGTGGCCTTGAGCGGTAGACAACTCAACATAGTTAGCCAAATTAGGAATATTGGGATCTAAGACTTTAAACAACTTCAGAAATATCATTAGAGCTTGTATCTTACAAAAGATCTTTCTATCAAGATAATCTTTCAAGTAAGGCAACTTATTTCTTCTTCTTTTGTACTATTTGTTGGATCCAAACACGAAATGCATAGGATTTCTTACTAATATAAACTTTATTTAACAGTATTTCAAATCACACACTTACAATCTTTACACAGGGTCCTATATATACTAGATGAAAAGGTGCAACTGAACTGTCGCAACCCTTCATGGTACTCCTTCATGAATGGTTGTGTCCTTTTTGGATAAGACACACATTTTCGACTTTGCTATATGCTAATTAGGTCCTTCTACTTACGCTAATTACATATTCATACAACAAACTTTGGATTAACACATGATTAGCATACTAATACTATATTGTCATTTTTGTGATTAATCGATAATTCACCCCATCATCTTGTCTACATCAATGTAGGTTCTTCGTCGCTTTGATAAATGAGATGTGGTTTTTGCTTCTTGTCCTTCTCTTTCCATTTTGAGCATTCGTATGCAAAGTGACCAAATTCACCACACTCATAGCATCTCATAGTAATTTTTCCTTTAAGATTCAAACCAAGACTTTTAACCTTGCCTCTTATGCTTCCCAATTTTTTTTTGGCAAAGTCACTCACAATTTCGTTATTCTTCATTTTTAAAGTATCCAATTCGCTCCTTAAAGTTTGTAGGAGTGCTTTCTCTCATGTATCGTACTTTTATAGACTCCTATACTTCCTTCACACTTGCATATTGTGCAACTTGCATTAAAACATCTTCTGGCAATGTTGTTAGTATCATTGCTTTTGTTGTTTGCATCTTTCTTTCATCTACATCTTCTGTGGCAACAAGTGTTTCCCAAAGACCATATGCCTTTAGTATTGATTCCATTATGATTGCCCAGGTGGTGTAGTTTGTTTCATTCAGTTTCGGGTATTGAAGTGTTACACTTTGCTCACGTACTTGTGCAGATGCTTCTCCTTTCGTCATACTTTTGAAACTTAAAAGTTTCCCTTACTTACTTTCTTTCTTGTGATCACCAAATGTGACCAACCTTACTTCTTACTTTCTTACTTCTGATCGTATGATCAATTTCTTACTTGCTTTGAAGCACAATGGTTTCTCTTACTGTGAAACGCTAAGGTTTCTGAAAACGCTGGGTTTTCTCTTACTTACTTACTTTGAAACACTAGAGTTTTTGAAAAACACTAAAATTTTTCTCTTACTTACTTACTATGTGAACCAAAATGGTTCGGTTTCTTACTTACCATTTTGCATTTTCAAATCAAAAATTCAAAACTAATTTTCTTTACTTTCTTCTCCCTTTATTAAAATTTCGAACGTAAGGGTTCAAGTAAAAAATTAAAGTTGCTTAAGGATCTTACTATAATTTCTGTAAATCTAAAAACGTACCCTTCTTCCAAATCGAAGCAGCCTTTTCTTCTTTTACGTGTCAAGGAAACATTGTGATGCTTTTGTCCTTAACGCCTGCTCCTAACCGGTGCCTCTTTGCTAATCGACGCGATCTCCTTTATGAATCTACGTCTCCTACTTGTGAATCGCTTTTTTATGTCTTTTGAAAATTTGTAACCATTTCTATGAATCGGTGCAACCCTTCTGTTGCCTAATAATGTGAATTCTCTCTATGATTTCCATAATACAAACATGATACATATAGCAATTGCAAGAGATATCCAAGGCTAGTGTTAAGGCTAAAATCAAGGTTAATTTCGAGACATTTAAGAAGGAAGATTGTGTCTATATACATTAAATCTAATGCTATAATGTTACACTATTAGCCTCCCGCAGCTGGAACGGGAGATGAGTGTCGAACGTTTAAACTGTCTCAAAAATACGTAAATAGACGAGTAGGAATACCTTTGGTAAAGATGTCATCATATTGAGAACTTGAAGGAACATGTAAAACTCAAACGGAACCGGTTGCCACTCTATCACGTACGAAATGAATATCAATCTCGATATGCTTTGTTTGTTGGTGTTACACTGCATTTGTAGATAAATAGACAGCACTAACATTATCACAGTAGACAATGGTGGCATGCGTGAGTGGTGAATGAAGTTCCCGAAGAAGATTGCGTAACTAGCATGTTTCGGCAACCGCATTGGCTATTGCACGATATTCCGCTTCAGCACTAGATCGAGATACAGTAGGCTGACGTTTTGAAGACCAAGAGAGCAACCTGTCCCCTAAGAATACACAATACCCAGAAGTCGACCTTCGAGTGGTAGGGCATCCACCCCAATCAGCATCAGAGTAAGCAACGAGCTTATCAGTAGAAGATGTTAAAAACTGGAGACCATGATCCAATGTCCCACGAAGGTATCGAAGGACACGTTTCATGGCTGTGAAGTGAGGTTCCCGTGGGTCGTGCATAAATAAGCATAGTTTTTGCATGTGATATAACAGATCTGTCCGAGTAAAAGTCAAGTATTGTAGAGCCCGGGCTAAACTGCAATAAAGAGTAGGATCAGAGACTGAAGGTCCAGTGAGCCCTAGTTTAGATTGTGTATCGACACGGGTAGTAGACGGCTTGCAGTTTAACATATTTGCACGTTCAAGAATTTCCAGTGCATATTTGTGTTCAGAGAGAAAGATACCCTGTTGGGTCCGAGTGGCGGAGATGCCAAGAAAGTAATTTAAAGGCCCAAGATCCGTCATTGAAAATTCTCGACTAAGAGAGGTGATCAGTTCTCGTAATAAAGTGAAGGATGGGGCTGTTAGAATTATATCATCCACATAAAGAAGAAGATATGCAACCGAGGAGCCTTTGTGGAAAATAAATAATGAGGAGTCGCATCGGCTATGACAAAATCTGATCCAAAGCTCAAACTGTGCAAAACGATGAAACCATAAACCATGCTCGTGGAGCCTGTTTAAGACCGTATAAGGATTTTTGCAAATGACAAACATACCCAGGTTTAATGGGATCATGGAAACCTGGTGGTTGATGCATATAGACTGTTTCTTGAAGAGAACCATGAAGAAAGGCATTCTTGACATCTAATTGATGAATTGGCCATTGCCGTGAAATGGCAAAACTAAGTACTATACGAATAGTTGCCGGTTTAACAACCGGACTAAAAGTCTCACCACAGTCAATTCCCGTTTGTTGGCTTTTTCCATTTGCAACAAGACGAGATTTATACCTCTCCAAGGCACCATCAAATCGCAAATTATGCTTAAATAGGCACATCGAACGAACGATATTGACCCCTTTATGTCTTGGAACAAGAACCCATGTCCCATTCTTAACAAGAGGATTGTATTCATCATGCATTTCCTGTTTCCAGTGAGGATCTGCCAAGGCTTGGGTATGGTTTTTAGGAATGGGTGATGTGGTGGTAGAGCGTGTTTAAATTTTGGATGGGTTTGTGAGTTTCGGCTCGGGCACGAGTAATCATGGGATTGATGGGAGGTGCAATGTTAGTCGTGACATGAGGTGACGGGGTGGAGAAATATGGTTATGAATCAGGAGAAGGTACACTTAAGGAAGGAGAAGTCGGGAAGGAAGGAGGTGGGTTGCTAGGGGTGGGCTCAGAGTGAGTTGGTGGCAAGGAGGTGCTTGTAGGAGTTGTGTTTGTTGTGAGGAGACGTCGAGAAATGAGATTAGTATCCCCAGAATCATCGAGAAAGTGATATGTGGAAGGGGTAAAGATATTTATGGACGCGTATGGAAAGACATTTTCATCGAAATTGACATGTCGGGAAAGGATAATTCTTTTTGTCGACAAGTCAAAGCAACGAAAGTCGCGGTGGTTGGAGGGATAACCAAGAAAAAGACACGGGGTTGTACGAGGAGCTAATTTGTGTGGTGTGGGTGTATGAGGGTAGCATAGACAACCGAAGACACGAAGGTGTGAATAAGTTGGATTTTTGTTGAAAATTTAGAAATGGAATTTCATTTTGAATGGAGGAAGAAGGTAAAATGTTAAGTAAGTGGGTGGACATGTGTAAGGCTTCCACCCGAAAACTCCGGAGATAATTTAGCTTGAAAAAGAAGAATGCGAATTATGTTATTGATGGTTCGTATCATCCTTTCGGATTTACCGTTTTGTTGAGTTACAAACGTTTTGATGTTTGTAATGCCGAAAGGTTTGTCAGAATTTGTGGTTGTTTGATCACCGGCCATGGTGAATAGAGTGGAGGAGTTTGGAAAGAATAATTGGAGGAGTTTGGAAAGGATAATCAAGAAGATGTAATTTTGAGAGAAAATGGTGTCATTTGCTCTAATACCATAATAATGTGAATTCTCTCTGTGATTTCCATAATAAAAAACATGATACGTATAGCAATTACAAGAGATATCTAAGGCTAGTGTTAAGGCTAAAATCAAGGTTAATTAGAAGACATTTAAGAAGGAAGATTGTGTCTATATACATTGAATCTAATGTTATAATGTTACACTATTATTGCCTCCGCTAACCAACCGTTGCCTTCGGTTTTAATGGTTGCCTCTGGTTGCTTCAAATCCAATTGCGACGTTCGGTTCCAATCATTGCTTATGGTTTCTATTGATCAATTGCTGATGGTTGAGGGTTCTAGACTCCTAATTGCTGCCTTGAATGATGTTGGCGATTGGTGGTTGCAGTGGTTGTGCGGTTGCAATTGTTGGCTTCTGACCATGGGGTTTTTCTTATGGTGGTGGCAATCTGTGGGTTTTCTGCGGTTGGCTTCTAAAACCAGGTGTGACTTTCTGATTTTTGTTGCCTCTTCATAGTTTCGATTCTAGGGTTTTGGCTTAGTCGGTTCTTGTTTGGGGTTTGACTTACTGTGACGATCTAATTACTGGTTCTGAATGATTTCACGTTGGTGCCAGTTTGGTGATAGATGTAACATCCATCATTTTAGTTACCCTTTTATATTATCTAAATTTCTTAAATAAGTATTTAATAATTGATATCTTACAAAGTGAGTAACTAGGATAAAGATATAAATGAATAAATAATAGGCATGCTTTAGAGACTTGTACCCTATGAATTAAGGATGGTAATGTAATTAATGATTTAAGAATAAATTTATGGCTTATGTGGAATTATGTAAGAAAGACTCAACTTTGGTGACTTAATGAAATAGAATGTAGAATTTAGGGACTATATGCAATTTATAAAAAGAAAATAAGATGTTTGTGGAAAAGTCTCCCGATTGGGCCTAGAAGGAGTGACCCCTTTTTTATATATATGTTACCTTTGTTCCCTTCCCCACGATTTTAGAACGCTCACATGAATGCAACTACAAACTCAACAAAATTATACTTTTGAAGAAGAAAAGAGCTATTGAGGTAAGAACTTGCAAACTCATCCTCTCCATTAATGTATCACCATCTCCTTCTTGACTCTTAATTCATTAATGATAGATTTAGGTTATGGAAAACCAAGTAAAAAGAGATGAATCTTGATTAGTAGACAAGAATCATCAAGTATATAAGTGTTATTTACAACTCTTGTATGTGTATTGAAGGATTCCATTGCAAGAATGATAAGAAACTTGAATAACTCAAATGAGTTATTAGTGGTTTAAACCTAGGAATTTCATGTGATAGATTTATGGTTTGATGATATTAAAATGTTGATGTAATAACACTTTGTAGAATAAAAGTTCAGTTTTAACAAGCTTGGATCATCAAACATGGTAGAATATGAAATTTGGGGAGTTGGGGAAATTTGATGCTGAAAAAGGAGGAAACCAGGCTCTGTCTGAGAGCGACTCGACGAGTCAAATATTTCTATCCAAAAAATTCAAGTTTTGATTTAAGGGTTCTTGCTTTGGTTTTAGGAAACTTGTAAGGCTTCAAAATGATGTATGAGCTTTCTTGAAGGAACCAAAATTGGGTATATTTGCAACTCAAGTGTTGAGATGTGTTTCTAGGGCCTTAGAATCACCAATCACATACTAAAACATGATAAGTGACAAACTTAACCTATAAACATAGTTGAGATGGATTCTAATTCATATTAAGTGACTTAGGTACTTACTTAGAAGTCCATAAAAAGTACATAAAAGTTAGTTTAAGAGGTTGTTCTTTCATATACTCATCATTAACATGCTTGGGAGATCGTATGTTATGTTTAGGTGTCTTATAACTAACATTGGCAACTTTTGGAGCTTGTGGGCGAGGCATTGGCTAACTCTATGACCACACGTTATCTTGGCATGATAACGAAATGATTATTAATATGTTGATTGTGAGTACTAGTGATATATGTGTACTACATACTTGATGATACTTACTCGTTTCTCATGATCCTGCCATTTGTTTCATGTTTATGCTTCACCTTACCTATCTATAATGGCCATGCTTGTTCTTTTACCTTAATTGATTTATATGGTTAATCTTAATATGTACATGTTTATTACACTGCTTATGACATAGTACATTACTATGTGTGATGTACATTATAGCCATACTGCTGATGATCTCGGAGTATGATGTCGTACTTCATTGTTGGCAGGAGTACGATGCCGGGTACTGCGGGTCCCGATGATTTTTGGTGCTACACATTTCCTGGATGTACTCATAGTGTGTAGTGTTGTCGTGACACTATCAAGAGTCTCCCTCTTGATATGTCTCATCTCCTTTAATGCAGGAGTACGATGCCAGGTACTACGGGCCCCAATGATTTTTGGTGTTACACACTCCCTGGATGTACTCATAGTGTGTAGTGTTGTCGTGACACTATCAAGAGTCTCCCTCTTGATATGTCTCATCTCCTTTGATATCTGATGTTGTTGATTTTATACATATTTTTCTTAGTATTTCTTCCTCATTTAAGTGTGTTTTGATAGATAAACTTTCGAATTCAATACTGAAATGAAATAACTTTGTTTCCGAAGGTTTGTAGCGAACATTTGCGAATCAAGGAAAACGAATGATGTAATGTCAAGATTTATTGATAAACTATCAAAGTATTGGATACAAAGAGTACATTCCATGGCCATGGAATTTAGAAATTCCATGGATTTGAAGAGAAGTGACTGGCTGATACATGAAAATCAATCCATGGCCATGGATTTGAAGATTATTAGCTCTAGTGCATAAATGAAAACATGGTGATGGATTGCAAAAGTGAAGCGCACGCATAATAGGAAAGGGGGAGACTTTCAACCTAGTTTGGGAAAACGGAAACCCTAGCTTGGAGAGGAAAAAACCCTAGCTTGGAGGAAAGGAGACGGCGGCTAGGAAGGAGAAAAAGAAAAAAAGAGAGCAACGCAAAGGAGGAACACGATTCTAAGCATTCGGAGGCAATTTTTGTGAAGAACAATTGAAGAATCTCACGATTTCAACTTCTCTATTCATCACTCTAATATTGGTTTGGATTCTCAATATTGTATCAATTCTTTTGTTGGTGTTTTGATTGAGATGATGGTAACCCTAACCATGGGGTGATTTTCTTTTGCATTTACTTAGATGATTGAACCCTAGTTTAGATGATAACGTTATTAGATTGAATCATTCTTTTGATTGATTGGTTTATTTGGTTACATTTGTTTGGTAAAAACTTGGGATTTCATTAATATTCAATAGATAGTCAATTCATTTTGTGGCGAAAGCCTTTTGTTTTGAATATTTATTTCGACTAGTTGTCTTAACAATTAATCGTTTCTTGAAACCGGAACTGGTAAAAAGAAGTTGTTAGAGTTTTTCAAGTTTATGATTTTAAAAGTGAAGTTACATTGAGATGAACCATCTTGTGTAACTTGGATTAGTCTTAATCATATATCTTCGATAATCAAAGTGATTGTGTTTTAATTGCATGTTTTGAGGTGGATATAGTGAAGAACTTCACGTGTCTTTCCAATATTCCTAAAGTTAAATAACCTGACCAGGAAGTTTAATTGGCTTAAGAATCACGGGAGTTAAATTCAATATCGGGCTTAAATGCTATCATCGAGACTAGGGGGATTGATTCTAAGTGAATGCATTGTTTTGACACTAAATTGTCCACTGCTTTTGTTTGTTCTGCTTCATAGTCCAAGTTAGTTCATTTGCTTCATTATAATAGTTATTTAGAATCAACTACTTATTGTCCATGATTAATTGGTAACCAAAGACTTATTATCATCATTCTACATCGTTTCCCTGAGATCGATACTCGGTTCTTACCTAAACTATTCTACTATACGATAGGTTACACTTGTCTATTGTCTATTAGTTTTAGTTTGGATTAGTTCCATTTGTATTATAACTTATGTGTTTAGTAAAATAGACACCAATGTCTTTTATATAATGGTGCTTAATGTGATTGTTCATGTCGTTGCAGGTTCATTTACTAATTAGCTATTGAATGTGGTACACTATTGATCTAGTCACTCACTAAGCATTATTGCTTAACCATTTTGTTGATTTTCACTTTTCAGGAATAGAAGGCAAGAGGAAAGAGAAGGTAGAATCAAGTAAAGTTTGAAGTAGGAGATACGGTTCGAGATAGACTCTTTTGGTACATTTACTTATGTTTTACATTTTGGGGAGGGAGTAGATCACCCTTGTGCTATATTTCATCATGACTTTTATCTATTTAAGTTTGATGAAGGCTGATGTGCTTAATCCCATTATTTGCAATGTATTTGGGTCATCAAAGTTTGAAATGGTGGCATTAGAACTTGTGTTTTGGGCGATGGTCTCATTCATGTATCGATAGTTAGATCCATGGGCATGTAAGCGCATAAATCTCTGATTTTTTTGGGTATTGTACTTTGGAATTTGATGAATTGGAAATGTATTTTGTAGTTTAATACTGAATCCGAAAATATAGGTTGGTTTATTGATATTACGAATAGGTCATGCTGAAATTTCGTTAGAGATGTTGAGAATTATTATTATTCTTGTTGTCAATTACAGTTATGGTATTACAATAGAACACTCTCTAACACTCTGTGTTCGGCTGCTGCCGTGCGCGCCAATGGCTTACACTTATTAATCTTACTAATGACGATGAAAAAAAAATCAATCGCCTTGTGGTGTATTTCTTAGATTGTTGCCTACTGTTCATGTTCCTTATGGTAGATGATGAGGATTGATCAAACTTCGCTCTGATACCAATTGTTGGATTCAAACACGAAATGACAGGATCTAAAATATGAATAACCAAGATTAACTGATTTGAAATTTATCAGAGTATAAATCAATAATCTTGCTTTGAATCAAAGTTTAATTAAGAAGTTTGCGGAATAACACTTAATTATTTTAACAAAAACTTTCAGAACCAATGAAGCATAAAACATAAGAAGTAATCAAGACTGTTTGTATTGCTGAATTCAATGATTACAATCACCTCTAATCTGTTTTGATTAGACGAAGAACACAGACTGTTCTTAGGGTTTTACAACCTTAGAGGCTTATGAAAACTTAAACAATAAAGCAATTACAGACTCAAAAATACGCAGAAAACTTCTATGAACTTCTATACAATATTCTGTCTATTTATATTGCTTTTTGGACTTGTTTCCTTTAAGGACTATGACTTCTCTGATAGTAGATATGCTGGAATCTTCGTGTAGATATCTTTCCTGAAAATCAGCACTTTCTGTTTATGAAACTGTTGAGCAGCTTGAATCTCTTGACAGCATGAACTGAGCAGCTTGAGTTGTTTTGCTCTGGCAGCTTGAACTTTTACACTGGCAGCTCGAGTTTCTTCAACTAGCAGCATGAATTTTGTATTTACATGAAAAATCTACTAACAGTCTGAGAAGTCTAACTAACAGCTTGAATGTACTTAAACTATTTCCCAACACGAAATGTACAAGATTTCATACTAATATAAACTTTATTTAGCAATCTTTGAAATCACACACTTACAATCTTTACATAGGGTCCTATATATACTAGATGAAAAGGTGTGATTAAACCATCGTGACCCTTCGTGGTACCCCTTCATGAATTGTGTCCTTTTGGATGAGACACACTTGTGATGATTGTGTCGTTTCGGATAATTAACATGTTAATACTATTTTGTGATGATTGTGATTAATCCATCACTTCTTAGTCTCATGTGATCACAATAACAGCTCCAAAGATTCATCCAATCAAAAACCAAACAAAATATTTAAGAACAGATGTTCTTAATGAATACAAAGTAAAGATATTGAAATTTTTCTACAAAAATATGTTAGAAATACCTCAAAAATCTATATTGAATTGAAGTCTCTAATTCCAATTAATAAAATGCAGATCAAGTATAAAGACTCACAAATATGTGTGTGTATGTGTGTACAACGTTGGGGTCATTGCAGAACCTTAATTTGGTGCAGAATTGTACAACCAATATATCTACACCATGGGATTATGATCAACACTAGGGATAAGATGGTAACTATGCAATTAACATTAAATTAAGACTAAATTAAATAAATGGTCCATGTGGTTTATATGAAATTACGTTGTTAGTCCCTGAAAATTTTTTATTACACCACAAGTCCCCAAAATCGAAAAATTGTAACAATTTGGTCCCTTAAACTAACGACGGTTAATATGAGCGGTTAGTCTCATAGACATTTGTCCTTTTGTCTTTCAGGGACAATCTGTGTAATTTTTCATGATTTCTTATTCTTTTTTCTTTTTTTTTCTCTTTTTTTCCTTTATATTATAATTTATTTTCATATATATATTTTGTATTTCTTTATTATTATTATTTATTTAACATTTTATTTTTTATTCTTTTCATTTTAATTATGAATTTTTATTTGTATGTTTATTGTTGTTATTAATCTCAACGGCTTTTTCTATATATTACTATAATTCATTATTTAAAATTATTATATGATATATCTGGTTCATTTTTTTCAAATTAGTTATTGAAATCCAAATCTTTGTATTTTTATTTTTCCATTTAGGAAATTAAAATTAAAGATTAGTTGTAGTTTTTTTCGTCCAGAAAATCCAAAATCGAAATGATTTATTTCTTTTCTCCATTTAAAAAATTCAACGTAACGTGTTGAAGTTTTTCATTTAGAATAAGTATATAGTCAAAATGGTTCATAGTTTCTTCATTGAAAATATTTAGTAAAAAATTTTAATTCTGAATGGTTCGAAAAAATTAAAAAATTTGAATTGTTCATCGCTTTCTAATAAAAATAAATAAATTTCGAATGGCTTGTCATCTTTATTGAAAAAATTAAAATTGTAATGAGTCGTCCTTTTTTTATCTTCGTTTAATTAAAATCATAATGATTATTTTGTTTGAAAAAATCAAAAATCATAATGGTGCACCATTTTTTGAACAAAAAAATTAAAATAAAAATGGTTTGTCATTTTTTTGATCGAAAAAAATTAATATTGGATTGGTTCCGTTGTTTAAAAAAATTAAAAATCATAATGTTTCATCGTTTTTTATAAAAAATATAAGTGAAATCGTACATCGTTTATTTGTTTGAAAAAATAAAATCGGAAGAGTTCGTAATTTTTTGTCGTCGTTTAATTAAAATTTTAGCGGTTATTTTCTTAAAAAAATAAAAAATCAGAATGGTTAATTTTTTTTATCGAACAATTAAAATCAGTATGGTTCATTGTTTTCTAATTGAAAGAATTAAAATCAGAAATGTAGTCATTTTAAAAAAAAAATCAAAATTAATATGGTTCGCGTTTTTTTTTCAAAACAATCAAAAATCGAAAAGGTTCGTAGTTTTTGTGATCAAAAAGGTAAATTCGGAATGGTTCGTCGTTTGTTTATTGAAAAAATCCAGATCAGAATTTTCATCAGTTTTTTGTTTGAAAAAACAAAAAATCAAAATCGTTTGTCATTTAATTAAAATCAAAATGCTTAATAAAGTTAAACGATGAACTATTCAGATTTAATTTTCTTAAATAAAAAGATAATGGAGAAATATTCAGATTTATAATAACCAACTGGAAAAAAAATAACGAACCATGTCCATCGTATAATAATCTTAAATAATAATTATATTAATATATAAAAAAAGTTATCACTGATAATAAAATTAACATGCAGGTATTAATTTTTAAAACAAAACGAATAAAAAAATAAAATGTTATATTTGAATAATTAAATGATAAAAAAAAGAAATCCAAAAAATATATATGAAATAATATAATATAAAGAAAATACAATAAAAAAGAGAAAACAAAATAGATTAGAAGATTACTCAAATGGTCCCTAAATACAGAAAGACAAAAATGTCTCTGAGACTAACGGCCCAAGTTAACTGCAACTAGTTTCAGAGATTAAAATGTTACATTTATTGATTTTAAGGACTTGTGGTGTAATAAAATTTTTCTTGGATTAAAACCATAAATTTATATAAACCACGAACCATTTGGGTAATTTAGTCTTAATTTTGACCATTGTTTTGACTATTTTAATATTGAATGTATCATCAGTGTCGCATATATAATATATAGTATTACTTCAACGTTCAATATTCTGTTATCATACATTAATGTACATCTGGGTTACTTTTTAAAAAACATATATATTACACATGAATTTTTTTTGAAAGAAATATTCCGTAAACGATCCTATCGATTTATATCAAATAAACATTAAATATTTATATCAAATCTCGAATGATAAATTACAATAGTAATCACATTGTTTAAATATTTAATTTTGAATGCATATACAATTCTGACATATGATATATAGTATTAGTTTGACATTCAATATTATGCTATCTTATATTGAATATACATCTAGGTAATTTTTTTGAATAAAATATAATGTGTAAATTTTTCAAAAACATATATATATACCATAAATAGTTCTATCGATCTATATAACATAAACATTAGATTTTTATATCAAATCGCGAATCATGAATTATAATAGTAATCACATTGTTTACATATTTAATGTTAAATATATATGAAGTGTTGAATATATGTTATATATGAAAAAAAATAGTAATCATATATAATCACATATGATATACAATGTTGAATATATGATATATATTGTTACTTCGACATTGAATAATCTCGAGATAATGTATTGAATGTCATCTGCATAGAAAAGTTTTCACAAAAAAATAAAACATGTAAACTTTTTTTGAAAAAAATATATCGTGACCGGTCTGGTTTTAAAAAGTATAAAATTCTCATTTTTATGGTATAATTTTTTTATCTAGAAATTAATCTTATTTGATCATTCACAACAATTATTTAACTATTTATAATTCTTCTACACTTATTTGTTCATTCACAAGACTTATTTGATCATTCACAACACTTATTTGATCATTCACATGAACTATTTGATCATTCACAGTATTTATTTGATCATTCACAATAATTATTTGACTGTTTACACTTCTTCTACACTTATTTGATCATTCAAAAGACTTATTTGATCATTCACAATTCTTCTACACTTATTTGATCATTCACAATACTTATTTGACCATTCCTAATTCTTCTGCACTTATTTGATCATTCACAACGCTTATTTAATCATTCACAAAAATTATTTGACCATTCATAGTATTTATTTGATCATTCATAACACTTATTTGATCATTCACATGAATTATATGATCATTCACAACACTTATTTGATCATTTACAATTTATCTAACACTTATTTGATCAATCACACCACTTCTATAATCATTCACAAGAATTATTTGACCATTCACAGTATTTATTTGATCATTCACAACAATTATTTGATCATTCACATTAATTTTTTGACCATATACAGTATTTATTTCATCATTCACAATAATTATTTGACTATTTACACTACTTCTACACTTATTTGATCATTCACAAGAATTATTTGACCATTCACAGTATTTACTTGATCATTCACAACATTTATTTGATCATTCACAATAATTATTTGACCATTCACAGTATGTATTTGATCATTCACAACACTTATTTGATCATTCACATGAATTATATGACCATCCATAATACTTATAAAATGATCATTCACAACACTTAATTGATCAAATAAAAGTTGCGAAAGGTCAAATAATTCTTGTGAATTATCAAATTTGTGTTGTGAATGATCAAATAAATAGTGTAAATGATCAAATAATTCTTGTGAATGATAAAATAAGTGTTTTGAATGATCAAATAAATATTGTGAATGGTCAAATAATTCTTGTGAATGATCAAATAAATGTAGAAGAACTATAAATAGTTAAATATTTTATATGAATGATGAAATAAATATTGTGAATGGTCAATAATTTCATGTGAATGATCAAATAAGTGTTGTGAATGATCAAATAAGCGTAGAAGAAATGTAAATAGTCAAATAATTATTGTAAATGGTCAAATTAATTTTGTGACTGATAAAATTAGTGTTGTGAATGATCAAATAACTATTGTGAATGGTCAAATAATTTTTGTAATGATCAAATAAGTGTTCAAGAATTGTGAATGGTCAAATAAGTGTTCTGAATCATCAAATAAGTGTTGTGAATAATCAAATAAGTGTAGAAGAATTGTAAATAGTTAAATAATTCTTGTGAGTGATCAAATAAGTGGTGTGAATGATCAAATAAATGTTGTGAATGATTAGTTAAGTAATGTGAAAATGATCATTTTATAAGTATTGTGAATGGTCACTGTAATTACGAAAATACTCTTCTAGTTAAAAAAAGAGGGACGCGCATGGAATTTTCAAATTTTGATCACAACCCTTGTTTTTTTTTTTATATTTGTGGCTTTGGAAGGGTACATTTGGTATACTCAATTCTCATGGGTACTTTTTTGAACCCAATTATATATATATATATATATATATATATATATATATATATATATATGTGTGTGTGTGTGTGTGTGTGTTATAGTGAGGAAAATATATATATATATCTTAGCCTTAATTGAAACTGTGCATGATAACCCCATGGATGATACTCACCCAAATAACTATCCCCTAATAAAGGGTATGTTTGGCAAAACTAGTTGTAGCTTTGTGTTTTTAATAGAGGTAGAGCTTTTAGTAGCTGAAGCTTTTGAGAGCTGAAGCTTTTTAAAAGAGCTAGAGCTTTTTTGTTCTATAAATGTGTTTGGTAAAACTAACTTTAGCTGTACTTTATAGTATTAAATAACTTAAAAGGGCATTAATATTAATTAAAGGTGGTAGTTTATGATTAACAGAAGGGTAAAAAAGTAAATATGTTTGACTAAAAGCTCCGGAGCTTTTCAAAAGCTACTTCGGGTATGGTTGGCAAAACTAGCTGTAGCTTTGTGTTTTTAATAGAGGTAGAGCTTTTAGTAGCTGAAGCTTTTGAGAACTAATGTTTTTAAAAAAGCTGGAGCTTTTAGTTTTATAAATGTGTTTGGTAAAAGTAGCTGTAGCTGTAGTTTTTAGTGTTAAATTACGTAAAAGGGCATTAATATTAATTAAATGTGGTAGTTTATGATTAATAGAAGGGTAAAAAAGTAAATATGTTTGACTAAAAGCTCCGTAGCTTTTCAAAAGCTACTTTTACTAGTTTTTTTTTATAAAAGAGCTTATTTTTTAGAAAATGAAAGCTCTATGTATGATTCCAAACAAAACTTTTATTTTTTAGTAGAACTTATTCAAAATAAAAGCTTCTAAAAGCTCTTAGAAGCTCACTACCAAACATAGCCTTCTACTAGCTTTTTAAAAAAGAGCTTATTTTTTAGAAAATGAAAGCTCTATGTATCCTTCCAAACAAAGCTTTTATTTTTTAGTAGAGTTTATTCAAAATAAAAGCTTCTAAAAGCTCTTAGAAGCTATCTACCAAACATAGCCAAAATTTCAACCTCCTAAGTAAAAATAATTAGCCCCATGAAATTCTCTCTTTCTCTCTCATGCTCTACGTTGGCTTCTCTCACTTCTAAACCCTAAATCACAGCAGACATCGCCTTCACTCTCCCAATCCCTAGATCCCACAAACTAGCCTTCTTGCACGATTTCTCTAATGTCATTCGTGAATCCATCGGAGAATAAACATGTGTGACGTCCATGAAGAAGCTAAAGTTGTCGTCTTCCTCATTGATGGTCTCGTCCCACTTTCATATCTCATCGCCTATCTCTCACACCAATAACAACTGTTTCATCGACAGCCAATGACGAAAACAAATATTTCAAAAGCTAAGGCCAAACCAACCGCTTAAAAATGATAAATAGTTTTGATTTCATTGTCTAGTCGTTGTTGCCATGTAAGAAGTCGCATGCCGATGAGAAATCATTCTAAGGCTTTTTTTTAGAAAAGGGATTTGATAATCATTCGCTCATGGACTGTAGTTTTTTATTTTAATATGTTATTTTAGTATTGATTTTCAATTTAATAGTCAGACACAATATACTTTACATGTTAAATTATTTATTATTTGTTGGGCGGAATTGTCTTTCATTTTGAATTGGGTTTCCATTGATTTCATTGTTGTTTGAATTATTGATCAACTTTCATTGTTACAAAAACTATGGACTTGATATGTATCACTTTGGTTTTGAAGTTGATATGTTTCACTTTGTTATGATACCATCGTTCGCCACTGGATACAGTTGAAGATGATAATGGTTCTTGGGTTTTTTTAACAGAAAATTGATGATATGTATCACTAATTCTGCAAGGTAAGGGTTTTCTTGGATACGATGTTCAAAAAGTGTAACATATCTGGGCTCGTCTTTATATTTTTATGTGTATATATCTTTTCTTAAATCATTTTCATATTCAAATCCTTGAATCTGATTTTGGTATCACTAGTTGGTGTGTGGTTTTAGAGGTTTTTTGCTATAGATCTATATGTTGATGTTGTAATCTGAACGGTTGGGGAAAAGAAATAAGGTAGAAGGAAAGAAGAGAAGGAGGAGTATTGGAGCAATTTTCTGAATACCATTAATCAAAAGTTATGTTTTTCTTATAAAGGAAAAACAACAAAGAACAATTAAAATCTACCTAACAATGGGGAAAATCAACGTTACTGGAAATATGGGCATCCCCATGATCTCCATTATTTTAGCAACTAAGCAAAGCAGAAAAGACTAATTCAAAAAGAAAGTGGCAACTCTCCAACCAATCGATGTTGGCCTTTTTCCCTGACTTCTACGTGGGCTTATCTCCTTCCTATATGGGCTTGACAACACTTTTGTAATTGGGCTCTTGCACCTTAGACACATAACAATCCACCCCACTTAAACTCACCTTGTCCTCAAGGTGGAAATCAGGGTAAGCACGTTGGAACCTCCACTTCGTTTCCCAAGTTGCATCCTCCCTATCTTGACCAACCCACTTAATTAAGAGCTCGGTTTTAGGTCGGTACTTACCCTTCTGCACCACCCGTTCTTCCAAGATACTTTCCGGTTGTTTGGGAGATGGAGACAAAACCTATTCCTCCACAGGCTCCCTAGACTGAACCGGAGTTGGACCATCACATTTTTTAATAAACTCACATGGAAAACGTTATGAACAAGTGACCCCGGTGGTAACTCAACTCGATAGGCAACCTGCCCCACACGGTTCAGGACTTTATAAGGACCAAAAAATCGAGGTGCCAGTTTGGCGGAAACTCGATTAACAACACTCGTTTGTCGGTAAGGTCGCAATTTGATGTAGACAAAATCTCCCACTTGGAACTCAACCTCCCTCCTATGCTGATCAGCATACATCTTCATAGGATTGCGAGCCTCAAAGAGATTATGACGGAGTGTCTTGAGCAGCTCATTACGATCCTGAAGGTACCCGTCCACTGCATCAACCTTAGTCATTCCAGGAATGTATGGCATAACTCTAGGAGGTAAACGACCATACACAACTTGAAATGGTGATAACTTAGTCGACGTGTGGACCGATGTATTGTAACTAAATTCAGCCCATGGCAGCCAATCTACCTACCTTTTCAGCTTATCACATACAAAACAACGTAGATACTGTTCGAGTGTACGGTTTACCACCTCCGTTTGTCCATCAGATTGTGGGTGATATCTCGAGCTCATGCACAATGTCGTCCCTTGTAACTTGAATAAGTCCTGCCAAAAAGAACTTACAAAAATTTTATCGCGGTCACTTAGTCTTACAATGGTTGAAGGAATACCATGCAAATGGACAATGTGAACCAAGAACTCCCGAGGACGCATGGGAAGAAAATGAGCGTACCTGGAAAGTCGATCCACCACAACCATTACTACCGTAAACCCATTAGAAATTGGTAACCCCTCAACAAAATCCATACTAATATCTTCCCAAATCCGTTCCGGCACCGGCAGAGGTTGTAGTATTCCGGCGGGTTGCATACTATCCGTCTTAGCCCGTTGACAAACATGACATTCTTGAATGTACTTGTTAGTATATGGTGTGTAAAGATGATAATACTACTGCATCATGGCTGATTTCATAAAACACTTGAGGGTCACACCGATGAGCACAACTGAGCAAACACAATTAAACTATTGAATAAATAATATTGGATATTGTTTATGACACGAAATGATCATTGAGACTAAATTAATGGATGATTAATTATATCTCAAAGTACGGGACTAAAAGTGCAATATTAGATATTGTAGTGATTTAGTTGTCATTGGATGAAAATTAAATAATAATTATCTAGTATTTTATTTATTACTGGATATTAAATAGAAGATGTATTTATTTGAATTGATATTATCATCTAGTTATTAGATAATTAGATGGATAATTATAAACAAGTAAATAGAGATAATTATAAATAATTATCTAGTCATTTATATATTTTTAGATAATATATAAAAGATAAATATTATGTAATAGATATATAATTATAGAGATAATTATATATGGTTTAAATAATAAAGATAACTATTAAGATATATATTATATTAGAGTACGTTTGATTAAAAAACTAAAACTTATAATATATATATATATATATATATATATATATATATATATATATATATATATATATATATATATATATATATATATAATCACATGCGGCCGTGTATATATATATGAGGATATGTATGTATGTATGTATGTGTGTGTGTGTGTGTGTATATATATATATATATATATAACTTAGTGTTTAAGGTAGTGTGAGACAATACACCAAACACAAACAAAACGCAATGTGTGACGGTGTTTTGTGTGGGTCGTGTAACCTCCCGAAAATTTATCAAGAAATCAGCAGGTAATTATTAAACCGTATCGCATTTTACATATAATGATAATAATTATAATTATAAAAAGGTGTTAAATAAATATTTATAATAGACGAGGGGTGTTATATGTAAATATATGATAGATTAAGGGTATATTTTATAAATATGCATTATTACACAAAGAAGGTGAAATGAATTGAAAGTGTCGGTGGGAAACGTTTCGACTGACAACGAGCGTCGGTATGTTGTCAACACATGCGTGAAATACGTAAACTGTCGAAATATTGAGGCTATAAATTGACGCCTTTCCTTCGAATGAAAATCGTACCAATACTCATAAATATCACTATTAAACAAAGAGTCATATTTTGAGTATTTTTCTACTTCTCTCTTAAGAAATTCTTATAACCGTTTCTGGACTACGGTAAGTTTCTAATCACTTCCACTTTGAGCCTTTTATTCTATTCATGATGCGGAATCATTATATTCAACTCTGCGATGCTTATATGATTTATGTCGTAATCCAGTATTTTTTTTATGGTATTGGAACTGTGACGTTATTTATTTGAAGTTACATAATTTTTGCATAATCGTTGTTGGTATGACTTCGTGAATATCAACGTAAGGATACTGGTAATATTATAATAATGATATAGCCTTTTGAGATGGCAACATAATGACGCCAAAATGGCGAAGCCTTTTGAGATGGCACGAAGGATATTTCTCTGTGATTTATCCGGGTAATAATATACCAGTAAATGTTATAACGATAAAGGATGGAAAGTTTTTATGAAAATAGTAGCAAATAATTTCATTCATAAACGTACCCATTTAACTCGGGTATGAAATGAAGAAATCAATTTCCTTGTATCATGGTTTCTTCACAGCTTTCAGTTGCAAGCCGCTGTATTAACATCACGGAAAATATATTTTCACAAAAATGTTATTTTTATACATTTTCTTACCAGTTATAAATTATTTTTAAATCACATTATTCCACCCAGGGTGATTAGTACTTGCTGGGCGTTGTCGCTCACCCTTACATGTTTATACTCAGGTACTGAGGAAGGAACCTCTAATGACAAGGGAAAAGAGAAAGTTTATGAATAATTTGTCAATGTTTTAATATCTGAATTATGTATTATGTATTTCGATTGAATAAGTTGTACTAGAACACTGTTGAAGAATAATAGTTGTTATGTTCTTTCGCCACGAGTCGATCCATTGTATGATGAATTTGACTCCGCCCCACATACCATGCTATATAGGGTATTGTTATAGTATGGAAAGTGAGGGGTGTCACAGGTCGGCCGCAAGAAAGAAAACAAACCAAAAGGGTTAGGTTTTTCCCGTTCCTCGTGTGTTTGATTGCATATCTAGTGCCGCTCGATCGTGTCATCACCCGTGGATACCGAGAGCATCTTTTTTATGTATTCTTGTCAACTGATACAAAGGTACAGATTTTAATGCTTTCATGATTACTTATCTTATGTATACTTGATTATCCGTGTACGGAATTCATGATTTTAAAAAGCTTCTGTTGTGCATTTAATGTGATTAATGTTTATGTTTTTATGAAAAACGATACGAATTCCCAACAGTGGTATCAGAGCCACCTCAAGTAACATAATGATAGTATTATCTTGTTTATTTATGTCCAACGTTTTTAAAGTTTGGATTTTTAATAATTAAAAGGGTTTAAACGATTGAAATCGATAATTAAATGTTGAAGGTTTTGATTCGGCTTGGAGAAAATCAACCAAAGGGTTTGGAAACCCCATAGTGATTCTCGGCCAACCTTGGAGTTTCTCGGAACTCGGGATTTTGAAGCTTTTGTTCGTTTTATTTGGTTGATGTTTGATTGTTTAAAATGTTTAATTAATTAAAGTCGAGAATTAAATGTTTCCGTTCGCGAAATCAAACCTAGAGATTTCGGTCATGGGTTGAGACCCATGACCTCTCGGTTATGATGTGGTAACAGAAGCGATTGATGGTTTATTCCGTCATATCGTTTAATTCACGGTTAAACTCGAACGATTAAATTAAATGTGTTAAAATCGAATCAATAAATCAAAAAGTGTTTGGTTATTAATATTTAAACATTTGTGACAAAATATGTGTAAATTTGTTTTCCGTGTTATAAAATTAAAGTGGGAGACTTTATTAGTTTTATAAAAGTCACAAATCAGTTTAAATATTGCCCGATTCGATAATTAAACGATTAATTTGAATATGAAAATCGAAATAATCAAAGTGAGTTGATTAATGGCTTCGGTTAATTTCAGCAGTTAAAGGGTTTAATACCCTACTTTTTTTCCGTTCATATGGGTTATTGAACCCGAGTATGAGTCGGTTAACTAAGTAATTCTTCGTTTAAATTAAATCGGTTTTAATTAAAAAGTTAAGTTTTAATGTTGAAATTAAAATTAATATCATCATATTTTTGTGAAATTGGCCTTGCCTTTGGCCTCGTAAAATTTAATGGTTATTTTAATTTATAAACTAGATTTAATTTATGCATTTAATATTTAATTCCATAAAATGCATTATAAAATAAAGGGAGTTTAATTTATGGATTCTAATTTCAAATTGATTTAATCATGACTTTGAGTTGCATGATCGGTCATGGTTTAATATTTTGAGATTTAATCTCGACATTAACGTTTTTGGTAGAAATGGTTTAAAACCATAAAGAAAATTTGGTGTTATTTAAGATGATCAATTTTGTTAAATCCTTTAATGAAAATATTTTATTGAAAAATTGTTGATTTAGAAAATTGACATTTTAAATAAAGGTTATTTGTTTTTGGAAAGATGTTTCAATTGAATAATAGTTGATGATAATTATTTAAAGGAAGTTTAAATTATTTATCAATATTATTTGAAAATAATAATTATATTTATTAAAGGTTGTTTAATAAAAATTTTCTTAAAATAGTAAGTTTAAGTTTCAAAGGTGTTTGAATTGTTAATTGAATATTTTAAGGAAAGTGTAGTTATGAATCTAAAGGTAATGCAAAGATGGAATTGAATTTGAATTTTTTGGGAAAAGTTTCTAATTATGGAAAGTGTTCCTAAATTTCGAGTTTACGAAACTTAATTAAATTAAGAACAATATTGGACATGATTACTTCAATTAATGGTGAATTAATTGGTTTTGGAATTATTTTCATGGCAAGATGAAAATGAATTCTGGATTATTTCTGCTTTATTGCTTTATTTATGTTTGTGACATAGCCGAGCCTTGAGACCCTTTTATATGTGATGGTTGTTTATTTAATCTTAATGTTTGCTGTTTTTATTATTGGTTATTTTTAGGAAGGCCTGCGTGTCATTAGAATCCCGGTTTTATGATGTAATCTGTAATAGGTTAAAAAACTAGGCACATGTATTTAGATTAAAATTATGTAAAAATCTTGGTGAAGATGTCCATCAAGAGGAGGTCATTTATCAAGACGCTCGGAGACACCATCGGATGCTGAGGCTAGTGGGAGCTGAAAGAGTTCATCCTTCTTGCTTTGTGTGTTGTTTTTGTCCATTAGGTTTTGACCTAATTGGTTTGTCTGTATGGCTCTCGGAAACCAATTTAGTTTCGACAAGGCTATGTCACCATGTGATTGTATGTTTTATTTCTTTATACTTTATTTATATTTGCGTGGTTGTGGTGACAAAGTAGATAAATTAAAGAAATTAAAACTACAATCATTTTTTATGAAAAATTAAAATATTTAAAAGGAAGTTTAAATTGGAAACTTTAATTATTTTGTCAGGTGTTAGATATGACATTTTTATGAAATTAGTTTTTCAAATAAAAGAAGATTTATTTTTAAAATGTCATATGATCAAAGAGTTGAAATTCTTAAAACCGGTACATTAACTGGACTGTTTACCAAAATAGGTGGCGTCTAGGACAGTCTTGCACAGGCTGTGGAATTTCCGAGATGTTTATAACCGAAAGGATCTTGCCCGTAGACTAACCTGACTGGCCACTAGTTTTTGGTAAGAGACTGGTTATAAACCCAAATTAAAAATCTGACACAACACACCGTCCATATAGTGGCACCCACGATGACCGGTCGTCGTAAGTAGGTTCAGCCTTCGTAGGGTGCTTACGCCGCAAACTCGGAGAGCTGTGAGGTGAGCATTGCGGATCCTAAGTGAGACTTGGGCCAGTGACTTGCAGTTGTTATATGGTGTGTGTTAGTGATGGCTCCTCAGTAAGACTGTTGCCCAAGGTGTGGATGAGATTAAACATGATCAATTTAAGAAATTGGGAATCTCATAATATCTAAGAGTTGCAAAGGAGTTGTAATTGGTAATAAGTTGTCTGCCTAAGTAGCTTATTCATATAGGTTCAGCCTCCGTTGGGTGCATGAATAAGTAAAAGTGTTCTTAGGATTAATAAATCATTTTCTAAATTTTGGGTTATTGATTTATTAATGGTTAATCAAATACTAATTTTTGAAAAATGTTTTAGATGGTTGAAAGAGGCAGAGGTAGAAACGGTTTAAATAATAATGACAATAATACAGCTACAATAATGATAACGTCAAATCTCTCTCCTCAATCTCCTCCTATAGAAAATCCTCCCTAAAAGCGCAAAATTGCTACTTTGAGGACCATTCGGGAAATGGAAAGCTCAAAAGAAGCAATTCCCTGAACTGGGAATAAGATCTGACTAGTATTCTGAGTACATAGCGGAAGTTGTTTGTTTTGGAAAGGGCACCAGGACCTGCTCCTGCGGAGACTGCTACAGTTGAGGAGAGAAATCTCCACAAGAAGCACTTCAAGGATTCGGTCGATGTTGCCTATCTAATGCTAGCGACCAAGACATCTTAGCTGCGACTAACCTTATGGATGTCCCAGCTTACCAGATGTATTGCCGGCTAAAGGATATGTTCCGTACTCAGGCTCGGACTGAGAAACATAATATGACTAGGGCTCTGAACTCCTGCAGAATGGCAGAAGGAACAACTGTTAGACCCCATGTGCTGAAGATGAAGCTTATCTGGATCATCTTAGCAAACTTGGGTATCCCATGACACAGGAGATGACCACAGATATATACTCAATTTCTTATTGAAGGAATTTAAGCAATTTGTAATTTATTACAATATGCATGGAAAAGATGATCAGTGGGTTGCATCAGATGCTCCAGAATGCTGAGGGAATGATTAAGTAGAGAGGATAAGGAAAGAGACGGAAGGGAAATCAAGTTCCCAAGCCGGGGGTTAAAGCTAACAAGTAGCTAAAACCTAGAACCAGAGAAGTCAAATCCAAGGATGACAATTTCTTTAAGTGCCAGGAAACAGGGCACTGAAAAAGATATTGTCCCAAGTCCTTGGAAAGGGTCAGGGCTGACCGCACTCAGACTTCGAGTATCTGAATCATTCACTTCTATTTGTTCTTGGATATGTGATACCCAATTTAACAAAGTTTTATGCATAATGTCTGCAATGACTAAAATGAAGTGAAAAGAGATGACAAATTCAGTGGGAGCATGGAGACATCTTAAAGAATACTCTGCTGGACACTATTGTTCATGTCATCAATAGTTCATCATGGTGTAGTAAACAATTTTTGAATTTCTTGCAAGTATTTTTGGGATAAATAAAGAATTTTTTTTGGAGTTGAAAATTTGTTGCTTGAAATTCCTATTGTTTGAGATTACTAAGCCATGATTATAGACTATTGATTCAAGTGGAACTTGAATAGTAACTTGTCTATAGAGATTGGACAAGCTAGTAGTCATATTCAGATAAAAAGGGTTAACTATGTTGTTGTGTAAATTGGTCAAGTGTTCAAATGCAGCTTCATTGAACTTGTTAAATTTTGAAAGTTCGTTCAAGAGATTATATGAGTTCGATAGTCAATATTGATTATATAGAAACTAAAAAAATACAAAATTAAATGTCAATGAGTTACATGGAGCATAATTGACTTAACTTATCAGAAACTATTCTTGACTTCATAAGTCAGGATTATTTAGACAAGAAGTAATTGAATTTTCTTACATGTGAAATGTATACAACTTGTGTGATGGTTAGTCAAGTAATAGCCTTTGACTTGTTTAAACACTCGTCGGCAAGTTTGACGGAATATCACAACGAAATGTTGTAGATAACCAGGTTCTGGTGGTTATGGATACATATCCCAAATTTTGAACACAATGTTATTAAGTTAAGATATCTTGTTAAGATATAGATAAACCGCATACTGTCAGATTGTACACTAAACATCTAAACGTATCACTAGTAGCAATTAATCTGAATTGCTAGAGCTCCTAAATTTTAATTCTTGTGTCTTTATGAGTGATTTACCGGTTCCTTTAAAGATAATGGATATAAATTTGTAAGGAGATTCATAATGGATCTGAATAATATTACAAGAACTTGTAATAAAGAACTAGTGTAATTTTTCAAAGATAAACGGTAATGGAAGTTAAGTCAGTTAACTAGAGAATACTCCCACTAAGATCATGTCTGAATTTAATTTTTCGATAGATCATATTACCGTTACATTTGATAAAAGAACACTAGCGTTAAATTGATGGAAGTCATGTTGTGTTTATTGAGATAAAGGAGATCAACATGATATCTTTAATGTCGTTCTATTTTGCATGTTCTAGAAATCCAAGAATAACTTTGAAGTTATTCTAAAACTATTCCATAGCTGCTTGTTGTCGTGGGAACCACAACGAGAATTAAAAGGCTACTGTGGTTTTTGGTTGATATTCATGGGCGATGAATATAGCAAAGGTTGGACCAAATTCACAGGTATTTGTTGCGAACAAATATTGGATTAACCCACCGATTGAGACCACTTTGTGGATCATAGTCATGAGTCGTCTCAAAAAGGTAATCCTTAAAACCTGAGATGTCTACGTACTTTAGTGTGGGTGCTGCTGTACATTTGGCCTAACCTAAAGTCATCCACAACTGGATGATCATAACGGTTCGAGGTTGGTTGCAGTGGGAGTCGTGCTGGAGGCCTAGATAGTCAATATGAGATTTGCACCTTCTTTTAACTAAGAAGAGATATTTCTGGGCCCCTCGGCGATCAATACTGACAAAAATGCATGGTCATGCTCGGACATAACTTATGTGTTCTAATCTGCCTGTTACAGTTTAGTATGAGATCAGGGAGTCGAGAAACATAATCGTGTTTGCTACGGTTGATCTAATCCATGCCTAGCTTTCACATTGAAATATCGCGATTCATGGGATATGACCTAAGTTTCTTTTTGGAAGGCTATTTCAACAAGAATGCCCGAACGGGAGTCAGAGTTTTTATGACCTTGGTTGCCTAAAGTGTCTAGCCATGACCTCCTTTAGGCGCATGCTGCAAGACAGTATGTTGTCTTACACAAGTGGGAGTATGTTAGTATATGGTGTGTAAAGATGACATTACTATTGCATCATGACTGATTTCGTAAAACACTTGAGGGTCACACTGATGAACACAACTGAGCAGATGCAATTAAACTATTGAATAAATAATATTGAATATTGTTTATGACACGAAATGATCATTGAGATTAAATTAATGGATGATTAACTATATCTAAAAGTACGGGGACTGAAAGTGCAATATTAGATATTGTAGTGATTTAATTTGTCATTGGATGATAACTAAATAATAATTATCTAGTCTTTTATTTATTATTGGATATTTAAAAAAAAAGATGTACTTATTTGAATTGATATTATCATCTAGTTATTAGATAATTAGATGGATAATTATAAACAAGTAAATAGAGATAACTATAAATAATTATCTAGTCATTTATATATTTTTAGATAATATATATAAAAGATAAATATTATTTAATAGATATATATTTATAGAGATAATTATATATGGTTTAAATAATAAAGATAATTATAAAGATATATAATATATATTATATTAAATTAGAGTTTGATTGAAAAACTAAAACTCTTAATAATATATATATAATCACATGCGGCCATGTGATTATATATATATATATATATATATATATATATATATATATATATATATATATATATATATATATATATATATATATATATATATATATATATATATATAACCTAGGGTTTTGTGTAGTGTGAGACAATACACCAAACACAAACAAAATGCAATGTGTGTGGGTGTTTTTTGTGGTCGGCTGCAAGAAAGAAAACAAACCAAAAGGGTTTGCTTTTTCCCGTTCCTCGTGTGTTTGATTGCATACCTGGCGCCGCTCGATCGTATCATGACCGGTGGATACCGAGAGCATCTCATTTGTGTATTCTTGTAAACGAATACAAAGGTACGGATTTTAATGCTTTCATGATTACTTATCTTATGTACACTCGACGATCCGTGTACGGAATTCGTGACTTTAGAACAGTTAATGTGATTAATGTTTATGTTTTTATGAAAAACGATACGAGTTCCCAACAATACTTATTCACAAACTCCTTGACCCCGACCCACCAAAAAATTTGTTTCACTCTTGCGACCGTCTTGTGAAAACCGAAATGCTCGCCTTCCGGCGGAGAGTGACAAAGTTCCATAACAGTAACCAACAAGGGTGAGTGGGAGCTCAAAAGAATAGCCCCATTACGAAACCATACCCCATCACGTTGCACTAATCCCTCTTTAGACGACAAAGGAAATGACATTGGTAAATTGTGATAAAAAGCATCAGAGATGACCTCTTGTTGAATGTCATCCCACAACTTTGAACTGGGGTGGGAAATTTCCATATAACTAACCTCAGCCTTTCGGGAAAGAGCATCGGCACCACGGTTCGAAACCCCCTTCTTATACTTAATCGTATAGTTATACCCTAATAGCTTAGGTAACCACCTTGTTTGTGCCGGCGTGGTAATTCGTTGCTCCAGCAAACATTTCAATCTCATGTGATCAGTCTTAACTATAAACTTCCGACCCAATAAATAATGCCGCCATTTTCTTACTGCTTTCACAATTGCTAGCATTTCTTTTTCATAAGGTCGACCATGACAACATCAACCCTTTCAAAGGAGAGTTGTAGTAAGCCAAAGGCCGCCCTTTTTGGGTTAAAACCGCCCCAATTCCCACCCCGCTTGCATCACATTCTACCGTAAAGGGGTGCGACCAATCTGGTAAGGCCAATGTAGGCGTGGTTGTTAATGCCACCTTCAATCTTTGAAAAGCGGCTTCTGCCTTATCATCCCATACAAAGGAGCCTTTGCACACCAACGTGTGCAAGGGAGCAACCATTCCCCAAAACCCTTTAATGAATTTTTGATAATATCCCGCCAGCCCCAAAAAAACCCCAAACCCCTTTAGCCGAAGTGGGGGTTGGCCAAGATAACACCGCCTGAACCTTATCAATCTCGACCGCTACGCCATCAGTAGATATCATATGACCCAAATAATTCACATGATGAACTCCAAAACAACATTTAGAAAGATTGGCAAAAAGGTGATTAGCAAACAGTATTTCCTAGAACAGTTCTTAAGTGACCCAAGTGAGCATCTAAGTTTTGGAGTACACAAGTATGTCATCAAAAAATACCAATATGAACTTACGAAGGTACGGACGGAATATATCATTCATCAAGCATTGGAATGTAACCGGAGCGTTTGTGAGTCCAAACGGCATGACAACGAATTCATAATGGTCGTCATGTGTGCGGAAAGTCGTCTTAT
Organism: Centrapalus pauciflorus; assembly: GCA_020465985.1. Taxonomy (NCBI): domain Eukaryota; kingdom Viridiplantae; phylum Streptophyta; class Magnoliopsida; order Asterales; family Asteraceae; genus Centrapalus; species Centrapalus pauciflorus. The sequence goes on from JAANYP010003725.1 coordinate 136,568, forward strand.
GAATGTCATTCTCACGAACCCGTATCTGATGGTAACCGAGATCTAGCTTGGAGAATACAGCAGCACCATGCAACTCATCAAGGAGCTCATCGATCATAGGAATGGGGTATTTATCTTTGACTATGATATCATTCAAGGCACGATAATCAACACAAAACCTCAACGAACCGTCTGATTTCTTGACCAACAGAACCGGTGAGGAAAAATGACTATGACTAGGACAGATTAGTCCATCCCGGAGTAGCTCTCGGACCTGCTTTTCAATTTCAGTTTTCTGCAAATAAGGCTGGCGATACGGTCTAGAGCTAATCGGCTTCGAGCCCGGTAACAGGGGTATATCATGATCATGAAAATGCTGATGAAGTAGTCCAACGGGGTCTTGAAATACCTGCGAAAAAACATCCAAAACATTCTGGATGGACCGACACGGGTCTTGAAATACCTGCAAAAAAACATCCAAAACATTTGGAGTAACATTACCGAACCTTGGACCCCCATTAACTGACTCGACTTTAAGGCCCTTAAAGCAGTACCCTTTAACCCATGTAGCTTGTGGGAAGAACCGTCCATGCGGAATCCAAGTGTGAGATTCTCGAAGTCAATCTCGATTGGTCCGAGAGTCTTCAACCATTGAACACCCAAAACTGTCGGACAGGCCGCCACGGGTAAGACAAAGAAGTCGATAGTTATGGTATATCCTTGGATGGCGAGTGTAAGATCCGAACTCGACTCACACAAGTCAGTTTCTCCTTATTAGCAAATACAACCTCTAATCGAACCCTGGTATCAACAACGAGTCCAATCCGATCCACCAAGGCTTGTTCCAAAAAGTTATGTGTACTTCCCCCATCGATCAAAACTACAATGTCTTTATTATGGAGCTTACCCGGTAATCGTAAGGTTTGGGGTAAGAAGGATCCTGAAATTGCATGGAAGGAGACCTCAGCAGGAACGTCTTCGATATCTGCCTCACCCGAGATCTCTTCGGTAACAACTTCGTCTTCTACGTCTACGGCCTCACTGATCATAAATAATTGAGACTTGCTGCACTTATGCCCCGGAACATTCGGTCGTCACAGTAGTAGAAAAGTCCCTTGTCTTGTTGTGCTCGAGCCTCGGGCCCTGATATTCTACGAATTAGGTTTGCGGCAGGAAGGGCCAGTCGTGGACTGGGACTCGAGCCGAGTATACCAGGCCTGGAATGGGGCTTTGGGGTTGGAGAAAATCCAGATGCCTAGTTGGGGAAGAATGTCCTGCGTTGTAACATCGTCTTCTCTTCCACTAGTCATGCCAACCCTATGGCCTCTGGTAATCTTTTTGGTTTTTTAAGCTTCACTTCTAAACGAATTTCCTCCTTCAGGCCCCCTATAAAACAACCGCACAAGAACGATTTTGGTAACCCATCTACGCGTTGGGACAAGCGCTCGAAGGTTTCAATATAGGCTGCCACTGTCGTCACCTGCTTTAAACGATGGAGAGACTCGGATGGATCCTCATAATCAGTCGGACCAAACAGATCTAGCAAGGCCGTGGTGAATTCAGTCCATGTCAAGGGGCCGCGGGTTTTTGTAAGCCAGCGGTGCCACTGGAGAGCGATCCCATCAAGATGGAATGAAGCCAAATTAACCTGATCTTCAAATACTGCTCTGCTTTATATACCCATCCGTAGGGTCGTCACCACTGAACCGAGGAAAGTGGAGTTTCAGGTAAGGCTTAACCTCCCCCTCCCCCCAACAACCAATTTGCCATCCTTTTCTTTAAGAGCCTTCATGTCGGCTAGCATCTGTGCCATTAGAGCCGAGAACTTCTCAAAATTCTCATTTGTATCTTGCTAAAATTGTTCGAGAGTTTTCTTCCGGGTGTCCATGGGCATCACGACCGCGCTCTAATACCACTGTTGTAATCCGAACGGTTGGGGAAAAGAAATAAGGTAGAAGGAAAGAAGAGGATGAGAAGGAGTATTGGAGCAATTTTCTGAATACCATTAATCAAAAGTTATGTTTTCCTTATAAACGAAGAACAACAAAGAACAATTCAAATCTACCTAACAACGGGGAAAATCAATGTTACTGGAAATATGGGCATCCCCATGATCTCCTTTATTTCAGTAACTAAGCAAAGCAGAAAAGAAAAGCAGAAAAGACAAATTCAAAAAGAAAGTGGCAACTCTCCAACAAATTGATGTTGGCCTTTTCCCCTGACTTCTACGTGGGCTTATCTCCTTCCTGCATAGGCTTACAACACTTTTGTAATTGGGCTCTTGCACCTTAGACACATAACAGTTGATACAATATTCATATTGTTGATACATGTAAGTTGTGTTAATACGTCAAAGATTAATGTCGGTGTATCAATGTACTATTATTATATTAACGTATATTGAATCGATATATTGTTTGTGTAAAGGATTGTATCAACGTTTAAATTAATGTATATTGAATTGTTGTAACGGTGTGTAAATGACTATATAAACGTTTAAATTATATTGAATCTTTGTATCCCTTGCATAATGGGTGATGATATCAGTTGTATAGTAATCGATGTATATTAATATGTGTGGGTGGTATCGATTGTGTAATAATCGTGTTTTATTACCATATTAATGTATATTGATTCGATTTTATTTGATTGTATCAGTTGTTGATACGTATCATTAAAAAAATTGGAATATAAAATGGATATGTTTATTTTATATATATAAAAAATAAAAAATATGAATCTTGCAAAGTCTTAATTAATAGAATGGTTTAAATGTTGATATTTATAGAATTAATAAAAATAATCTTTGTGGTAGGATGTGTGGGTGCATTATAAGATGAGTGATCTAGAATTTCTTTAATTTCTTCTCACATGTGTGTGTGTGTACGTATGTATGTATGTATATATGTATATGTGTGTGTCTATATATATATATATATATACACACACACACACACACACAAATATACATATATGTGTGTGTGTGTCCGTATGTATATATGTATGTGTGTGTGTCTCTTTCTCTCTCTCTCTCTCTCTCTCTCTATATATATATATATATATATATATATATATATATATATATATATATATATATATATATATAAATTTGGACAATATCATGTTTGTTAAATTCCCTTTGATTCATTAGTGTAACTAGTCTCTATGTCCACTCACTGAAGTCTGTTTCCGTGACTTAAGAGTTGTCGTCATTATCCAACTAATTGGTTTGAAATTCTTGGTAATTCTAACAGTTACTGAGAATTTCCCTTTTGTCCCTTTGTACTTTAATCAGGACTTGACGATGCACACCAAGAGTTACCCATTTAGTGGAAGATTAGCAAGCAACTACTTAAAGTCAAGAACAATGTTTGTCTATAAGTCCCTGATAGATTGACTCACTGACTCCAATGTGATTTGAAATAAATGTATGTCCAAAATGAAGTGGGAACATCTCAAATTACAAGACAGATTGTCAGGACCTTTATGCTTTAATTATACAATGAATATCAGTATAAGGAATAGCGCATACAAAAGTATCATTATTATTATTAATGTTTTTGTACTATGTCTGCTCATTTAAGGACAATGAGTCACCCATCATTTAATGTGTCATCAACCAATCAGATTGAGACAACATCAAAAATATAGTTGACAACATTAAATGCACAACTGCCTATATAAGCACAAATTGGGATCAATGTCAAACATTTTTGGTTCTCGGATATTTAAGGCATTATCGAGCTTAAGGATTTTCTAGCAAGGAACTTTCAATGAGCTGTTTTGAATATACGTTGTACCCCCTGTGTTCAAAGTTGAAGTATTTTAGAGTGGGTCTTAATTTGTTTTTCTTCTGAAAATACTTTGTAATTTGGTTTTATAAGTTAATAAAAAGAAAACAATTTCTGAAAAATATTGAACTGTGTTGTGATTACATTTAACACCCCCACCCCCCCCCCCCCCCACCCATTTTTAATATTGCACTTAAAGAACTACTGATCTTGTAAATGAACTTTCAATGAGTTGTTTAGAAAATACCTTGTACGATCTGTCTTCAAAGTTGAAGTATTTTACAATAGGTTTTAACGTGTTTTTCTTCCACAAATACTTTGTAATTTGTTTTTATAAGTTAATAAACAAAATAATCTACGAAAAAGTTTGCATTGTGTTATGATTACATTTGCAAACCCCCCCCCCCCCCCCCCTCAATTTTGTGATATTGGACTTACGGAACTACTTATCTTGTAAAGTCTTGAAGGGGCCCACAAGGGGTATCAAAACAATGTTAAACTAATTAATAGTTAAAGATCTTTGATTTTAACTCTTAATAGTTAACAATAAAAAATGGCAGCTCCAAATTTCTTAATTCCTTCTTCTTTAAACTATCACATTCGCATGCTAAATATTCACCTCCAAAATTCAATAGAGATAAACTTCAGGTCTGAAAATATTTCATGTTGTTGCATATTGAGCTTGTAGAGTTTTATCTAATTAAAATTCTACAAGACGGACCCTCTGGCACTAAAAGGGAGACACATGTGCGAACTATAGACAAGTCCATCGATCAATGATCAAATGAGGATAGGCATCTAATCAATTTACATTTTAAACTCAAAAACATCATTATCTCTTCACTCCCTTAATATGTTGTATCATTTGTCATTAAATACAAAACTACACAAACAATGTGGAAAGCTATTTGTATTCAATTTGAGTTGTGCCGAAGAAGTGTTTAAAAATAGGAAGGTGATCATGAATCAGCAATATGAGTCATTCTTTTCTAAACCTATTAAGTCTTTAACTAAAACATTCACTAGATTAATGGTTTTTTCAATGAATTAGAGGGTCTGGGTATCAAAAAAGATATGATTATTGTTCTCAACAACTTTTTAGATATTCTTCCTTCAAAGTGAGAGTCTCTTGTTCTTGTTGTAAAAAGAATCGTACCTTGAAGTGGCACTCACTGGACTCTCTTTATTTCTTTTGTATTTTTTACGAACAAAATCAACTACGAAAAAGAGAAGAAGAAGAAGATTAGAAAAGAACATGGTCAACAAGGAATCTTCCTCATTTGCCTTATTTCCTGCTTAGACATCCATGACCAACAAAGTCACGAAAAGCATGGATACATCTTGGTAGAGAAGTGAAGAAGGAGACTCCAAAACGAAAAGCAAGTTTGATGATCTTGTAGCAACAGTAGCCAAAGTGATCAACTGTAAATGTTGACAAATCTAAAGAAAGTTGCTTCAGATGTGGTTTTAAGGGGCACTACATAAAGGACTGCGCAGTCACATTACCCTTAGTACCAAAAAAAGGAGAGGAGCGCTAGTGTCACAAATGCAAGAATTATATTTTTGAGATGTTTATGCATGACAATTGATGTGTACAAAACACACCTCAGGTTTTAATATCTAAATGAACCTAAAGTATAAATTACACAACTCGTAGTGTACCAATTGTGTGCAATATAGATTTAGGAATCACCCTGGATTTATCGAACCCAATGAACGAAATAAAGAACGAAGACGCTAATACTACAATCTAATCCAATATTTAGCTATTTTGGATTTTTTTTCAAGAAACTAACAACTAAAGACGCCAATAAATAATAAATAACTAAGGCAAACTAATTACGACAAAAATAAAAAAAACTTTATTTTTGGCTCTTTTTTTTAAATAATTAAAAAGTAACGAGAGCAACCAAATTGAAGTAAATAACGGAAACAATCAAATCACAATAACTAACTAATATCAATGAAACTCTTAGTTGGGAAAAATGTCACACCCTTAGATTTCGGATAATTGTGATCATATGGCTTTACAAATTGATTGATAAAAGAAATCGACGTTTATCCGATTATTAAAACAATTAAAACCCGATTAATGAATTTAACCTGTTAGTTAATTAATTTCTTTTTTTCACTTAAAACCCGAGTTTGAAAACTAATTAATCGAATCTAATCTCGATACCAATCACTTATTTTATCAACACAACAAACGCTCAAATCAATCACTTAATTTTCGTAAAAACACTCTAGAAATTGATATCTAATGCCTCTCAGGCCTCTTTGATTAGTCAAACTCGGGCCCTAGCCCGTGTACTTTGTCCTCGCATCCCCTATGGTTATAGGCTCACCCTTCTACGGTCGTAGGCTCTAAAAAACAACATTAAGCTTATTTTCTTCGAGGAAATTCACGGGAACTGATGGGGGACTTCAATCTCCATCGATTTTTCTTTGTTATTCGTTCCTTTATTGATAAAAACCATTTTTGTCCTACGCAACACATAAATGAACGAATTAAGTATCCTTTCCACGTTTTTTGAGTTAACAACCGACTAAAATGCAAGGAAAATGACGTCGAAAATATGTATAAATATGACCATATCAACAATCAACAAGATCTAAAGCTTGTACCTGGATAGTGGTTGTTCACGACACATGACCGGATGTAAAACCCTACTAACTTGAAGCTGGACTAAAGCTCACTTTTGGTGATAATTCATTAGGAATCCCTAAGGGATACAAAGTTCTTAATTATGAAACTATCATGATCTCCAATGTGGACTACTTATGAGGGTTAGGATATAACCTCTTGAGTGTAAGTCAACTTGGAGATGCTGAATACCAAGATCAACTTGATAAGCATAAAGGTGTCATTTACAACAGTAAATGGGAAGCTTTGTTGATTACATCAAGAAGCAAGAACGTATCCATAATGGTTGTTAAGTCTGCACCAACAGAATAGCAGACTTGCTTATAGTTAAAAGCCAAGAGAAACTGAATTGGCAATATAATAGAAAGTTGTCATACTTGAACTTCAAGAATATCATCAAATTGTCCAAAAAGACTCTTGTAGAAGGACTTTCACAGCTTCAATATGTCAAAGATAAGCCATGTTCAGCATGTGAGCATTAGGCCTGATTCAAGTCTAAGAAAAACTTGTTTATCTCCAAGACTTTGTTTTTGTAGCACATGGATCCATTTGGTCTAGCAAGTGACACGTAAAAGTTTGTAATATAGTTATTGTTGATGAATCTTTTAGATATACTTGGGTATTTTTTCTTAAGACAAAGAATGAAGTTGTTGATGAAATAATCAATTTCATTAAAAGGATAGAGGTTCTTAAGGATTCCAGAGTCAGAAATCTAATAAGTGGTAATAATGGCAACAGTTTTAGCAAATCACACATGTTAGCAAGCATAATGATCGGTCCCTCTTAATTAAAGCAGCAAAGCATAGAAAAGCAACACACCACGCATATAAATGCATGTAAACTGTAAATCTGCTACCTCACTAAGAAATTAGCTTACCCTTGTTGACTTACACTTTCAGGCAAAGGCAAGAGTTCAGTAGGACCTTCAAGCAAGGTTCAACGTCGTTGTTTCTGAGGACTTCTAGACCATTCTGCTTCAATAGTATTTTCCTTGTAACATTTGTGTATGGTTTGGGTAGCAACTTGTGCTTTTAAACTATGATGTATAGACGAATAGACATGTATTAGTTTAGTGTGTAAATTGTTTGACTAATATAATGTATGTTTCTTTAATTTATGCATGTAATGTATGGGTTGTTTTGAGCATAGTTTATTATATTCAGCTTCTTGATTTATTAGCTTGATCTTGGGAGTTGTGTACAATTATAAGCAGGATGTCACAGAAGCTAGTCCAACGTAAATTTTGTCCAACATGCCTTGTCTGAGGAAGAAAATGAAAAATTCCCCAACTGTTTGAAAAAATTACACAAATGAATAATGGCATTCACCAATGTGAGTATGGATTAGAGAGTATCAAGTGGAATGATTTATTAGGTTGCTCCTAGGCCTAGGTTGCTTAAACTTCGAGAGAGTTCATTAGTGGTGTCAAGGACTCTTCAAGAGAACATGGAGCTCATCCAAAACGTGATGGAAACAAAGGTTGCTATAGAGAATCCTGTGAATATGACTAATATTAAGGTTGCTAGAGAGTTTGCTAAAGAATATTGTTGGAGCAGTGAGAAGGATGAATGAAGAGGACACAAGATGTTGCGACGACATGTCGCCGCGAAAGGGAATCTGCGACGACATGATGTCGCCGCTAAAGGTCAATGAACTAAATTCCCTTTTCACCTACCAACATTTCACATTTCATACACCAATAATCGCAACCTTTTCTCTCCCTTCCGATGTCTCAAGCGTTCGATCGGCCATCGACGAATATTCCGGCTTTCTTCACCGGCGAACATGCACCACTAAGTTTTCCGGCCATCTGCAAGATTATATCCGGCAAGTAAGTTTTCCGGTGAACTTCGTTTTCTCTATTTTCTAGCAACCGTTGATGTCGGTAGCGATTACATTAAGACTATTGTGGATGATCGGGAAGAGTGGCAGTGCAAAGAAAGTGGAAATGAAGCAAGAAATAAAATATATCCATTAAAGATGAAACATAGCATGTGAGGGATGATAATTAAAAACAACTGAAACTTGGTTTCCTTGTGTTTGGAGTCACCCAGAAGAAGTATGAGCTTCCGATGATCAAGGTTGAAAGAAGGAATCCTGAGAAACTTCCATTAGTTTTTTAAAAGAAAAAAAGGAATCCCAAAATTTACTTTAGACAATTCAATGATATATTTTTGAGTTCTTTGCTTGATTATAAAAGTCACTAATATACTTCATATGAATAACTAAATCTATCTGTGTAAACAAACCAATTAAAGTTAAATTGATAGAACCTTTATCTTCAAAATACCACCTTAATCGGATTAGTATATATTTTACATTATGCCCAAAATAGTAATTTACATTGTTGTAGAGTTTGTTGGAATTTAATTGGTTACTTCTGCTCAACGTATGCATGCATGGGGTTTTTTTTAATTTAATAAGTTATATGTTTTATTTATGTTTAGTTCATAGTTTAATGTTTGCATGGGTTTATTTTGTCAAAGGCACTTGCAAGTTGCAAGGGTGACGTTCCTGGAGCCCTTATTTGTAGGAGGTTTTGGTTAGCATTTGACTTTGTTTTTTTTTTCCCTTTTAAATGTACTTCAGATGTTTCTTTTCAAGAAAAATATTATTAACTTTATTCTCTTTAACTCATATATGTGTATGTGCATGCAATACAATGTGTAGATTCAGTGGTTTTAATTCCAACACATGGTATCAGAGCGGCGTTCGATCGAAGGGGGGTGTGAGTTGTTTTTTTCTTTTTTCGTATTGAGGGGGTGTGAGTCGTTTTTCTTTTCTGTTTTGATTGCAAGTTGATGCATTTCAACCACAGCTTTGAATTTTATTGATCAGGCTTGTTCCAGAATTGACGAGAGACTAACCGGGTGCGGGATAAACGGACAAGAGGTCATCATAGCGGGGTGCTTTGATTCAGTTCTATCGCGGGTGACGAAAGACGGTAACGATGTGTGTGATCGTGTTTTCTTGATCGGTAGAAAAGTGCTCTTGTAACAAGTTGATCAAAAGGGTTGGGGCTGTCAAAACAAAGAATCGAATGGCGTTGGTACCGAAAGAAGAAACAGGTTCGATGATGTTTCAAGTTCCGGCCTTGACCGCGACGAATTATCCGGTGTGGGTTGTCAAGGTGAAGACGATAGTGGAAGCATATGGCTTGTGGGAGACGATCGAACCAAGGGTGCTAGGTGAAGGATCATATCTAAGGAAGTCAAAACAAGCTATTGCCTTCTTATTTCAAGCAATACCCGAAGACATGGTGTTGCAAATGGCAAGTTACACCGACCCAAAACAAGTGTGGGATGGTTTGGTTTTTGGGAGTGGATCGGGTGAGATCGGCACGACTTGCAACTTTAAAAAGGGAACTTGAAGGTTTGCGTATGAAGGCCGGCGAGACCGTTGATGACTTCATGACAAAAATTGACGGGTTTTTAGCTTCAAAGGCTAGGAGCCTTAGATACGAGATTGAAGAAACAGACTTGGTGAAAAGATTGCTTGACTCGACTTAGATACCATGTTGTTCGATGAAGCCGTTGGAAGGCTTAAGGCATACGAGGAACGTATAAAAGGCACCGAGAAGATGGAAGAGACTCAAGGTGGTTTGTTGTTGGCAAGCGAAGAAAAATCTCACGATTGTAAGCATTGTGGCAATGGAGGTTCAAGTCGGGGTGACTTCGGACGTGGCCGGGGAAGAGGTCGGGGGTCCGGGAAGAGTCGGGACGGAAATGAACGTGTCCGGGACAAAAGCCACATTACATGCTACAATTACCATGAACTTGGTCACTACAACAATGAGTGTCCGAAACGGGAAAATCAAGAGCATTGTTGTGAATGGACCGAGAGTAACCAATTAAGGGGTGAATGTTGAAATTTAATTGGTTACTTCTGCTCAACGTATGCATGCATGGGGTTTTTTTTTAATTTAATAAGTTATATGTTTTATTTATGTTTAGTTAATAGTTTAATGTTTGCACGGGTTGATTTTGTCAAATGCACTTGCAAGTTGCAAGGGTGACGTTCATGGAGCCCTTATTTGTAGGAGGTTTTGGTTAGCATTTGACTTGTTTTTTTTTCTTTTTAAAAATGTACTTCAGATTTTTCTTTTCAACAAAAATGTTATTAACTTTCTTCTCTTTCACTCATATATGTGTATGTGCGTGCAATACAATTTGTAGATTCAGAAGTTTTAATTCCAACAGAGTTAGCCTATGAGTTGTATTTTGTATTATTTGAATCAAGGAATGAGAATAAGTAACTTTCATGCATGGAAAAATGCATATGATTTTATGGTTTCAAAGTTGTAACTCATTCTCCTTAAATTCTTCTTAAAAAGTTCTTGATCATGATTTCCTTCCTAAACTCCCTCCAACATGGTGTGACCCTACAGTTTCTCATGGCGTGAACCTTATCTCTCATGGACAGAGCGACTCATACTTAACTACATATCTACTCTATCTCACATTCATATTTGTTTCCACGGATTTGTCTTTCTAGGATTTCTTCTTTCTTCAGTAAATTCTTTGTTAGTGAATTTGATTAATTCATCCCTAAATCTATGTTATCTATAGAGAATTATTTTTGCAATCACCATTTGTAGTTCAATTTTTATATCATGAGAACAAGTTCACTAACTCAAAACTCGCAGCAATTAAACTTGCATTGCGCAACTTCATATCAAATTTTTCATAGAAATACTATGCAATTATGTTGTCGATAGTTAATTCAACCCCTAAACAATACTCGTCCTTTTTTATTTATGATATTGTGATAAAAGACTTGTGTGAAAGTATCTTTGTGCTTCCTGCTGAACGTTTTGAGTTTACGTAATTTTCAATAGGCATATCTTGTCTCAGGAAGAAAAAAACAAACGCACCTAGTGTTCGAAAAAATGTTGAAATGAAAACTGTGATTCACTAATGTGATTATGGATCATAGAGTATACAAGTGACATGATTAATTGGTTGGCTCAATCTTGGTTGCCCCAACCCTAGAGAGTTCGTTGCTGAGGACCCTCGGGGAGAACATGCAGCTCATCCAGAACTCGGTGGAAACAAAGGTGGCTAAAATATAAACTTGTAATAAATGAACTGGTAAGAAGGTTATTGGGGAGTTTGCGAAGGAATACTGTCGGATTAGTGAGAATGATGAGTGAAGAGGACACTATACAAGGGCCAAAACGGTCACAGGTTGTTCCATGGCAATACGAGCATAAGTGGAAACGAAGTTATATTAAGATTGTCGCGAATGATCTAGAAGAGTGATGAATGGGGTTGAAGGGGAAACGAAGCAAGAAAAGATAGAACTCTATGAAGATAAAATGTGCACATGTGAGGCGTGTCGAGTGAAAACAAAAATAACATTGTTGTCGTGTGTTTGGAGTCAACTGAAAGTGTGAACTTCCAATGATCATGGTTGTAGGATTGAATCCTCAGAAACTTTCATTATGTATTTGGAAGGAAAAAAGGAATCCAAAATTTTTCTTTTAAACAATTCAATGATATCCATTTGGATTTTTAACCTGATTAAAAGAAGTTATTGGATACATTTGATAGGAATATTTAAACCTTATTGTGTAAGTAAACCAATGAGAGTTGATTTGGTGTAACTTTTATTTATAATATCAACTAAATTATATTAGTGTATATACGTACATTAGGCCCAATATATTTCACATTGATGTAATGGTTATTTGTATTTTTTTAATCATTTATATCAAGTAATGAAAATCATAAACTTTCATGCATGGTATTTCATGGTATGAGAATTGTAATCTATCCTCCTAAGTTCTTAAAAAAATTTTCATCCTCGTTTCTTTCATAAACCTCCTCTACCAGGGTCCGATCTAGACCCTAGATACACTAACGGAATAAACCTCCCACTACAAGAAAAAAAGGAAAATCGGACGGAACCCTTTTGATGCGACGTATGTTGTCGCAAAAGGTTAGTTGCACAACAAAAAAATTACTTTTTGACTTTGAGTAGGGAAAAAGCTGAAGAAACCTTTTGCGGCGACAGTGTCGTTGCAGACTGCCAAAAGTATGTTTTTTGCACCGAAAGTATTAATTTCGAGGTGAAAATCCCGTTTTTTCCAGTACCTTCAACGACAACTTTATTGATTATTTTCGACGACATGTCGCCGCTAAAGGTCAACGAATTAAATTCCTTTTTCAACTACCAGTGTTTCACATTTCACACACAAACAACCGCAGCTTTCTCTCTCCCTCTCGATGTCTCAAGAGTTCGATTTGCCACCAACGAACTTTTGTTTTTTTCGGCTTTATTCACTGGTGAACATCCACCACTAAGTTTTCCGGCCATTTGTTAGATTAAATCCGGCTAGTAAGTTTTCTGGCAAACTTCCTTTACTCTGTTTTTCTAGCAAATGTAGATGTCGGTGGCGATTAAATTAATATTGTTTTGGATAATCGGGAAGAGTGGCACTGCAACGAAAGTGGATATGAAGCAAGAAATAAAAAATCTATTTATACTAATAAAAGAGTAAATATACTCAACTCTCATGAAGCCACGTGTCATCACCATAAACTGACACGTGGCATTTATAATTTTAAAAAATAATAAATAAATTTAAACTATATCTATACATATCTAATATAACCTACTTTTATCAAATCAAATCAAATCCAACAAATCTAATATTCTAATAACTTATTAATTATAATATAATATAATAAAAGTTTAAAATATTTAAAAATAATAATTATATTCGTGTGTGTGTAGAATTATACAAATTTAATATGTTATAATAAATAATAATATCATTATTATAATTTTGTTTAAAATAATATTTATATCCTTACCTTTTAGTTTATTATATTTTACATATATTAAAAATATCCGTGTAATACGCGAGTAATAAACTAGTATACATTAAAGATGAAACATAGCATGTGACGGATAATAATTAAAAACAAACAAAACTTGGTTTCCTTGTGTTTGGAGTCACCCAGAAGCATGAGCTTCCAATGATCATGGTTGTAAGAAGGAATCCTGAGAAACTTCCATTGGTTTTTTGGAAGGAAAAAAAAAAAAGAAATACCAAAATTTACTTTAAATAATTCAATGATATATGTTTGAGTTTTTAATTTGATTATTAAATTCACTGGATATACTTCATATGAATAATTAAATCTTATTGTGTAAACAAACCAATTAGAGTTATTAGATAAAACCTCTATTTTTCATAATTCCACCTAAATCGGATTAGTGTATATTTTTACATCAGGCCCAAAATAGTAATTTACATTATTGTAGTGGTTAGCGTATGATTTGTATTTTGTATTAATTGTTTATATCAATGAATGAGAATAAGTAACTTTCATGGATGGAAAAATGCAACTGATTTTATGGTTTCAGAGTTGTAACTCATTCTCCTTAAAAATTCTTCTTAAAAAGCACTTGATCATTACTTCCTTCCTAAACTCCCTCCAATATGGTCTAACCCTACAATTTCTCATGGCCTCAACCTTATCTCTCATGGCCAGAACCCGACACAACCCACAAGTCGTTCATACTTAACTACATATCTCCTCTATCTCACATTCATATTTGTAGCCATGGATTTCAGAATTTTCCTTTCTAGGATTTCTTCTTTCTTTAGAGTAACTTCTTTGTTAGTGAATTTATCATTGTATCAAAGCAATATTTATTGATCATATACTTTCTTCCTTTTGATTAATTCATCCCTAAATCTATGTTATTTCTAGATATTTTTGCAGTCGCCATTTGTAGTTCAATTCTTATATCATGAGAACAAGTTTGCCAACTCAAAACTTGCAAATTTTAAACTTGCCTTGTGCAACTTCACATCAAATTTTTCATAGAAATACTATGCAATTATGTTATCGATAGTTAATTTAACCCCAAAACAATACTCATCCTTTTTTATTTATGATATTGTGATAAAACACTTGTGTGAAGCTATCTTTGTGCTTCCAGTTAACTTTTTGGGTTAAACGTCATTTTCAGTAGGTATATATTTCCCAGGAAGAAAATGACAAACGCACCTCATGTTTGAAAAACTGTTGAAATGAAAAAAAAAATGTGATTCACTAATGTGAGTATGGATAAGAGAGTATACAAGTGACATGATTAATTGGTTGGCTCCTCAATCGAGGTTGCCCAACCCTAGAGAGTTCGTTGCTGAGGACTCTCGAGGAGAACATGCAGCTCATCCAGAACTGGGTGGAAACAAAGGTGGCTAAAATAGAATCTTGTAATAACTAAACTGATAAGAAGGCTGTTGGGGAGTTTGCGAAGGAATACCATCGGATCGATGAGAATGATGAGTGAAGACGACACCACGCAAGGGCCAAAATGGGCACAGGTTGTTCCATGGCAATACGAGCAAAAGTGGAAACGAAGTTATATTAAGATTTTCGCGAATGATCAGGAAGTGTGATGGGTGGAGCTGAAGTGGAAACAAAGAAATAAAAGAAAGAAAACTACGAAGGAAAAAATGTGCATATGTGAGGCGTAGATTGTAAACAACGACAACTCTGTTGTCGTGTGTTTGGAGGCAACTGGAATTTTGAACTTCCAATGATCATGGTTGCAGATTGAATCCTGAGAAACTTCCATTAATTATTTGGAAGAAAAAAAGGAATCCAAAATTTTTCTTTTAAACAATTCAATGATATCCATTTGGAATTTTAACTTGATTAAAAGAAGTTATTAGATATACAATTGATAGGAATAGTTAAACCTTATTGTGTAAGTAAACCAATTAGAGTAGATTCGGTGAAACTTTTATTTAAAATATCAATTAAATTAGATTAGTGTATATACGTACATTAGGCCCAATATATTTCACATTGTTGTGATGGTTAGCCTATTATATTTCACATTGTTGTAATGGTTAGCCTACGATTTGTATTTTTTTTATCATTTATATCAAGGAATTATAATCATAAACTTTCATGCATGGTATTTCATGGTATGAGAATTGTAATCTATCCTCCTAAATTCTTCGTCAGAAATACTTGATCCTCATTTCTTTCATAAACCTACTCTACCACGGTCTGGCCCTAGAACTCTCACGGACTAAACCTCATCGGACAGAACTCTTTTGATGTGACGTATGTTGTCACAAAAGGTTAGCTACACGACAAAAAATTACTTTTTGACTTTGACTAGTAAAAAATCAGGAGAAACCTTTTGCGGAGACGGTGTCGTCGCAGAAGGTCAAAAGTGTTTTTTTGCACCGAAAGTATTATTTTTGGGGTGAAAAGCCCGTATTTTTTCCATTACCTTCAATGACGACTTTATTGATTATTTGCGACATGTCGCCGCGAAAGGAAATCTGCAACGACATGATGTCACCGCTAAAGGTCAACGAACTAAGGAATCCCAAAATTTACTGAGAAACTTCCATTAGTTTTTTGGATGAAAAAAAAGGAATCCCGAAATTTACTTTAAACAATTCAATGATATATGTTTGAGTTTTTTACTTGATAAAACCTTTTTTTTCAAAATACCACCTTAATTGGATTAGTGTATATTTTACATTAGGCCCAAAATAGTAATTTACATTATTGTAGAGTTTACACGCTATGATTTATATTTTTTATTATTTGAATCAATGAATGAGAATAAGTAACTTTCATGCATGGAAAAATGCGTTTGATTTTATGGTTTCAAAGTTGTAACTCATTCTCCTTAAATTCTTCTTAAAAAGTTCTTGATCATAATTTCCTTCCTAAACTCCCTCCAACATGGTGTGACCCTACAATTTCTCATGGCCTAAACCTTATCTCCCATAAGCCACTCAAACTTAGCTACCTATCTCCTCTATCTCACATTCATATTTGTTGCTAGGGATTTCAGAATTTTCCTTTCTAGGATTTCTTCTTTCTTCAGTAACTTCTTTGTTAGTGAATTTGATTAATTCATCCCTAAATCTATGTTATTTATAGAGAATTATTTTTGCAATCGCCATTTGTAGTTTAATTCTTATATCATGAGAACAAGTTCGCTAACTCAAAACTCGCAGCAATTAAACTTGCCTTGTGCAAATTTTTCATAGAAATACTACGCAATTATGTTGTCGATAGTTAATTCAACCCCTAAACAATACTCATCCTTTTTTATGATATTATGATAAAAGACTTGTGTGAAGCTATCTTTGTGCTTCCTATGAACTTTTTTAGTTTAACGTAATTTTTAGTACACATATCTTGTCCCAGGAAGAAAACGACAAACACACCTAGTGTTTGAAAACTGTTGAAATGAAACTTGTAATTCACTAATGTGATAATGGATCATAGAGTATACAAGTGACATGATTAATTGGTTGGATCCACAATCTAGGTTGCCCCAACCATAGAGAGTTTGTTGCTGAGGACTCTCGGGCAGAACATGCAGCTCATCCAAAACTCGGTGGAAACAAAGGTGGCTAAAATAGAATCTTGTAACAACTAAACTGATAAGAAGGCTGTTGGGGAGTTTGCGAAGGAAATTCATCGGATCGATGAAAATGATGAGTGGGACACCACGCAAGGGCCAAAATGGTCACAGGTTGTTCCATGGCAATACGAGCAAAAGTGGAAACGAAGTTATACTAAGATTTTCGCGAATGATCAGGGGGTGTGATGGGTGGAGCTGAAGTGGAAAAGAAGAAAGAAAAGATATAAATCTATGAAATATAAAATGTGCACATGTGAGGCGTAGCCATTGAAAACAACAACTCTGTTGTTGTGTGTTTGGAGTCAACCGGAAGTGTGAACTTCTCACACTTCCAATGATCATGGTTGTAGAAATGAATCATGAGTTACATGCATTCATTATTTGGAAGAAATAAAGGAATCAAAAAATTTTCTTTTAAACAATTCAATGATATCCATTAGGAATTTTAACTTGATTAAAAGAAGTTTTTGGATACAGTTGATAGAAATAGTTAGACCTTATTGTGCAAGTAAACCAATTAGAGTTGATTTGGTGAAACTTCTATTTAAAATATCAACTAAATTAGATTAGTGTATATACGTACATTAGGCCCAATATATTTCACATTGTTGTAATGGTTAGCCTATGATTTGTATTTTTTTTATCATTTATATAAAGGAATGATAATCATAAACTTTCGTGCATGGTATTTCATGGTATGAAAATTATAATCTATCCTCCTAAATTCTTCTTCAAAAATTCTTGATCCTCGTTTCTTTCATAAACCTCCTCAACCAGGGTCCGACCTTAGAACCTCTCACGGAATAAACCTCACACTACAAGAAAAAGGAAAACCGGACGGAACCCTTTTGATGCGACGTATGATGTCGCGAAAGGTTAGCTACACGACAAGAAAAATTTAATTTTTGACTTTGACTGCGAAAAAATCGGAAGAAACCTTTTGAGGTGATGGTGTCGTCGCAGAAGGTCAAAAGTATTTTTTTGCATCGATTTCAGGGAGAAAACCTCGCTTTTTATTTCTATTGGCTTCAACAATGACTTTATTGATTATTTTCGACGACATGTCGCCGCGAAAGGGAATCTGCGACAACATGATGTCGCCGCTAAAGGTCAACGAATTAAATTCTCTTTTCACCTCCCAGCGTTTCATATTTCATAGACCAACAACCGCAGCTTACTCTCTCCCTCTCGATGTCTCAAGCGTTCAATCAGCCACCGACGAACTTTTGTTTTTTCCGGCTTCATTCGCCGGTGAACATTCACCACTAAGTTTTCCGGCCATTTGCAAGATTATATCCTCCTAGTAAGTTTTCTGGCGAAGTTCGTTTTCTCTGTTTTTCTAGCAACCGTCGATGTCGGTGGTGATTAAATTAAAATTGTTGTGGATGATTTGGAAGAGTGGTAGTGCAATGAAAGTGGATATGAATCAAGAAATAATAGATGTCCATTAATGATGAAACATAGCATGAGAGGGATAATAGAAAAATTTTTAGAAATGCTTGGAAAAATCAAAAGCATTTTACAAATGCTTGAGTTGTGGATTCTTTTCAAAAATGCTTGGGTCGGATGAAGTAACACCGACCTGTCATAAATTGCTGCACAAAAAGCATAAAGGTGGTCGGATGAGCTAACACCGACCTATCATAAGGATTCCGGTTTCCCAATGCTTAAATATTCCACCCGTGACTATGCAAAAATCCAAACCTCAAGCAACACCCGTGACTCTGCAAAAAGCCAAAGCTCCCGTGACCATGCAGTACATCCCGTGACCATGCAATACCATGCAAAAAGTAGGTCGGATGACCTACCTCCGACCCGTCACCTCCGACAGTTTTGTTTTTCCTTCCCTTTCCCCTTTAAAGCCTCGGCCACCATCCGAACACCTTAACTCTATTCCACCACCTTTCATTTTCAAAGACATTCCACCACCTTTCACTTTCAAAAATATAATACATCGTGTTTGTTTATTCGGGATTCAAAACTCCGACTCTTCAGAATGGCTGCAGAACCTCAAATTTATCCCGGCCCAATAAACAATGAATTATTGTTTTTATGTGAACAACATCGGGCCAGACACTTATTTTGGGAGACAATGAGAATGATGAGTGTTGGTACATCCTGTGTAACGATAGCAGTCTAAATGATCCTACATTGTGATTTTAGCAAGTGTGTGTTATATATGTTTATATATGGTTGATATTTATTAGTGTTTGTATGTTTGAACTTGATGTAACGTATTACAAGAAGTTCAAACATAAAGTACAAAGATAAAATCATTCATAAGGTAAAAACATAAGTTTCAACACTTAGTTGTTTATGTAAAATGCTAGATTCGAATCATACAAGGCTTGGCATTCGAATCTGTGATAGATTCGAATGTAGCCATAGATTCGAATATGGCCAGATTCGAGAGTGTCTTTGTGGACAGACTCGAATGGGCCTTGGGGCCAGATTCGAGTTTAGCCCACATCAGACTCGAATTAGGGTCTATAATTAGGGATAGACTCGAAATATTATCAGACTTTTAGCAGAATTCGTGAGGAATTAAGCTTAAGGCGATCTCGAGTTTATCATCAGCTTTAGGTCAGTTTCGAAGAGAATCAGTTCGTAGGATCGTTCGTCAGTCGTTCGTTCAGCCTCTGATAGTCTCCGTGTTTCGTAGTTGAGAGTTTTCCGTCTAACCGTTAACGAGGATTCCGCACTCGTTGACGGATCCACGTCTACACAAGTTCAGGGGGAGCCCAGTCAAGTTGAAGGAGAAATGGGAGAAGCTAGTTCATCGAAGCAGCCTACAGATTTTGAAATAAGTGAGATGATCGACGCCCTTATGGATCTCGATGATGATCCTATGGATGTAGGTTTTGATAATGACGATGAAAAGCTGGAAGAAGGCGAGGTTGTGCCAGAAGAGATAGTGGACTGGTAGTTTGATGATGAAGTAGTTGCTGATGAGGATGATGAAGCCGACGAGATAGTCGTTCAGCAGAATCCTATCACGGATACTTACATGATAGATGGGAATAACATTGTAAACATTGATGTAGTAAATGCTGCACTGAATGCTCAACCATCAACAGAAGAACCTAGAGAGCTATCAAATGAAGAAAAACGAAAATTATGGTTCAGAGCAGAAAAGAAGGAGTTAGAGATTAAAAAGACAATGAGAGTGCCGGGTACTGGGAAGCTGTCTGAGCGCATATTAAGCTGGTTCTTTGATAGAGAACTGCAGCTATTTGTAATTAAGAGGAAAGACGGGCTTCAGTACCTGAGGCGAACTTTAAAAGCGTTCAACTCCCTGCTAAAGATCGAAATCACTGCGCTAGCTTGGAAAGATCTGATAAACATTGGCAATGATCCCTACGCGAACGTAATCGAAAGAATCATAAGAAAGGAAGGGAGATCAAGGAAGTTCGAGCGATTATCTCCAAGGGTCGGGAGAAGAGTAGAGGATCCGTCACGTATCGATCCTCTAACTGGACGACCTTGGATGAGGATTCATTATAAACCAGCTAGATGTCTGAGGAAAGTGCCTCTCAAGCCGATGCCACAGAATGTTTTGAAGAATCTACATTGGTGGTACGCTGACACTGAGACTGGGGAAGCAGTCATGGAAGATTTTGAAGAAAAAGTCATTCTTAGAGTCTACGACCCGCTTCACCTGGTAAACCTCTCTAAAGAAGATCTTCATATTTTGTATGCTTGTAAGATTTCCAGTGACGCACATATGGACAGTGAAGCTAGTAAGTATGAAAATGTAGTCAAGGTATGTGTCGAGAAAGGTTTGTATGCTGGTAGTAGTTTGAATCAATAAATAAACAAAGTTCTTAAGTCAAATGTGTGAATTATTAGAAGCTATCATTAAGGGGGAGTCTGTTGGTACATCCTGTGTGACGATAGCAGTCTAAATGATCCTACATTGTGATTTTAGCAAGTGTGTGTTATATATGTTTATATATGGTTGATATTTATTAGTGTTTGTATGTTTGAACTTGATGTAACGTATTACAAGAAGTTCAAACATAAAGTACAAAGATAAAATCATTCATAAGGTAAAAACATAAGTTTCAACACTTAGTTGTTTATGTAAAATGCTAGATTCGAATCATACAAGGCTTGGCATTCGAATCTGTGATAGATTCGAATGTAGCCATAGATTCGAATATGGCCAGATTCGAGAGTGTCTTTGTGGACAGACTCGAATGGGCCTTGGGGCCAGATTCGAGTTTGGCCCACATCAGACTCGAATTAGGGTCTATAATTAGGGATAGACTCGAAATATTATCAGACTTTTAGCAGAATTCGTGAGGAATTAAGCTTAAGGCGATCTCGAGTTTATCATCAGCTTTAGGTCAGTTTCGGAGAGAATCAGTTCGTAGGATCGTTCGTCAGTCGTTCGTTCAGCCTTTGATAGTCTCCGTGTTTCGTAGTTGAGAGTTTTCCGTCAAACCGTTAACGAGGATTCCGCACTCGTTGACGGATCCGCGTCTAGATAGATCCCGTAGTGGTAGACCTTACAAGTGGTATCAGAGCCTTCGGAGTGTTCTTGGTGTTCTTCATGTTCATCAAATACATTCTAGGTTTCTTGACGCTAGTTGGAAGGTTTTTCTCTCAAAATCGAGTTTTGAGCTTAGCAAATTTATATTCAGAAAATACTTTGTGGTTTTTCTCATTTTTGATCGAAACCATTATTTTTCGTTAGAAAAATACTGGTTTAATCTGAAAATCGTTAAAAAAATCAAAGTATTAGCTGTTTCTCGAGTTTGCGGCGCTCGAATCTAATAGGGGTAATTAGGGTTACACTTTAGTCTCGAGTCTAACCTAAATCTGCTCCTTTCGAGTCTGTTTCAGTGGGTTTCGAATCTGTGTCGAGTTTGTGCTTCATTCGAATAGGGTCTCGAGTCTACCTAGTTTCGAGTCTGGTTCAAGTCTAGTCTAGTTTTGATAATTGTTTCGAATCTGCTGTTACTTCGAGTTTGCTGATCCTTCGAATCTAAGGTCCATCGAATCTAAGGACATTTCGAATCTGATATATTTCGAGTTTAATTGAATTAAAATACTTAATCAAATTTAATCCCAAATAAATTGGAATCTGACTACATTCGAATCTACCTAGATTCGAAAGAGTTAATTCACATTAGTTTCGAATTAAATTAATTAAGTTCAATTCAATTATTTTCGAAAAGATGTCAAATCTTCAGAAATTTCTAGAAATGGACCACGAGGTCGGAAAGGCAAACGCTCCGCCTAAGCTGATGAAGGTCGAGGATTATTACTGGTGGAAGGACCGATTTACTGATTTCGTACGTTTCAACGACATGCGCATGTGGGTGTGCATCGACGAAGGGTATATTCCACCGGTGTCAGAAGTTGAAGGCCGTCAAAAAGTCTTGTCGTACCAAATGATGAAGGAGGATGACAAGAAATTGTTTGAAGCCGAAAACAAAGCTTTCTCACTAATTCGGATGGCGTTGCCGCAGGATATTCTACACACATTTAGGACTCAGAGGACATCAAAAGAACTTTGGGAGTCGCTAGAGAAGAGGTGTGAGGGAAATCCTAGAGTTCGTAGAAAGCGTACAGAGCTGTTGAAACAACAGTTCGCAATCTTCAAGGCGTTAAAGGATGAACAACTGGATGACATTATCACCCGTTTCTATCATCTATTGACGGAACTTGAGAGCCACGGGATTGAGTTTACTGATACTGCCAAGAATAACAAGCTTCTTGATGCCCTACCAGCCAAATGGGCTATGTACGTGGCAATGATCAAGCTGAATGAGGACAAGTACTACACTCAATCTCTGGATGATATAGTGGGAACGTTGAGGGCATATCACTTCGAGCTACTGAAGACCGAGACTGATTACGAACAAGTCCAGAATCCAGCAATGTATTTTGGAAAGACGACAAAATCTTCAGCGGCAGCCGAACCGAAGACTGCTACAGCGTTTTTCACTGGAGAGACATCGTCACCAGCAGAGTCTGATGACACACTGAATCGCGCGTTCTTAGGGTTAGGAAGATCGGAAGAACCGCAGCCTCAAGTACAACAGGCATCGACATCTCAGAGCTATTCAAAGATGCCCATGAGCGCAAAGTCGGCGGAAGAACATCTGAATCTGCTTGCTTCTTTTGTGGCCGCATACGGAAATTGTGTTCAAGGGAAGATTAATGATCCGGCTCTTTGGGACGAAGACTACGATTAGGTCGACCCTGTTGATCTTGAGGAAATGGATCTTAAATGGCAACTGGCCATGGTAACCCAGAGGGTTAAGAGATTCATTAAGAGAACTGGAAGGAATCTGTAGATGAATAACAAGGGGATAGGGTTTGATAAGTCCAAGGTGAAATGCTACAACTGTCAAGGACTAGGACACTTCGCAAGGGAGTGCCAGAGACCAAAGGTAGAGACGTACCAGGGGCAGAGTCAGCATCAGGGACAGTTCCAAAATCAGTCCCAACAACGATACCTTCCTAGTTCATCATCTGGTCAAGCCAATCTAGCGGGTCTACTATCCAATGTCACTTCAGACAGACAGCTAGATGGTACCTATGACTGGAGTTCACATCCTGAGTCGAATGCTAGAGCCTTCATGGCTGAAGTCACAGAAACTGGATGTGATGGGGACGAGCAGACCACACGGGACAGCAGTCCGATGTGGGTAGAAAAGGCGAATGATCAGACAGTGTTGGAGTTTGCTGCTCAGATGGCCGACGTGGAATCTGATAACTCAAAGGTAAGTCTGACTTATTCTCTCTTTCGTGAATTATGTGCTTTATGTGTTAATTCTAACGATAGGTTAAATCTAGTCTTAGACTCACATAAAACCATAACTGCTCAAAATGAAAATTTAAAAATTGAAAATGCTAGCCTAAATGATATCAAGCAGGATCTAAAAGAAAAACTTAAGGCTGATGCTCAAGACGTAGTAGTTCTAAAAGACAAACTCAGTGAGCAGTGTGTTAGGATAGAGCTAATGTATGAGCACGTAGAAGCCTTGACCAAAAGTCTTAAGGACAAGGACATAGAGCTAGCTGAGACAAAAGTTAAGGTTGCAGAGGCAAATAGCAAGTTGGAGAAGTTTAGGAATTCGAGCCTTAATCTAGGGAAAGTCTTAGATGCCCAAAGACAGTCTAAGAAGCCCGTAGGTCTAGGTTTTCACGAAATACATCCACCTTTCAATGCTAACTATGTGCCTCAGCCTTAGGAGAACACTGACAAATCAGTAGACTTAGAGGAACTACCTGCACAGACACCAGAGCCTATAGTAGAAAATACACCTAAGGTGGCTGACTCAACCGTCAAGGTCAAGAAAGTGAAATTTGTGTCTTCCTCCAGTGAAACACCTGCAGGAAAACAGAAAATTTATTGGGCTGACCAGGTCGATGAGCCAGACACCGTAGATGTACCAAAGGAAATAGACACTAGTGAGACACCTAGATCTAAGGGAACACACAAAAAGTCCATAGATAAGATGTCTTGCTTCAGATGTCACGAGAAGGGGCATGTTGCTTCTCACTGTCCACTTAGGAAAGCCGATGTTACACCTAAGTCAGTGAACCCAACACCTGTTAAGCCCTCACCCAGTGTGGCAAGCAGCAGTAGTTCTCAACCTACCGAGAAAACTGTGCAGGCCGCACCCAAACAAGCTGTGAAAAACACACCGGTTAAGGTTGGACCAAAGGAAGTGATTTGGACAAACACCGAATCGTGTCATTAATCAATCTAGGTAAGCACCACAACAAGTCTATAGGAGCACCACACCTAGCAGGTCACATACTCCAGTTAGGTCTCATACTCCAGTTAGACAATATGCACCGGTAAGAGCTCAGGGATCACAGTCCGAAATGCCATATAATAGGAATTATTCTAGAGCTCCACAACAAATGCCTACACCAAGGCAAAGAGTGAACTTAAATCACTCGGCACCACAACAGAATTCAGTTCAAAGGCCCAAGTCACCTGAAAGGCGAGATGGGTACTTGAAAGAGTTCACGTATGTGGACGAGAATGGTATTACCAAGTCAGTCATGGCTTGGGTTCCCCGTGATAACTAACCTCTTTTCTTTCATGTGCAGGAGATAACTACAGGTCCAAACAACAAGTGGTTCGTCGACAGTGGTTGCTCCAGGCACATGACGGGGGAAAGAAGTCTACTCACAGACTTCAAGGGAGGTAATAGGGGATTCGTATCATTCGCTGGTAACAAGGGTGGAAATATCACGGGTACCGGAGTGGTCACTAATGGGACAATCAAGTTGGACCAAGTTTATCACGTTGATAAACTGGTTCACAATCTCATTAGTGTATCTCAAATCTGTGATAAGAAGAACTCGGTGTTATTTACTGACACTGAGGCGTTAGTGCTCAAGCCGGGATTCAAAATTTCTTAAGAATGGGTATTGATGCGGGCGCCAAGGAAGAACGACTTGTACACGTTGGATATGAACAAGCCGGAGACTTCGATGGGGCCAATCTGTCTATTATCCAAAGCTTCAGAGACGGAATCAGTACTGTGGCACAGACGCATGGCTCACCTGCACCTAAGAAAGATGAATTACATAACGAAGAATGGACTGGTGCAGGGTGTGCCCATGAAAAGTTTTCAGTTCGAGGACAAGTGTCTACCGTGCATGAAGGGCAAACAGCATAAGAAGACACACAAGTCCAAGAAGCAGAACTCCATAGCCTCAACATTCGATTTGTTGCACATGGACCTTTTTGGCCCAATCAACAAAAGGAGTATCGGAGGTAGTTGGTACTGCTTAGTTATCACTGACGATTACTCACGGTTTTCTTGGGTTTTCTTTTTAGGTACGAAGGACGAGACGGCTACAAAGCTCATCGGGTTCTTAGACCAAGTGGAGAACTCCTATGGAACAAGGGTTAAAATAATTCGTAGTGATAATGGGACTGAATTCAAAAACACTGTAATTGGTGTATATTGTCTATCAAAGGGCATAGTGCATCAATTCAGTGCACCATATGAACCTCAACAGAATGGGGTGGCCGAACGTAAAAATAGAACATTGATTGAGGCTGCAAGGACTATGCTTTCGGATTCAAAGCTTCCTACCATGTTTTGGGGGGAGGCAGTGAATACCGCGTGCCATATTTTAAACCGAGTCCTTACAGTCAAATCTTTGAACAAAACATGCTATGAAATTTTGAATAAACGGCCACCTAACTTAACTGGATTCGAACCGTTTGGAGTACCATGCACTCTTTTAAGAACAAAACATCAACCGAAGTTTGGTGAAAAGGCTGACGAAGGATACTTCCTAGGTTATGTGCCAACTCACCAAACAAACGGGTGTTTAACAAAACAAATGGTACTGTGGAGATTGTGTATAATATTGAAGTCACAAGTTATACACATGAACCCCAAACTGGTCCGGAATGGATATTTGACTATGATAAGTTATTTGAGTCATTTAACATTCCTTTGGATGATAATGCAGGTACAATCGAAAAGGACATGGCGACGTTGCATTTGAACGACGATGGCCATATCTTTCCGAGGACCACGTTTGAATCTACATCTGAGCCTACTGCGACTGTAGATAGATCTCCAGAAGTTGCTGATCAAGAGGCACCTACCACTGAGAATCAGACTCAAGCATCGAGTTCCAACTCTGAGGAAAACGTCCGTGAGGAGGAAAATGTAGAAGCTGAGCCTGTTCCCCCATTAGGTGAAATAGGATCTAACTTAGGAGATAATCTAAGAGTTGATGATATAGAGACCTCTAGGATTAACAAGAACCATCCATTAGAAAGCATCATAGGAAATCCTAACGAGCGGGTGAGGACAAGGAGTAGTGTAGATACACAACACAGTGTTGTTTGTCGATGATAATAAACGACTCTGAGGCCATATCACCACTGTCTCTATTCATGCTTCATATCGCAAGTAGAGCCTAAGAATGTGCAAATGGCACTTAAGATAACTCCTGGGTTGAAGCGATGCAGGACGAACTTGCCGTTTAGGAAACTAGAAGTGTGGGAGTTAGTTCCGTTACCTCGAGGGGAAATAGCAATAGGAACCAAATGGGTTTTTAAGTGCAAAAGGGACGATCGGGGTATGTCTATGAGCGCAAACAAGGCTAGGTTAGTTGTAAAGGGTTTCATACCAAGGGAGGGAATCGGTACAACGAGGTTTTTGCACCTGTAGCAAGGCTGGAAGCCATTAGGTTGTTTCTAGCTTTTGCCTCCTTCAAGGGCTTTACGGTATATCCAGCTAGACGTAAGAGTGCTTTCCTGTGGGAAAGTGAAGGAGTGGTGTATGTGAACAACCGCCCGGATTTACAGACTCAATATCCTGATAGAGTATATCGTTAGATAAGCTTCTATACGGATTAAATCAGGCACTAGGGCTGTGGTATGAGACTCATCCAACCCTATTAGAGACGGTTTTGTGAAAGGGGTAGGATAGATAGTACTCTCTTTGTTAAGAGGAAGGGAAATCACTTCATCTTGGTACAAGTGTAGTCTATGATATCTTTGGATCATCCGACGAACAAATGTGCAAGATTTTGAGAAGGTGATGAAGTCTAAGTTCGAGCATGAGTGCTATGGGGGAGTTAAATTTCTTTTTAGGGTTACCAGTTGACCAAAGAAGGAATGGATGTTTATCCATCGACTAAGTATGTATATGACCTTTAGAACGTTTCGGGATGGAGGGAACAAAGTTGACTGCACCACTTCAGCACGCCGATTCAAGTGATCACAATCTCGGGCCAGGTACTGAACGTGATAACCCGATGTGGTATCCGACTTTATATCGGGCCATGATTGGATGTCACATGTATTTAAATGCTTCAAGACCTGATATTAGGTTATTATTGCTGTGTGTTTTTGCTAGGTTTCAAGCGATCCGCAAGGAGACTGCATATGAAGAGCTGTGAAGCGGATTCTACGATACCTCAAGTCGAAACCGAAGCTGGGATTGGTATCACCGGGAGGGAGATCTAGTTTGAGGCGTTCACGGATTCTGACTACGGAGGTGGCAGCTTGACGCGCAAATCAACGACTGGAGGTTTGTCAGTTCCTAGGAGGGAGATTGGGTCCTGGCACTGCAGGAGATTTGTGTCCTTGTGCAAATGCAAGAAACAGACGTCGAGCGCGTGTCAACGTGCGAGGCCGAGTATGTTGCTGCTGGTAGTTGCTGCTCACAGGTTCTGTGGATACAACAACAATTGCGGGATTACGGTTTGGCTTACACTCAAACTCCAATTAGGATAGACAATCAATCTACAATTGCTATAACAAATAATCCAGTTAAACACAACAAAACAAAGCACATAGACAACCAAGCCCATCTCCATAAGGCATCATTTTATTCGTGATTGTGCTGAAAAGAACTTAATCAAATGGCTAAAAGTGGCAACAGAAGATAATAATGCAGATTTATTTACCAAAGCGTTTGATAAGTCACGGTTTGAGTATTTAATTCAACTGAATGGAATGCGCAACCCAGAATAAATTGACCTTAGTAGTAGTAGTTTATTTTCTTATAGAGTCATAGTATTTCTTTCTTTACAATAGTCTGCTAATTTAGGTAAGTTTCTATTTTTAGTAAGTTTCTATTTTTAGTAAGTTAGTAGGTTAGCTTATTTTACTGCTTTTTCTTATGAAAAACAAAAGAAAAAAGAGAGAAAATTATAAAAATACAAAAAAGAGAATATCAGAAAAAAGAGTTAAGTCTTAGATACATAGGTTCAAAGTGACGAAAATTAGCACAGTCGTTACAAACTCTAAGTGTTTAGGCTTTCACACATAATGCAACTAAACTCTAAGTGTTATACTTTACTTTAGTTTGATGTGTTGGTAGGCATAATACATATAGGGAATCTCAAGGCTAATAAAATATTCTAGAAAGGGTCAAGCGTGTCACTAACTTAGATGTATGACCAATCGGTCTTAATTTTTATGTACAAGACATACAAACTTTGAGTCTAAATGAGGTATGCAAACTTTCTGGGGATGTATGGCAACATCAAATACATCTTAAAATGGAAAGAATAGAAATATCATACAAAACTGAGAGTCAAAAACATGCAACTCTGTTGTACGTAAGTACAGACCTGTTGTCTCTGTTTAGATTCGGGTTAGTAGACATGTCGCTTTGTTGTACGTCAGTACAGACCTGACCGCTGTCTTGCTAACTTTAAAAATAAACTTTAAGTCAAACTAAGACACTTTGTTGTATGAAAATACAGACCTGTGTCCGATGTTTGTCTTTTAAAGAAAGTTTGCAAATACCAACAAGTTAGAATCTTTGTTTGTGTGCCTTGATCATAAAAGTATGTCTATGTCTGAATCACGTAAGATAATTTCCTGATAAATAAAAATGCCAAGGGATATTCCAAAATGTAGAATGTTTAAAGGGGTAAAATACCAACAATCGGCTAAATAGGTGTGTCACGACAAATAATCAAAGGAATAAAAAATTCCTAAGTGTGAAAGTTTAAGTACTGAAAGTAAGTATCTGACATCGCTATCTGATTGAACCTTTCTTAGACTATACTCATCAAAAACATTTCGTTTAATTTTTAGCTTAGGTTGTAAATTTGTTAAGTATAGCTTAAGTCTAGAATAAATTTTTGGTCAAAATTTTATTTTATTTTATTTTATTTTATTTTATTTTATTTTTACCTTAGTTTATTTTATTTTATTTTATTTTAATTTAATTTTTTACTTAGGTAAAAGGTCAAAAGATACTGAGGGTGCATTCAAAGTTGGATAAAATAAACATTGCGTGAAATATTTGGTGCTTAGGGTAAAAGAGTTGGCATAGTTTATCTGGTTACACGATACCGTAGAAAAAGGTTGAAAAAGTTGAAATTAAAAATTTTCGAAATTTTTCTAAGTGTTTGGGGTTTTCGAGTTTAGGACAGACTCGAAGTGGTAAGGCTTCGAATCTGTCAGTAGATTCGACTAGGGCCTTAGACTCGAAGGTTGGTCGTATAAATAGGTCAACAGTGAAGACATTTAATTCTTACTGTTTTCGAATCTGCTTCCTCGAGTCTATTGTGGCGATTTCGAATCTATCCTCGAGTCTACCGTTTCTCACATAAACGACATTTCATCGAGTTTAAAGCTAGTGTGTTCGATTCTACTACTGTACCTAGGTATAATCAACTTGATTGTACAAGATTCATGTAGTTTTATACACAATTTTAGGCTAAATCATCGATTTTTGAAGTTTTAAGGGTCGAAATAGGGTTTTTACAAAATTACCAAGTTTGGACCGATAAAAAGTCAAATTAAAGGCATATATCTGTGATTAGTAACTAGTAGGACAATTGAATGTAATTTTCTAAGTCCAAAAAGGTTAAAATCAAGAGATTTGGTCTTTGGAAAAGATTCGGCCGTTCGAATCTGTTCATGGGGTTTCTCGAATCTGTCATTAGATTCGAGATGACCATGACATTCGAATATGACCATTACACTCGAATAGGGACAATTCGAATCTGTTACTTTCGAATCTATTTTTTATTTGCACTATTTAACTTAAATATTATTAAACTTGTAAAAATTTAATTGTGTTGGATTTTGTACTTAAACAAGTTCAAAATAAAACAGAATTAAATTTAAACAAGTTTATTGATTTTTAATGAATCTAATACTTTTGTTTATTGTGCAGAAATGGCTGTTCGAGCGTTTGTGCCTAAGCACAATATGGTACTTCATCCAGAGATGAATCTCCCTGAGGCGCAGGGATTCCGTCAAGTGCTTGATTTTCTCGTTGAATCTAGGATCGGATCCGCGTGCTCAGAGACGTCGACAAAGACCATCAGCGAGTCAAACTCAGGCATCAAGGCCTTCGACAAGTCAGCAACTAAATGTTCAAGAAGCCGGGCCCTCAAATGTTCAAGAAGCCGGGCCCTCAAATGTTCCGAGCGAAGCTGAACAGCTATGCCAGACGCTTAATGAAATCTGGGAGGCAGGGCCTCATGCAAACGAAGATGTGGCTGCAGCGCTAGTAGGTGAATTGCTCAGTCCACCAGAAGGAGAGGAAGACGTTTTTAGAGATGTTGAAGAATATGAGCCAGAGCGGGCTGATAAAGTTTTGACATCATCGGAAACAGAGTCGGAAGATATGGAGGAGCTAGAGGTTGAAGCTCCTGAATCAGTGGCTACAGAACCAAATATTCAAATCGGAACCTATGGATCTAGATTGGTAGTAAATGAAGCAGGATCGAGGAGGAGAGAGGCAAGGGAATCTGATGATTCAGATTTTGAAGAGGAGGAAGTTGCTCCCTTAGTGACTCGGCAAAGGGCCAAGCGTCATCGGTTTATGCAAGGGACATCCTCAGCATCCGATGCTCAACAATCTTAACCTCAAACTCCAGAACCACAAGCCACCGCTCCACCATCACCACCACCTCAACATGAGCCATATATTCCATCCCCAATTCGCCCAACACCCATACAATCCATTCCATCTACTTCGACCACCTACGCTGACAACCAACGATTTGTACAGCTTAAGGGACGTGTTGACTTCCAGCATGTTCAAATCTTAAGCCTCACAAAGGCGATCGGCGAACTCCAGGCGCATAATGCAAATCTTGATAGGGATAATGCCGAGTTAAAGAAGATTGTGGAGAATGTGAGGGAAGAGAACACAGAATTAAAGTCCTTTATTGCAGATCAATCTTCAGAAATCCGATCGATGCGGTCCCTCCTTGAGCAGCTCATGAAAAATCTAAAAGCTCAGGGGGAGATAAGTTGTAGGGATCGTGAAGACCTGCGTAGAGATGAAGATGACGAAGGCAATGATCCCGATGCACATAATGAGAATGAGCCTGTAGATTTTCCTGCAGCTCAGGCTACACAAGTTCAGGGGGAGCCCAGTCAAGTTGAAGGAGAAATGGGAGAAGCTAGTTCATCGAAGCAGCCTACAGATTTTGAAATAAGTGAGATGATCGATGCCCTTATGGATCTCGATGATGATCCTATGGATGTAGGTTTTGATAATGACGATGAAGAGCTGGAAGAAGGCAAGGTTGTGCCAGAAGAGATAGTGGACTGGCAGTCGGATGATGAAGTAGTTGCTGATGAGGATGATGAAGCCGACGAGATAGTCGTTCAGCAGAATCCTATCACGGATACTTACATGATAGATGGGAATAACATTGTAAACATTGAAGTAGTAAATGCTGCACTGAATGCTCAACCATCAACAGAAGAACCTAGAGAGCTATCAAATGAAGAAAAACGAAAATTATGGTTCAGAGCAGAAAAGAAGGAGTTAGAGATTAAAAAGACAATGAGAGTGCCTGGTACTGGGAAGCTGTCTGAGCACATATTAAGATGGTTCTTTGATAGAGAACTGCAGCTATTTGTAATTAAGAGGAAAGACGGGCTTCAGTTGCTGAGGCGAACTTTAAAAGCGTTCAACTCCCTGCCAAAGATCGAAATCACTGCGCTAGCTTGGAAAGATCTGATAAACATTGGCAATGATCCCTACGCGAACGTAGTCGAAAGAATCATAAGAAAGGAAGGGAGATCAAGGAAGTTCGAGCGATTATCTCCAAGGGTCGGGAGAAGAGTAGAGGATCCGTCACGTATCGATCCTCTAACTGGACGACCTTGGATGAGGATTCATTATAAACCAGCTAGATGTCTGAGGAAAGTGCCTCTCAAGCCGATGCCACAGAATGTTTTGAAGAATCTACATTGGTGGTACGCTGACACTGAGACTGGGGAAGAAGTCATGGAAGATTTTGAAGAAAAAGTCATTCTTAGAGTCTACGACCCGCTTCACCTGGTAAACCTCTCTAAAGAAGATCTTCATATTTTGTATGCTTGTAAGATTTCCAGTGACGCACATATGGACAGTGAAGCTAGTAAGTATGAAAATGTAGTCAAGGTATGTGTCGAGAAAGGTTTGTATGTTGGTAGTAGTTTGAATCAATAAATAAACAAAGTTCTTAAGTCAAATGTGTGAATTATTAGAAGCTATCGTCAAGAGGGAGTCTGTTGGTACATCATGTGCGACGATAGCAGTCTAAATGATCCTACATTGTGATTTTAGCAAGTGTGTGTTATATATGTTTATATATGGTTGATATTTATTAGTGTTTGTATGTTTGAACTTGATGTAACGTATTACAAGAAGTTCAAACATAAAGTACAAAGATAAAATCATTCATAAGGTAAAAACATAAGTTTCAACACTTAGTTGTTTATGTAAAATGCTAGATTCGAATCATACAAGGCTTGGCATTCGAATCTGTGATAGATTCGAATGTAGCCATAGATTCGAATATGGCCAGATTCGAGAGTGTCTTTGTGGACAGACTCGAATGGGCCTTGGGGCCAGATTCGAGTTTGGCCCACATCAGACTCGAATTAGGGTCTATAATTAGGGATAGACTCGAAATATTATCAGACTTTTAGCAGAATTCGTGAGGAATTAAGCTTAAGGCGATCTCGAGTTTATCATCAGCTTTAGGTCAGTTTCGGAGAGAATCAGTTCGTAGGATCGTTCGTCGGTCGTTCGTTCAGCCTCTGATAGTCTCCGTGTTTCGTAGTTGAGAGTTCTCCGTCTAACCGTTAACGAGAATTCCGCACTCGTTGACGGATCCGCGTCTAGATAGATCTCGTAGTGGTAGACCTTACAATGAGTGAAGAGGACACAACTCGAGGGCCGAAACGGTCACAGGCTGTTCCATGGCAATACGACCAAAAGTGGAAATGAAGTTATATTAAGATTTTCGAGAATGATCAGGAAGAGTGATGAGTGGAGCTGAAGTGGAAACGAAACAAGAAAAGAATGAAATCTATGAAAGATAAAATGTGCCCATGTGAGGCGTAGCAATTGAAAACAAGGAGAACTCTGTTGTCATGTGTTTGGAGTCAACCGGAAGTGTGAACTTCCAATGATCATGGTTGTAGGAATGAATCCTGAGAAACTTTTATTAATTATTTGGAAAAAAAATGGAATCCAAAATTTTTCTTTTAAAGAATTCAGTGATATCCAATTGGAATTTTAACTTGATTAAAAGAAGTTTTTGAATACAGTTGATTGGAATAGTTAAACCTTATTGTGCAAGTAAACCAATTAGAGTTGATTTGGTGAAACTTTTAATTAAAATATCAACAAAATTATATCGGTGTATATACGTACATTAGGCCCAATATATTTCACATTGTTGTAATGGTTAGCCTATGATTTGTATTTTTTGTCATTTATATTAAGGAATTATAATCATAAACTTTCATGTATTGTATTTTCTGGTATGAGAATTGTAATATATCCTCTTAAATTCTTCTTCAAAAATTCTTGATCCTCGTTTCTTTCCTAAACCCACTCTACCAGGATCCAGCCCTCGAACCTCTCACCGACTAAACCTCACACTACAAGAAAAAAGGAAAACCAGACGGAACCCTTTTGATACGACGTATGTAGTCGCAAAAGGTTAGCTACACGACAAAAAAAACTTTTTGACTATGACTAGGTAAAAATCGGGATAAACCTTTTGCGTCGACAGTGTCGTCGCACAATGTCAAAAGTATTTTTTTTTTGCACCAAAAGTATTATTTTGGGGTGAAAAGGCCTGTTTTTTTCTAGTACTTTCAACGACGACTTTATTGATTATTTTCGACGACATGATGTCGCTGCTAAATGTCAACGAATTAAATTTCTTTTTCACCTACCTGCATTTCACATTTCACACACCAACAACCGCAGCTTTCTCTCTCCCTCTCGATGTCTCAATATTTGATCGGCCACCGATGAGCTTTTGTTTATTTGTTTATTCCTGCTTCATTCACCAATGAACATCAACCCCTAAGTTTTTCGGCCATTTGCAAGATTATATCCGGCTACTAAGTTTTCCAGCGAACTTCGTTTTCTCTATTTTTCTAGCAACCATTGATGTCGGTGGCGATTAAATTAAGATTGTTGTGGATGATCGGGAAGAGTGGCAGTGCAACGAAAGTGGATATGAAGCAAGAAATAAAATATATCCATTAAAGATGAAACATAGCATGTGAGGGATAATAATTAAAAACAACCGAAACTTGGTTTCCTTGACCAATTGCTTGAATTTCATAGATCTGCATTTCCTATAGACAACAACATCCCGCTGTCACATTATGAAGCTAAAAGGCTAATGAAAAAGATAAGATTAGGATACGAGTTGATCCAAGCTTGTAAAAATTATTGTTGTTTATTTTGGAAGAAGAACGTTGATATGCAAAGTTGTCCAGTCTGTTGTGAAAGTAGATGGAAAGACAAAGACACAGTAGCGGGAAAAGTTGCTAATAAAGTGTTGCATTATTTTCCCTTGACTCTTAGACTAAAGTGTTTGTACAACTCTAGAAACGTTGCAAAGTCTATGACTTGGCATGAATCTGGACAGTACAGAGAAGAAGAAGGTAAGAAGAGCCACTCGGTTAATGTTAAATCATGGAAACGTTTTGATGAAAGGTATCTATATTTTGCAAGAGAAACTAGAAACGTTCGGTTAGGTTTGACTGCTGATGGTTTCAATCCATATGGCAATATGAGTCTGTCTTACAGCATGTGGTTGATCATATTGACAACATACAATACGCCCCATGGTTATGTATGAAAGAGTCCTCTTTCATATTGACGTTGTTAATAAATCACCTGGGAAAGACATTGATGTTTCTTTGCGGCCTTTGGTTAATGAATTGAAGAGTCTATGGTCTCACGAAGTCTAGACGAGAGATGTTGGCATGTTGCTATAAACATTGTCTTCACAACGCGTGCAATGCTTTTATGGACCATTAATGATTTTCCTCCTCGTAGTAGCTTATCTGGTTGGAGTGGTCAAGGCTACAAAGCATGTCCTACATGTAATGCAGACACTCCGTCTACTCGTGTAATAGGGAAAACTATTTATGTTGGTCACACAAGATTCCTTCCCATAAACTATCCTTGGAGAAAAAACAAAACGTTCGATGGGAAGGTCAAGAAGAAATGTCGTCCAAAAGTATTCAACAATGATGCAATACTAGAACAACTTGCTCAATTATCGTCTTTATGTTGGTCACAGAAGATTCCTTCCCATAAACTATCTTTGGAGAACAAACAAAACGTTCGATGGGAAGGTCAAGAAGAAATATCGTCCTAAAGTATTCAACAATGATGCAATCCTAGAACAAATTGCTCAATTACCGTCGCGGATTCCAGGGAAACATCCTAGTTTTGGGGGTGTCAAGAGAAAACGTGATGCGAGAGAATTGAATTAGAGTAAACGATCAATCTTCTTTGAACTTGAGTATTGGCCTTCTCTTCAACTAAAACACAATTCGGATGTCATGCATATTAAAAAAATGTATGTGAGAGTTTGTTGGGTATCTTATTAATGAATGAAAAATCTAAAGACACTCATAATGTGAGAATTGATTTGAAAATTTTGATCATCTGAAATAAGTTGTGGCTCCAAGATAAATGAGACGTAAAGTTCTTAAAGCCCCATCCCAGGTACTCTTTCACAAGTGAAACCCCGCGGCTTTTGTCAATTCATTAAAAGAGTTAAACTACTGATTTGGATCAAACTTCATTTGGAAAGTGACTGATAATGATAGAAACATAGTGGGCTTGAAGTCTCATGATTGTCATGTTATGATTCAACGGTTGCTTCCAGTTGGAGTTCATGGGACTTGGATCGAACAATTTCAACGCCAATAATCGAACTCTTTTAAGCAAATTTGTGCTCGAAATTTGATGGAGTCGGATATGTTGAAAGCTAAAGAACAGTTGATCCATGTTTTGTGTACTTTCGAGCAAATATATCCTTTGGCTTTCTTTAACGTAATTATTCATTTGGTTATGCATTCACCCGAAGAGGCCAATGAAGGTGGGCCCATTTACATGATGTGGATGTATCCAATTGAAAGATACATTAAAAAGTTAAAAAATATGTCAGAAATAAAGTTAGGCCTGAATGTTCTATAGCAGAAGGTATGTTGTTGACGAAGCCTTAGACTTCTACTCAATGTATCTTCGGGGTGTTAAGACGAGATTTAATCGCCTCTACAAAAACGAAGATGCCCTAAGTGTGTTCCAATCAATATGTACATCATTTAGTAAAGGTGTACGTTAAGACTTGGATCACAAATATGAAAGAAAGTTGAATGGTTTGTACATAACAATTGTTCTAAGATTGATATATACATTTCGTAAGTGTTTTTATTTCAAACCATCTTTTTGTAACTTGACTTTTTTGATGATTATATTAATATCGAGGTTATTTACAGTGAATTCACTACTGACATGTTTAGGAGCAATTTACAAATACAAATTGAATTTCCCAGCTAATTTAAGGATAAGGTAAACTCAACATACATACATACATACATACATACATACATATATGTATAACAACTATTACTTAAGCTTGACTGTCTTTCATTTTCATAGATCAACCGTTAACAAGTAGATGATCCAACTTGTTGTAATAATGAGTAACTTGCATTGGCAAATGGACCAGAAATATGTGCATACTCTTACACCGGTTGCATTATTAATGGTGTGAGGTTTGTGGTTTATGTCACGACGTACGTCCTACCACTTAAAAAAGTGGAACTTCAACAGTTGTGCTGGATGGAAGTACATATTATGGTAAACTGCAAGAAATTTCGGAGCTAAATTATACTGATTGCAACATTGTGTTATTTCGATGTAAATGGTTTAACACCAGCAATACTCAGCATACCCAATGTTGTGTCACTAATAATAACATAACTAGTATTTCTACCCAACATGAGTGGTATAAAGACGAATAATATATTCTCGCAATCCAAGCAAGTGATTTATCTTGAAGACCTCCCAAGAAACCATCATCAGAGGGTCGTCCAATAGGTGAATCATCGAAAGATTTGGGATCGGGATATCATCATGGATAATAATAAAAATGATATCATACACAACACTAATTCATTTGATCTACCATGTCTGCTAACTTGGATGATTAAACTTATGCTAGCTTGAGTGGAGTTGGCCAATCAATAAAAGATACTGAAGTCATGTTAATCCTACTCATGCACATGACGATGCTGATTTTACTAGGGATGCTGATAAGGATGTTGACTTTGTTGATAATTCTGACAGTGATGATTTGGAGTCTGACAATGAGTGTGAAACACGATATTGTTCCAGCGATGAGTCACGTTGATTTTATGTTGTAATTTGTAAAGACATTAATTAGTTATACTATGTTTATTAAGTTGTTTTTCCAATATGGTTATTAAACTGTAAATACACTAATGTTTGTTTTGTAGGTTATTATACTTCTAAAAATTTTTTTACAGATGATGAGTGTAACGACTAGTCACAGTAGGGATTGTGGTGGTGATCCTCCCGAGGGATCTTAGCAACCACCATCCATGTGTCAGAGTAGTAAGAAATTCCTCAAATTTTTAGTTTACTTAATTTGATTACTTGTATTATTCATTTTGTTCATTTGAATTTGTCAGTTCAAAGACTCATGGGAAAACCACGAATTAAGGTTTAAGAAAGTTGTGGAAAAAGAATAGGCAACGACCATCGCCCATTAGATTTGACATTAAACAAGGGATATATCGAGCCCTTGGGGATAATGCAAGCGGTTTCAAGAACTTGATCGGGGCTTTTGTGGGTGACATCCCCAAGTATTATAATTCATGAGGTGATGTGTGCCCATCATCAAAAGGCCCCTCTTTGGCCTGAATTACAGGTTAAACTTATTTGATATATTTTTGTAAATTTGTAAAAAAAAATACACAACAACGTAACTTTTTTATAAATTGCAATATATTTTGACTTAGGACCTCACTTGTCGGGTCCATATTTGACGCAAATAGTTGTGGAGGTTGATTCACAATTGCTTCGAGATTTAAAGATTGTGAAACACCCATAACAACATAATATAATATTTAATTGAGTTGACCAAGATTAACATGGAATTAAGCACATATATCATGTTTAATATGATTCAAAAGAAATTCGGGCATGACCCGATTGCACGACATCAAATATCTGATTTAGTTTGCAACTACAAAGTTTAAGAATTTAAGTATACTTTATAATATATTGGAATTAAGTACATCAACTATCAACAAAAATAAAAGCACAACTATATCTGACGAGTTTGTAGGTGATCTACCCAATTCCCAAAAATGAATTGCTTCAAGCTTTACCAAAATCAACAACTTCAAATCAGGCCAATTATGCTTTGGAACCGGAACCGACAATCTCTCTGCCCTTACTACAACCACCACCTGAGATATATGAAATCTAGTTGGGTAAGAAAATAAAATTTTCTAAGTGAATTACTAGATCGATATGAGGCATATAACATAAAACATGCTACAATCGATGATAACAGGGTACAAAGTACATGTTCAATATCATAAAATAATGTGCGGGAATAGATACCACTACAACTGGTCACGAGGGAGACTCGAGAACCTGCGCGTTGTCAAGCCCGGGGTAGAACCGAGACATGGTAACCATAAGACCAACCGGCACCCGAAGTTCAATCACCTACACCGTAAGCTTTTTTGGTGTAGGGATTTTATACGCACATAGACACGGTAAGGCGTTTAAATATAATAATAAGTTGAACATCCAGTAAGGTCAAATGAATAACCATTGGCTCAACAATAGGGTTTAATCAAGCATAAGCATGGTAAGTATCAAATAAGTCATCAAAGTATGACATGAACGTCAAAATGTATAAATGGTAGTAAAGAAGCTCAAGGCACCACGACCATATGTCAAAGATTGCAACTAAGTGCCAAAAGATGAAATGCATCGCATGATGCCATAAGATATGTACACAATCTCATAATAAAGATAATCATGTAAATATGTATGCGTCACACACATCAATACTAGAACTCACAACAATAGGCAATGAATAGCCTTAATGTA
This sequence comes from Centrapalus pauciflorus, assembly GCA_020465985.1. Taxonomy (NCBI): domain Eukaryota; kingdom Viridiplantae; phylum Streptophyta; class Magnoliopsida; order Asterales; family Asteraceae; genus Centrapalus; species Centrapalus pauciflorus. The sequence goes on from JAANYP010003725.1 coordinate 176,302, forward strand.
ACAATAGTCGTCGAAAAGCCCCTTGAAGAATAATTTAGCACTTAGCTTCCAAAACCGGAAACTCATACTCTTCTTAGGTCCAAACCTATCAAAAAACCATATTGTAAGTGTATATAGTCTTATTATATCATATGATAAGGTTTGGAATTCATTTGGTGCATTTAATGCCCCAGGTTGCACTTTCGGCGATTACCAACACTTAATATGTTGTGTGAGCTTATATGTGTTTATCAGTTATTTGAGTTAAGTTTTATAATTGATTTAGGTGTCTTAGAAAATCTAATTTTGATTTTAAGTATTGGATACATATAACCCTTCATAATATAGCCCTAAGCAAGCATAAGACCCAAGACCCAAAGTCGGACGTAAACTCATGACGGACCGAAGGTCGGTTATGGCATAACCAACCCTCTGGCCACATCGTGACCACTATTGGGTGCACTTCCACGATGTTTTTCTTGAACAGTGGAAGCCATGGATGCTTTGTTGTTGGTCTACTCTTCCATTACGACCCAAAACCAAGACATATGCACACATATATGGACTCTTGGCTACATAATGGACCTTAAACATGTATAAAACACTAATCCACAAGATTTATAATATATTAAAGTGTATACTAAGCTCCTTCATGGATTTTTTCTAAACAAAGAAATCTTAGGCCATATGGTCATCGTTTGCTTAAACTCTTACACAAAGCTTATCAATGAACCATTATAACAAGTTCTTGTTGCAAATTATTGTTTGAACATAAAAAACCCATCATTTGCCATTAATATCATGGTGAGGAAGATGAAGAAGTCACCATACATACACACATCTTTAAAACATGAAAAGGTTGTTACCTTGTGCTCCCTAAGCTTGATTGCTCCACAAATCTTGAAATTTCCTTGCCAAAATTAGCAATTATGCTCCAGCCCTAGGTTTGCTCTCCTATTGTGCAAGAAAAAAACATGCAGTGAGGATTGCCACTCACAATTAGGCAGATTTTAAATCCCTAATTGGTGGGAAATTTTCATTCAACGCCCTAGAGTGTAACTTTCAGCCTCAAACATAATACCCCTTCATATTTAAATTCCCTTGACAAATGGTAGGCATAAACCACTTGTACTTTAAGCTTTACTTATAAGTCTAACTTATTTATTCATAGTTTTGTAAATCAACTTTAAGATGTATCATTGGATGATTATAAGATCAATGAATTTATCAGTTAAGTAAATAATTAGTAATTTAAGAATTGCCTTAAATTAGAGGATGTTACAGATTGGAAATCTCGTTTTATGATAAATTACTTTACCAATTGATGGGGGTACGATCATCCTGATGAGATTCGAAATTTTCCTCTTGATCAAATGGAAACTGATGAGTCGAATAAGTATTGTGACTACTTTATGCAAGACGGGACCATACATCAAGGAGCTATGAATGCTACAAATAGAGTGAAACAACTCTATCCAAGTTATCATGGATTCCAAGCATATGTTCAAATACAAGATCGTCGTGTAAGTCACTTTAATCTCTAAATGATAGTTGTTGTATATGTTCGTAATATAGACTTGGTAGTATATAAAATTGCATAGATTTGGTAGTATATTCTTGGTAATTTTCTATGATATATATAGTATACTTGTTGTGATATATATTCTTGGTAATTTGTATATTCTCGATAATATATATTTGTATAGACTTGATTGTATAGTTGGTAATATGCATAGAGTAGATGATATATAATCACATATAGTAGATAACATATAATTGGTAATATGTATAGAGTTGGTAATACGTATACACTTGTGTGTGTGTGTGTGTGTGTGTATAAGGGAATATGTATTGGTAATTTGCGATGACTTGATGATGTATATGGTAAAACTTGTTGTGATAGTTGTATGATATATATATATATATATATATATATATATATATATATATATATATATATATATATATATATATATATAGAGAGAGAGATAGGTTCTATGGGGAACCGTATGCATCGAGAACCTAAAAACGAACCAACCACAGCCCTTAGATTAAATGATCAAATGTGCATCACACGATGCACGTATTTGGTATGCATAAAGGTATTTTGGGAAAAATAATATACATAGTCAATTGAATTTTTAATTTTATACTAATTGATATTTAATCAAATAATCAAACAATAAATGTTAAAATAAATTAAATTAATACACTTCCAAAATTACAAAATGTCAATGTCACACCCCGCTACCCCGGTTGGCAACGAAGCGTGACGTCGCGGAAGCGTGACCATAATCATAATGAACGACCACTATATGGACGTTTTCAAAAATACATCGATATAACCTTAAAAGGTAGAAACGTTTTACATAACCCGTAAATAATAAAGAGTAGTTCGCAAGGTACAGAGATTTGAATACATAATTAAATTATCCAAAATAATGCAAATAAATCTCTGACGGTTTGAAAAAGAATGCGACTCCTTAAGTGCGGAAGCTTGAAAGTGGTTACTTCTGAAGGCATACTTGCCTTAATTACCTGAAAATACATGCTAAAATACGTCAACAAAAATTGTTGGTGAGCTCATAGGTTTACGCGAAAAGACCAGTTGTATGGACATTATCAGATGAGTTGAATTTATAAAATCATAAATTCCGTGTATGTATTACATAAACCATCATGCAACCGAAGCTTAATTAGAATGAGTTTGCCCTGTGCAGTATTCCCATACGTAATACCGTGTGTTGAATATATATGCACTCGCTGTTAGCCGAACCGAGCTAACACGAATGGGGGACATGACTCCCAATAGATCTATCCACAATATACTCGCGCTTACAAATAAATGCAATTAACGGTTCATGATATAAGGGCTGATGGAATCCGAACATGTAATACATATAAGAAATAAACAGTTTTGATGTCCATATGAAAAACAGTGCATGTATTTCCACCCCAATAGATAGTGAAAAATAGGGGCTATGAAGACTCACCGAACTTGTGATGGCAAAATGTGCGCAAAAATGCAAGTTTGCGTTGTTTGATGGGTGATGAAACCGGAGATGTTTAACCGAGTCCTAAATGATAATAAGGACTTAATATCACTAATATATGATAATAGGTATATTTATAGATTTTTATGTCTTAAATCACCCAACATTACAAGTTTATAAATAAGATTTGCTTAAAACGTCAAGTTTATATATATATAATTTTCCAGCTTTTTCGGAGGTTTTTCGGCCTACTTTGAGGCTGTTTTTGACCAAGCTCCAAAATGTTTTAGACTTTGGTTTTCTAGGACATTAAACTACTATATACAAAGGATTTTTAGAATCAAGAACGGCCATTTTTCGAGTTGTTTAGGTTGGTGAAAAATCTCGTTAAAAACGCTATGTTGGCCATTTTTGAGCTGTCAAACTTTCGGTTTCTCAAATAATTTCTGGAGGTCTTAAACTTCAAAATAAATTATGAAAAATTGCAGATATATAGTTAAGACATAGATCTAACTTTTGAGACAAGAATCAACTCATTTCGTTGAGTTATGAATTAGTTATGATTTTTCAAAGTCGATACAAATATTCTGCCGAAATTCCGTAGTTTATAAATTTAAAACAACTTATGATTCTTGTTGTTTATTCAAAGACTACTTGTATAAAAGTCATAATAGTTATAAAAACACATATATATCACATGTTTTCATAATATTAACACTTTTATAATGTGTTCATATATTCATAAACACATTTAAAGAAACAACTTAAAAATAAAACTAGAAACTTATAAACTTGAGTTTTTATGAAACTTGTTGTTGTTGGTGATTATATATATTATGCAAGACTTATATAAACATAAATATATGATGAAATAAGTTAGTATTTACTTACTTTGATGTATTTGGAGTATGAAATTGAGAAGAAGTTGGAACTCTTGCAAGATTTGAACCAAGAACACTTGAAGTTCACCAAGAACACTTGAATTTCACCAAGAACACTTGAATGAAAATGTTTGTAGTGTGTGTGTGTGTGGGATCCGGTTTTGAGAGGAGATAAAGAGATATTTTGGTGTGAAAATAATGAAAAGGAAGCCCTCTATTTATAGGCAAAGTCTTGGTCTTTCAAATGGAGGTGGAGTGTAAGATCATGTTGAAATGAAAGGAGAATGGGGTGTGAAAGATTTGATTATGAAAGGTTATGGAGTTGGGAAATAAAAAATTGAAATCAAATCTTGGGTAGTACTACCCTATGACCAGATTTTTATGGATTATTTTCATGTATTTATATATATTTTTTTTTGTATAAAAGTATTTAGAATGTATTCTTGTATTTCCCTTTTCTTGTAAATTCAAAAATACTTTTGAATGCATTGTTTTAATGAATTGTTTTAGTCTTGCATAATTAATGTTAAGTAATTGTATTAGTGTATGATTAGTGTCACTAATCATAATTTAATTATGTACTTAGTTGAATTAATCCCTCATATCGTAAATCGATCGGATTAATTGATTTTCCGATTCATCGCACTGATGAATTTGATTCTAATTGAGTTGAATTTTCTAATAAACCTTGTTAATCACTTGATTAATTTCTAATGACCACTGATTAGACTATAATTGACTATTAAATGTAGACTAGGTCATTATTGCTAACCTGGTTTAGTGCCGGATGTTACAGTCTCCCCCTGTTAAGGGAATTTCGTCCCGAAATTAGCTCGTGTTCTCCATTTCTTGAGTATTTGAGAATAGGTGAGAGTACTTTTCCCGGAACTGATCCTCGCGTTCCCACGTAAACTCAGGACCTCGCTTAGAGTTCCATCTGACTTTTATTATCGGGATCCGGCTGTGCTTTAGTTTCTTGACTTCTCGGTCCATTATTTCCACGGGTTGTTCAATGAAGTTCAACTTATCATCAAGCTCTAGCTCGTCAATAGGTATAACGAGTGTTTCATCAGCCAGGCATTTCTTATGGTTGGATACATGGAAGGTATTATGAACGTTACTAAGCTCTGGGGGCAGATCGAGTCGGTAGGCTACAGGGCAATTCTTTTGGAAATCTTGAATGGTACGATATAACGAGGATTGAGTTTTCCTCGTTTCCCAAAACGGATTATGCCATTCCAAGGCGAGACTTTCAGCATTACCTGATCTCCCTCCTGGAAATCCAAATCCTTCCGTTGAACATCTGCATAGCTTTTCCATCAATCACGTGCAATCTTTAATCGGTTCCTAATCTGGACTACCTTTTCTGTAGTCTCCTGGATGATCTCATCTGGCCATCTCCTACCTCAACCCAACAAAGCGGTGACCGACAATTTTGCCCATAAAGTGCCTCAAATGGAGAAGTTTTAATGCTCGTACGATAATTCCACTAATTCAAATGAGTATCTCAACACTTCCAAAAATCCATTACCCAGGCTCTTAACATAGGTTCTAGGGTTTGAATCTTTCTTTCATTTTGACCATCGGTCTGATGGTGATAGGTGGTACTCATGTCAAGTTTGTACCCAACTCTTATTGTAACGATTACCAAAAGTCGAGATGTGAATCTGCTATCCGTATCCGGAGACAACTTCCTTGAGGTACGTTTGGACTCGCTTATTCATCCTGTTGTTCTCCTTGATTGGTAGGAGTGCGCGGATTTTGTTAGGCGGTCGACTATTACCCAAATGCTTTCTGATGTTGGTCTTAACTTTGGAGCATGTTAGGAATTTGTTGACATATGTGGCAATGTCATCCTTCATGATAGGCCACCCGTATAGCTCCTTAACGTCATGATACATTTTATTGGATCCTGGGTGAAAAACATATCTTGATTTGTGTCCGTCATCTGTAACCAGCTTTCTTAACCTATCAAAAACATGGTAACCAGACTCTATTCATGAAGTATCGATTTTTACTAGCCCTTATCCTAAACTATTTATCCACTTGTACTCTCAACGGCTTAGCTCATTAGTTTTCCTCAGGTGATAACGAATTTTCACGGTTGCAATTACTTATTAGTTCCATCCAACGGTACAACTTCATATTTGACTCTTTCTGGTTCAAGATGTGTTGGAGGCTCTTATGGTCCGTGAATACAATACACTTCATACCGTACAACTAATGTCTCCAAGGATAAAGAATACTGCTTCAAGATCCAGATCATGCGTTGTGTAAATCACCTAGAGAACCTTAAGTTTTTCATAAAGTATAAGTTATGACCCTATCTTTCTATATCAACTCATTGTGTGAAGCATCACAGTAATCTACAAATTTCTTGCTTCTCTTGGATAAAATAAGCGCGCTACACAGGTTGTGCTTTAATAACTGATATGATGTCTCATGATCCTCGCCCCAATCATACTTAATGTCTTTTCAGGTCAGTTTTGTTAGAGCTCTGGTGAACTTTGAGAAATTTCTGATAATTGCTTATAATAAGTGGCAAGTCTTAAGGACCGTCGTATCTTTATAGGGGTTCTAAGAGTTAACCAATTTCTGATAGTCTCGATCTTGGCGGGGTTAACTTGGATTCCTTTACTATTGATCACGTGACCGAGAAATCTTACCTATCTTAGTCAAAAGTCAAACTTAGAAAGCTTGGCATGTAGTTATTCTTTTTTTTTTTTCAACAACTCTAGAATCAGTCTTAAATGTTTGCTCGTGCTCCTCCTTGTTTCGTGAGTAGATTAAGAAGTCATTCAAGAATACAATCACGAATTTTTCTAGATAAGGTTTGCACACCCGATGAGGTCCATGAGTATCGTTGGGGCACTGGTTAATCCCAACGACATTAATAGGAATTTATGATGACCGAAACGGAATCTGAAGGCTGTCTTTGGAACATCTTTCTTTCGAACTCTAACCTGATGATAACCAGACCTTAGGTCGATCTTCTAATAGAAGCTTAATTCTTGTAGTTTGGTCAAACAAGTCATTGATCCTTGTGAGCGGGTGTCGGTTCTTTTAGTTTATCTAACTCTTAGTAGTTGATGCACATTCTGCAGGTTCTATTCTTCTTCTTTATGAACAAAACTGGAGCTCCTCTAAAGCGAGGAACTCGGTTTGATAAACCTTTTATCTAAGAGCTACTACAGTTGGTTGGACTATTCTTACACTATGATGGGGCTAATCGGCATGGTGCTCGAGCCACTGGTACCGCACCTGATACTAGGCCGATTTTTTTTTATCTGACTTGCCTCGATGTTGGGAGTTCAGGTAAGTGTTCTGGAAAAACTTTAGCGTAACCATAAATAATAAGAATATTTTCGAGCCGCTTTCCCTTTGGCTCCCTCTCTATTAACACTTCAGGGTCCTAATGCTAGAGATGATGCTTAATTTGGTATTTCTTGCTTTGCATTGGACAGTAAGGAACTTCTTATTGGCTAAAGGTATATGAACGGTGTTCTTGTTGCATACTATTTCCACACGATTTTCGGTAGCCAGTCTATGCCTATGACCACGTAAACACTTCCCAGTTTGATGGGTATCAAGTCTATTTCAAAGAGTCGTCCTACTAAATCTAAGGAGCATCCTCGACTTATATTATTTGTCTTAAGCGTCTCACTGTCATCAACCTCAATAGCATAAGTAGCACTTAATGGAATTTATCTGCTTAGTGAACTTAGTGGATATAAAGCTCCTATCAGCACGAGTATCAAATAGTAGAAATGCATAAGTGGTATCTAATGGGGTAAGAGGATAAGTCTACGGGTTTGAAATTTCTTAGGCAGATAGTCACAGCTTTATTTTCTCCTACGCAGAGTTGTAGTTAAAACTTAATTATTCATAAAAGTTCTTGATACTTAATCTTTGTATATGATATGGTCAGAATTTTCTGATAAATTCTTAAGCCTTATATACCCTAAGATATATCAGATAGTATAGCCTAGATAAATACTATAAAATGGTAGAATGGTACTAAGTATGAGATGCTTCTGGGGTTTCCTCGTACTCCAAGTGTTAAGTTGTTGGGTTAGTTCTACATTACGGGCTTTGCGCTCTGCTAGGCGCTGTCACAATTTGTTTATTCCGTCTTGTTGAATCGCTTGGGTGTTCTGGTTGTCCCAAGGTATATTGAGGGTTTGTATTGTCTCCTACTTAATCCTTGCAAAGATCTCACCGACCTCTTGGTGGATTTTGTCGAAATTGGAGAACGTGTCTGGCGGCCCTTGCCACCAACAGAGGCATCGTTTGTTACGTAGGTTTCTGGGTAAGTGTCGGCACTTGAGAGGAAGATGGTGTTCCGACTTCAAACTGGTTTTGGATCACTTCCTCGTTTATCCACTCTTGGAGAGTGTGAGGCATCCATCCCCACTGTCTTACGTTCGCCTATCGTTATAGTTGCGGGCTTGGCTGATGAGTAGGTACCGGGATAGACTCCCGTTGTGCTAGTCACACCTTTTTCCTAGGGGTGAACTTCCTTAATGGTCCATTGGGATGGCTTCTAAATAGGGTGTAGGATGGCATATGTGGTGGTGATGGTGGAGCAATTTGTGTTGCAGGGCCACAATTGCCCTCCTTGTGCTTTGACGAGTCCATTACATCGTCATTGATTTAGTCTGGGTGGTTTCCCGATCCAAAGTATACCCAGTGTCACCTTGGCTTCTATGTTCCATGGGTGAGAATTCATCCTCTGAGTCAAAGAGGATAATAACCATATTGTTCGACATGTTATTGTCATCAGGGTCCATATATGTGTTCACAGTTCTTGAAGAAAACTTAGTTTTGTAACAGTTATAGTCTAGGCACTAATGCAACCTAGTTCACTATAACTATGGCTCTGATACCAATCTGTCACACCCCGCTACCCCGGTTGGCAACGAAGCGTGACGTCGCGGAAGCGTGACCATAATCATAATGAACGACCACTATATGGACGTTTTCAAAAATACATCGATATAACCTTAAAAGGTAGAAACGTTTTACATAACCCGTAAATAATAAAGAGTAGTTCGCAAGGTACAGAGATTTGAATACATAATTAAATTATCCAAAATAATGCAAATAAATCTCCGACGGTTTGAAAAAGAATGCGACTCCTTAAGTGCGGAAGCTTGAAAGTGGTTACTTCTGAAGGCATACTTGCCTTAATTACCTGAAAATACATGCTAAAATACGTCAACAAAAATTGTTGGTGAGCTCATAGGTTTACGCGAAAAGACCAGTTGTATGGACATTATCAGATGAGTTGAATTTATAAAATCATAAATTCCGTGTATGTATTACATAAACCATCATGCAACCGAAGCTTAATTAGAATGAGTTTGCCCTGTGCAGTATTCCCATACGTAATACCGTGTGTTGAATATATACGCACTCGCTGTTAGCCGAACCGAGCTAACACGAATGGGGGACATGACTCCCAATAGATCTATCCACAATATACTCGCGCTTACAAATAAATGCAATTAACGGTTCATGATATAAGGGCTGATGGAATCCGAACATGTAATACATATAAGAAATAAATAGTTTTGATGTCCATATGAAAAACAGTGCATGTATTTCCACCCCAATAGATAGTGAAAAATAGGGGCTATGAAGACTCACCGAACTTGTGATGGCAAAATGTGCGCAAAAATGCAAGTTTGCGTTGTTTGATGGGTGATGAAACCGGAGATGTTTAACCGAGTCCTAAATGATAATAAGGACTTAATATCACTAATATATGATAATAGGTATATTTATAGATTTTTATGTCTTAAATCACCCAACATTACAAGTTTATAAATAAGATTTGCTTAAAACGTCAAGTTTATATATATATAATTTTCCAGCTTTTTCGGAGGTTTTTACGGCCTACTTTGAGGCTGTTTTTGACCAAGCTCCAAAATGTTTTAGACTTTGGTTTTCTAGGACATTAAACTACTATATACAAAGGATTTTTAGAATCAAGAACGGCCATTTTTCGAGTTGTTTAGGTTGGTGAAAAATCTCGTTAAAAACGCTATGTTGGCCATTTTTGAGCTGTCAAACTTTCGGTTTCTCAAATAATTTCTGGAGGTTTTAAACTTCAAAATAAATTATGAAAAATTGCAGATCTATAGTTAAGACATAGATCTAACTTTTGAGACAAGAATCAACTCATTTCGTTGGGTTATGAATTTGTTATGATTTTTCAAAGTCGATACAAATATTCTGCCGAAATTCCGTAGTTTATAAATTTAAAACAACTTATGACTCTTGTTGTTTATTCAAAGACTACTTGTATAAAAGTCATAATAGTTATAAAAACACATATATATCACATGTTTTCATAATATTAACACTTTTATAATGTGTTCATATATTCATAAACACATTTAAAGAAACAACTTAAAAATAAAACTAGAAACTTATAAACTTGAGTTTTTATGAAACTTGTTGTTGTTGGTGATTATATATATTATGCAAGACTTATATAAACATAAATATATGATGAAATAAGTTAGTATTTACTTACTTTGATGTATTTGGAGTATGAAATTGAGAAGAAGTTGGAACTCTTGCAAGATTTGAACCAAGAACACTTGAAGTTCACCAAGAACACTTGAATTTCACCAAGAACACTTGAATGAAAATGTTTGTAGTGTGTGTGTGTGTGGGATCTGGCTTTGAGAGGAGATAAAGAGATATTTTGGTTTTAAAATAATGAAAAGGAAGCCCTCTATTTATAGGCAAAGTCTTGGTCTTTCAAATGGAGGTGGAGTGTAAGATCATGTTGAAATGAAAGGAGAATGGGGTGTGAAAGATTTGATTATGAAAGGTTATGGAGTTGGGAAATAAAAAATTGAAATCAAATCTTGGGTAGTACTACCCTATGACCAGATTTTTATGAATTATTTTCATGTATTTATATATATTTTTTTTTGTATAAAAGTATTTAGAATGTATTCTTGTATTTCCCTTTTCTTGTAAACTCAAAAATACTTTTGAATGCATTGTTTTAATGAATTGTTTTAGTCTTGCATAATTAATGTTAAGTAATTGTATTAGTGTATGATTAGTGTCACTAATCATAATTTAATTATGTACTTAGTTGAATTAATCCCTCATATCGTAAATCGATCGGATTAATTGATTTTCCGATTCATCGCACTGATGAATTTGATTCTAATTGAGTTGAATTTTCTAATAAACCTTGTTAATCACTTGATTAATTTCTAATGACCACTGATTAGACTATAATTGACTATTAAATGTAGACTAGGTCATTATTGCTAACCTGGTTTAGTGCCGGATGTTACAGTCAACAAATTCAAAATTACAAAATCTAAACAATACGTGATGCATCTATTATTAATCGTTCAAATTCATGATGCATCTTGTTCATCGTCGTCACCAACAATTTTCGGTTATCTTCATGTTCTTCATCATCATCGTCGTTGTCAAACACAATGCATCTTCATAGGATTCATTTTAAAACTCGATGCATCTTCATCCGATTCATCTTCAAAACATGATGCATTTCATCGGATTCATCTTCAAACACGATGCATCTTCATCTTTTACATCTTTATCGTTTGCATCATCTTATCCGTCCTCGGCTTCACCTGCATCATCTTGTGGTTGCCGACCAATAGAGAAGGGAGAGGTTGTGTTCGTCGACCAAGATAGAGGGAAGTGGTCGCCAGCCATGTGAGAGGGAGAGAGATAGGGTGCCGACCATGTGAGAGGGAGAGAGAAAGGGGTATAATTAATGGGATGATAGTTAATTTAGGGATTTTATTTCCTAACTTAGTTACTCTTAAATATGGAGGTTTTTAAAAAATCTTTGAAATTTTAATTATTTATGAATTAATAATGAATATATTTGTCATTTCTAAATTCCCCTTAATGCATATTTGGTTCTCAAAGGTTCCCAATACATCGAGTTCCCCATTGAACCTCAATCTATATATATATATATATATATATATATATATATATATATATATATATATATATATATATATATATATATATATATATATATATATATATATATATATATATATATATATATATATATATATATATATATATATATATATATATATACATGTATGTATATATACATGTATGTATATATGTATGTATGTATATACTTGGTAATATGTAATTGTAATATATAATTTGCATAGTTGTGTGATATATATACCTGGTAATATGCTTAATAATTTGTGACGACTTGATATATATAGTATACATGCGATATATAATTTGCATAGAGTTGATGAAATATAATTGTATATACTTGGTGATGTATAATTGTATAGTCATGATATATATTTGGTAATATATAATTGGTAAGTTGTATAAACTTGATAATATATATAGACTTATTGTAATAAGAGTTGGTGAACAATAGACATAACTTCATAAACTTGGTAATATATACACGTTAATATAGACTTAATGATATTATATAATTCACTCACTTTATAATATATACTTGATATATATGTTTTTATTTACATGTGCATTAAATGTGTTACAGTACGACCTTACGACGGGTCAGTTTCCTAGTCTTATTTATCAATTTGGTAATATGCATCGACGGAATAACGTTTTCGCCGACATTGCTGCAAGACAATACGTAAGTAATTATTTGACGTTAATGAATGAACTTGTATATAAATATTTATTTTAAGAGTCTTGTATGAACTATATATAATATTAAAAAAATTTGTAACAACACATCACGAGATGGAGCAGCTTTAGAATAATCAAGTCGGAAGTTCCAACCCGATGACCGAATAAGAAATATTATCTCATGGGAGAACGACGTGGCCATAATCACGAAATTGGAAGAAATTACCACGTAGTTTATCAACTTTAAAGTCTCATGCACAACCAGAAACGTATTCAAAAGCCAAAGTTGATAAATTAATTGCTCAACAAACTAAAAAGCAAGAAAGAATGATGGTTCTGCAAAAACTATTGTATAATGCATTAAGAGACACAAATAGAAGTACATGGCTATGACGAAGACTCGGACGACGAAAACGATGAAGATGATTAGTTTATATAAACTATATTTGGATAATGTAATGTTTTTTAATTTTAAATGTTTATTTGGTAAATTTTGATGTTGAATTTTATGAGATTATGAGTTTGTTGAAACAGAATAAAAACCAGTTTAAATAACCTAATTGGGGGCCAAAAAACCAAAAAAAAAAAAAACAATTCATTTTTTCCACTTGTTGCGACGACATTTAGACATTTTACGACGGTATGTAGTCGCTAAAACCTTATTGATTTTTTTTACTTTTAGCAACGTCAGTGTCGTCGCAATAGGCAATTTATTTTATTTTTTAATTAATTATGGGTATCGTCGCAAAAAAGTGATGACGTGTCATTAGAATATGCCAGGAAAAAGTTGTCGCAAAATGTGCAAAATGTCGTCCCAAAAGGTGTTTAGCGACAACGCAAACGCGACGACATGTCGCCGCAAATAGTCTATTGTGACGACAGTTTAGCTTTTAGTAACGACTTTTGTCAGTCGCAAAATGGTAAATTTCTTTTAGTGTGATCAGCTGGCACCACACATAAGCCACTCATACTTCACCACTTATCTTCTTTATCGAACATTCTTGTTTATGTCCATAAATTTTAGAATTTCTCTCTCTATGATTTTATCATGGTATCAAAGCAATACGAATCGATCTTATACTTTCTTCCTCTCGATTAATTCATCTATCAATCTATTTCATTTTGCAATTACCATTTGTTGTTCAAATCTTCTATCAATTGGATTGTTTTATTCCATTGGTGTGAACAAGTTCGCAAACACAAAACTCAAAGCAATTATACCTGTTGTGTGCAACTTCACATCAAATATGTCGAAGAACTATTCTGTGATTATATTGTTGATGGTTAATTCAACCCCAAAACAATATTCATCCTCTATAGTTTGTGATCTTATGATAAAAGTCTTTCGTGAAGCTATCTTTGTGCTTCTCGCCTGACTTTTCGAGTCTAACATAATTTCCAACCTACATGTCTTCTCCTATGATGAAAACGACAAATGCACCAAGTGTTTGAAAAAAATATCAGAATGAAAAATGTGATTCACCAATATGAGTGTGGATCAGAGAGTATACTAGAGGTATAATTTAAATAGTCTCTCCTCGACATATGTTGCCCGAATCCCTGAGTGTTCGTTGGAGTGTCGTGGTCCCTTGGAGAGAACCTGGAGCTCATCCAAAGTTGGGAAGAAACACAGATGGACCGATAAGAATGCTACTAAGGAGTTTCAAAGGAAGACCATTGGAGTGGTGAGAATGATGAATGAAGAGGATGCAATACGAGAGTCGAAAAGCTCACAGGTTATTTCTCATGATGATTGGAGCAAAGACCTCTAACGGATTCGTATTTGATACAAGAACTACCGATGCTACTGGCGGTTAAATTAAGATTATCATGAATGATCGGCAAGAGTCACGGTGCAGCGAAAATGGAAACGAAGAAATTTACATATATATCCATGAAAGATGAAATGCACATTTTGTGAGGCATAACAATTGAAAACAACATGAATTCAGTTGCCTTGTGTTCGGAGTCAGTCGGAAGCGTGAATTTCTGATGATCATTGTAACCGGATCTCCTTAAATTCTTCTTCAAAAATTTGTTTTCCCAATTTTTTTCATAAACTCCCTCCACCATGGTTAGACCCAACCACCTTTCACGGCCAACACCCTAGCTGGCCATTTCCCAAAAACCACTCATACTTCATCACTTATCTCCTCCGTCTCACATTCGTGTTCATGGCAACGGATTTCATAATTGCTTTATCTTAGATTATTTACCCCTCTTTTGTAAGTTCTTCGTTACTAATTTAATCAAGGTATCAATGAAATACAAATCGATCTTATACTTTCTTCCTCTCAATTAATTCATCTCTCAATCTATGTTGTTTTTGGTGAACTATTTTTTGCAATCATTATTTGTTGTTCAATTCTTGTATCAATTGGATTGTCTTCTTCCATTTGAGAGACAAGTTCGTCATCCCAAAACCCTCAGCAATTAAACTTGTTATGTGCAACTTCACATCAACTTAATTTTGAGTGTACTTTTTACGATGATAATGTCGTCGCAAAAAGTGATGACGTGTCACTAGAATGTGGCTGGAAAAAGTCAATGCCAAAGGTGCAAAATGTCTTCCCAAAATGTGTTTAGCGACGAAACAAACACGACGACTCTTTTGCGACGACATGTCGCCACAGACAGTCTATTGCGACCATAGTTTAGCTTTAGCAACGACTTTTGTCGTCGCAAAATGCTAAATTTCTTGTAGTGTGATGAGCTGGCAGCACACACAAGATACTCATACTTCACCACTAATCTCCTCTATCTCACATCCTTGTTTGTGTCCATGGATTTAAAATTTCTCTCTCTAAGATTTTCTTCTCTATTTTGCAGTTTCTTCGTTACTGATTTTATCATGGTATCAAAGCAATATGAATCAATCTTATACTCTCTTTGAAACATCCTCATTGATTAGTGATATAATTGATAACACCAAGATCAACAAACAACCATGACATTAACATGCATTTAAATTGATAAACTTAACACAGTTTTAAGTAGTTCCACACTAAAGCAAGATAATGTATATGACTACAGTGACATAGTCTAACTATTACAACATCACAAACTGTTTTAAGAACATAAAATCTCATCCCCAAAGCTATATCATCCATGTACCAATGTTGGTACATCCGGTGTGACGACAGCAGTCTAGTTTTGTTATTGATAGTATATTGCAATAGATAGGGTCTTGTTAAAGCAATGGCTTGATAAGTTCATTATTGCATGATAAGTTCATGAGGCATGAACTTATAAAGATAAGTGCATGTAATACGAACTTATGGAGATAAGTTCGTGATGTACGAACTTAAGGCTGATAAGTTCGTACGGACATATGCATGCTAACTTCATACGGACTTAGCTGCATGGGCTTGAATCAATAAGTCCATGGGCTTGGGCCACACATGAACTTAAGGGTTATATCATGAACTTATGTTTGTGAATCCAGCGACTTTAGGCTCAAATTCTCAGACGAGCTTGAGACCAGAAAGAATACTTGGAGATTTAGACTTTCAGAGCTTCGTGAGTGTGCACAGACGAACTAGAAAGAATTTTAGAGTGCTTTAGGAGTAACACATCGTGTAGGGTCGGTATAGTATAGTCGAGCATTTTGTTCGGCTCTGTGTTCCCGTGTGATCGATCCGTTAATCGTTAAACGAGGATTCCGCACTCGTTTGATGTCGTCACGCCTTGATTAGATCCGTGGTGTGTGGACCTTACAAGTGGTATCAGAGCCTACAATTGGATGTTCTTCGTGTTCTTCGTGTTTCGTTGAACATTCATAGGTTTCTTGGCGTTTTTACGGTTAAATCACAATTTCTCAAGGATTTTATGGTGTTTTGAGCAGTTCGTCAAGCCTACAATCTTCATAGTTCATCTTCTTAGTGGATTTCATTGTTTTTAGTCTTAAAAACATTGATTTAGTCTGATTTTTTAAAAAAAGTCAAATTTTGGTCGTTTCACGAACTTGCGGCGCTCGAACTTAGGAGGGTGTTTTAAGGTTCTCACGAACTTGTCAGACGCTCCTTCACGAACTTGAGGCGCTCGAAGTTGTCAGAGTTTCGAACTTGTCAAATTAGGGTTTCTCGAACTTGACAGTCTCGAACTTGATTTCCTACGAACTTGGCAGACTCGAACTTATCAGGAACGAACTAGGGTTTCACGAATTTGACTCTTTCGAACTTAGTGAACACGAACTTAACTTTAAACAAATTTAATTTGGTAAAACGAATTTAATTAAGTCCGTACAAACTTGATTTCAAATTTATTTTAAAAATTAAATAATTTAAGTTCGTGAACAAGAAGTTTTACAAGAATGTCAAGTCTTCACAAATTTTTGGAAATGGATCATGAAGTGGGCAAATAAAATTCACCACCCAAGCTGATGAAGATTGAGGACTACTACTGGTGGAAAGATAGGTTTGCAGACTTCGCTAGATTCAATGATATGCGTATGTGGATATGCATAGATGAAGGTTATGTTCCCCCAACACAAGAGCTCGAGGGCAGGATGAAAGTTCTTTCCTATCTGCGAATGAAAGATGAGGATAAGAAAGTTTATGAAGCTGAGAATCGGGCTATGTCTTCTATTAAAATGGCTTTACCATTGGAGATTCTGTATACGTTTAAGCATCACAGAACTTTTAAAGAACCCTCAGAAGCTCTAGAGAAGATGTATGAGGGAAATCCAAGGGTGAGGAAGGGGAGAACGGAATTGTTAAAGCAAAAGTTTGCGATCTTCAAGAGTTTGAAGAATGAGACCTTGGATGAGATAGTCACAAGGTTCTATCATCTGTTGACCGAGCTTGATAACCACAGAGTTGAGTATCAAGAATCAGACAAAATTGAGAAACTTCTAGATGCGTTACCATCAAAGTGGGAGATGTACACTGCGTTGATAAAGCATGATGAAGATAAATTAGCCACTCTCAATCTTGAAGAAGTCATTGCAACTCTGAGGGCTTATAAATTCAAGATACAGAAGAAGAAAATGGAGTATGATCAGGTACAAGATCCTGAGATGTACTTTGGTAAATCTAAACCATCTACTTCTAGTGTACCTAAGTCTGAAGCCACAACATTCTCTTCTGGAGAACAAGAGGGCATTCCAATAGAAGCAGAAGAATCTTATGGTAGGGCCTTTCTGGGTTTTTCAAAACCGGATGATCAGCCACAGGCATCTACTTCAGGATCATCATCTCAGGGATACACAAAAATCTCAATGAGTGCTAAAACTGCGGAGGAGCAACTGAAGCTTCTAGCATCGTTTGTAGCAGCTTACGGGAATTGTATTCAATGGAAAATAAATGATCCAACTCTATGGGAAGAAGATTATGATCAGGTGGATCCGGATGACTTGGAGCAAATGGACCTACAATGGCAACTGGCCATGGTCACATAGAGATTGAAGAGGTTCATGAAAAGAACGGGAAGAAATCTAAGTGTGAACAATGTAGGATTCGATAAGTCAAAACTCATGTGTTATAACTGTCAGGGGTTGGGACACTTTGCCACGTCAGTATTCAACCCGTTCAGGGAATCAGAATCACGGAATCAAGGTTTAGTGGCTGGTTTACTTACTAATGTGGCGTCTAACAAACAGTTAGATGGCACATATGATTGGAATACACATCCAGAGGCGAACACTAGGGATTTCATGGTCGAAGTGACAGAAACGAATATGGGAGCAGAAAAGGAAAAGAAAGAGGATACCCAGCAGTCTGATTTAGATCCTTCGGTGCTGGAGATTACTGAGAAGCTAACTACTTTAGAGTTTGCAGCTCAGATGGCCAACATCGAATCTGATCGGAAAAAGGTAACTCTGAACTTTTCTACTTTTCATGATTTATGTGTTTTATGTACTACTTGAATGATAAATTGAATTTAGTGCTAGAAATACATTCATCTATGACTGCTCAAATTCAATCATTAAAATCAGATAATGATAGTTTATTAGACACTAAGGAAGATCTTAAGGCCAAACTGAGAGCTAATGCTCAAGATTTGATAGTTCTGAATGACAAATTAATTGAACAGAGTGCCAGGAATGAACTAATTCATGAGCATGTAGAGTCACTGACCAAAGAGATCTCTCTTAAAGATATGGAATTAGCTAAATCTAAGGTTAAGGTTGCTGAGGCAAATAGCAACTATGTACCTACTCCTCAGGATGAGACCAAGGAAAAGGTTAAATCAGAGGAAGTCAAGGTAACTGAATCTACTAAAGTATCATCAACTACTCCTCAGGTTAGGAAAATGGTACAGTTTGTGCAGTCTAGTTGTAAGCCAAAACTAGAAGAAGCTAAGACTGTAAGTAATAATGACAAAGAGGAGTTGAACCAAGCTGTTGATACAAACACACAGGACATTAGTGAGACACCTAAGTCAAAGAGTGCCTATAAGAAATCTATTGATAACATGTATTGCTTTAAGTGTCATGATAAAGGACATGTTGCTTCAGGTTGTCCCTATAAGAAGCCAGAGTCTTCACAAAACTGAGGAAACAAGAACATCAAACCTTAAAACCAATTCCTAGTGATACGGCAGGAGTAGTTCTCAAATTTTTGAGAAGAATTCTAGTGTGCTGTAATGATTAGGTAGTCGACAACCACCGGTGTCTCTCAGAGAAAGTGAAGGACTTAGAAATAATTCGCCGAATATATTTCCTAGTCAATCAAAGTCTGGCCCCCATTCCATCATTAGGAATAATACACCTAAGAGGAGTCACACTCCAGCTGGGTCTCATACTTCTAATGGACATCAGACACCATGTAGAGCCCCGAATTATCAAACTGAGATGTACTATAACAGAAATTATTCAAGGGTTGAACATCAAAGAACAACCCAAAGGCCGAGAATGGATGTTAATCACTCGAATCCACAATCTGTTCTTGATCAAAAGCCTAAGGCACCTGAAAGGAGAGATGGGTATTTGAAAGAATTTAAGTTTGTGGATGAGAACGGTATTGCCAAGTCAGTCATGGCTTGGGTTCCCCGTGATAATTAACTTGTCTTGTTTAGTGTGCAAGAGTTAGCTACAGGTCCAAACAGCAAATGGTATGAGGATAGTGGTGGCTCTCGACACAGGACAGGGGTACAAAGGACGAAACAACAGGCATGTTGATTGGGTCCTTAAACCAAGTTGAGAATTCTTACGGGAAAAGGGTAAAGTGTGTTAGTTGAGATAACAAAGTTGGTAAAAGACAACTATGCGAATCTATTCACAAAAGCATTTGATAGATCACGCTTTGAGTTATTAGTCCAACTAAATGGGATGTGAAATCCAGAGTAACCTGACCTCAGTAGATAATCTTTCTTTTAAATTTTTTTTATTAGTTTATATTATTAGTTACTTTACTTAAAAAAAAGAGGAAAAGAAAAGAAAAAAAAAAGAGAAAACCATAATAAAAAAATCAAAAAAAAAAAGAGAAAAATGAAAATTAAGAGAGAAGTCTTAGAGTCCAATAGGGGTGTGCAAAATAACTGAACCCGAATAACCCACCCGAACCGAACATTAATCGGGTTAAACGGGTCGGGTTATTCGGTTTTCAAGTTCCTTATTCGGGTTAAATGGTACCCGAATAAGTAATTCGGTTCGGTTTACGGGTAGGATTCATGCTTATTCGGGTACCCAAATAACCCGAATAACCCGTTTAATATATATTTTTCATTTTTTTATTTGTTTATAATTATAACTAGTATTGTTTATATATAGAATGCTAAATATGTAAATACCCGTTTTACCTGAATTACCCAACTCATTTAACTCGTTTAAACTACTTTGTTGATGATTTCATTTTTTATACCAAAATCGAATAACTCATTTAACCCAAACCGAATGACCCGATACCCATTTAACCCGAAACCGATTAACCCGTTCCCTTATTTGGTTCGGGTTCGGGTAGCTAACCCACACACTCAAACCCGAATAACCCAAACTGAATAACCTGATACCCAATTAACCCGTTCGAATAACACCCCTAGAGTCCAAGGTTCAACGTGACGAGATTTAGCGAAATCTAACAAACTTTAAGTGTTAAACTTTCACACATAATGCAGTATAAAATCTCAGTAATGTACATTTTCATGTTCTGATGTGTTGGTAGGCATAAAACTTGAAGGGTTTCCTAAAAGCTAATAAATCAATCAAGAAAATGTCATATGTGTAACTAACTTAGATTATGACCAAAATGTCTTAATTTCTGTGTTAGAGACTCACATACAATAATTATGAATGAGGTATGTAAATCAGTCTGGGGGATGTATGGCTTCATCAAAATACATCTTAAATAAAGAGAAAGTTTGAAACGTAAAGAAAGTCAATACATGTCGCTTTGTTGTACGTAAGTACAGACTTGTCACCGTTGTTTTGACTTACACTAGCAAGATATGTCGCTTTGTTGTACGTAAGTACAGACCTGTCACCGCTGTCTATGCTAAAATAAAAGATGTATGCTCTACCCTAAGACAAACTAAGACACTCTGTTGTATGTAAATACAGAACTGTGTCCGAAGTTTGCCTTTTAAAGATGATTTGCAAATACCAAAAAGTCATAATCATTTTATGTCTGTTTTGATCACAGAAGTATGTTTAAGCATGGAACACGTAAGGTAATTTCTTGATAAATAAAAAAGACAAAGGAAAATTCTAGTGTTGTGTGTTTAAGTGGACAACAATACAAATAATCGGCATGGTATGTGTGTTACAACAAACAATAAAATGAATCAAAAATTCAAAAGTATGAAAGTGTAACACCGAAAGTGAGTTAGCAATGCTATCTGATTGAACCTTCTATGACTCTTTCGCAAAAAAAAATTAGTTAGTGTTATTTTATTTTAAAATTCTAGCAATTTAGTTTTATTTATTTTCTTTTACTTTATTTTACTTTATTTTGTTTCATTTTAGTTTTCTAGATAGATAGATTTTAAATAAAGAGGATGGAGGCCAGATACTAAGATTTTTCCCAGTTGGAAAAACAATAGATGCGTGATAATCAGTTGCTCAAAGTGAAGGGTTCCGCAATAAGTTGAAAAAGTTGAAAACATTTCAAAGTTTTTTCAGGTTTTACGGTTTTGTGATTGTTTAACGAAGATAACGACTGTTTCTCTTGAACTTAATTCTAGTGTTTGGTTTACCTTCTAAATCATCAAAGAAAGTAAGTAAGGAGAGTTTCATTGCTTTTTTATTGTTGAATATGGGATTTTGATGTCCGGCTAACATATTAGGACTTGTTTCATGTGATTGATTAAGTCTAAATAATGTTAGATTTGAAGTTTCAGCTTATAATTGCAGACCACGAACAGGCTGTACAGATTCTTCAGCTGACAACGGCGATTCTTGAACGTCAACATCATAATGCCCAGATGGTTCAGACAGTGGCTGATCAGCAGCAGCAGATTGCAAATCTGGAGGCTATACTGGAAGAATTGTTGAAAGATCGTCCATCTCAGGGGGAGAATTGTAGAGAAGACGAAGGAGATGACCCAAGTGCACATAAAGATAGTGAAAGATAGTGAGCTGGCAGATCTTTCAAGACAACAATCTGCTCAGCTTGCTGATCCTCAGGGGGAGTCTGGAACATCAGCCGCTGACAAGGGAAAAGACAAGGCTTCAGAGGCGACAAAAGTAACTGAAGATAAGTTCTGATCGGAGCATTGTCATGGTTGGATGAATAAGAAATAAGGTTCGACTTCGAAGATGACTTAGAACAGGAGGATCTTGAGGAAGGAGAGTTTATTCATGAAGATGTACCTGATTGGAAGTCAGACGATGAAGTAGTAGTGACTGAAGATCAGAATCTGATAGATCTAGATGTGCTAAGATCTAACACTAAATGATGAATCAGATTTTGAAATGCTTAACGGGGAACTGCAGCTATTCGTAGTGAAGAGTTAGCTTGGAAGGACCTTATTAACCTAGGAGACGACCCTTATGTGCTGAAGTGTTTGAAAAACTATCAGAAGAGAGAGTCGATCTGGAAGGTTTCAAAAGTTTAATCCAAGAGTTGGTAAAAGAGCAGTGGACGAAACAAGAATAAATCCTCTGATTGGTAGGACATGGACTAAGTTAGTCTTCAAACCGGTTAGATGCTTGAAGATGGTTTTATTGAGAACAATGCCACTAATATTCTGAGAAATATGAAGTGGTGGTTTGTTGACAATGAAACAGCTGAATCTATAATGGAGGATGAAGATGAGAATGTTATTTTGAAGGCTGACCCTTTGCATCTAGTGAACCTCTCTCAAGGTGATCTGCAGAAGCATCATGAGCAGCTGATTCTCTTTCATGAAGGTTGGAGATCGGAAGGCAGAAAACACCAGAGAATAGTTAGAGGTTGCGTTAAACAGGGTCTATATACAGGAAGCAATCTGAACGGACCTAGAATTGAAGATCAATGAATAACCACGAGAAGCTATTGTCTAGGGGGAGTCTGTCCAGTTTCATTATTAATAGTTTATTGCGATCAATGAATAACAACTAGAAGCTATCGTCAAGGGGGAGTCTGTTGGTACATCCGGTGTGACGACAACAGTCTAGATTTGTTATTGATAGTATATTGCAATAGATAGGGTCTTGTTAAAGCAATGGCTTGATAAGTTCATGATCGCATGATAAGTTCATGAGGCATGAACTTATAAAGATAAGTGCATGTAATACGAACATATGGAGATAAGTTCGTGATGTACGAACTTGGGGCTAATAAGTTCGTACGGACTTATGCATGCTAAGTTCATACGGACTTAGCTGCATGGGCTTGAATCAATAAGTTCGTGGGCTTGGGCCACACACTAACTTAAGGGTTATATCATGAACTTATGTTTGTGAATCCAGCGACTTTAGGCTTAGAATCTCAGACGAGCTTTCAGAGCTTCGTGAGTGCGCACAGACGAACTAGAAAGCATTTCAGAGTGTTTTAGGAGCAATACATCGTGTAGGGTCGGTATTCTATCGTCCAACATTTTGTTCGGCTCCGTGTTCCTGTGTGATCGATCCGTTAAGCGTTAAATGAGGATTCCGCACTCGTTTGACATCGTCACGCCTTGATTAGATCCGTGGTGTGTGGACCTTACAACCAATAAGCTTTTAAGGTCTCCGGGAAATTGAAATGATAGCCTAATTGGAAGGCCAGCTACACCTTTTCCTTTGCCTGAAAACATTGAAAGTCAACGGGTAAGCTAATGCTTAGTGAGATAACAGATTAATTATTCAACTGATATTTCTTTACAAACTATAGTGAAAACGGGCGGTGCAAGCCCCATTACAAGTGAAAACCATGTAGTGCAAGCATGGGGTTTGGCAGTTCAAAATGCTGATCGGGGATGTGTCGAACCTGACCAGGAAAGTGAATGGGATGATCAGTCCCCGACAGTGGGCTGCTGTCGGCCCTAGTCCAGGTCGCATCAGATTGTGAAGTAATCATCATGCATTGCAAGCATGAATTATAAGATGCACTTTCAAATGAACGCTGGCTACATATTTGTCACATGTCAAGTACGAGTGTGCATCATAACAATGAATCATATAGGAGTGTCAATTGATGTATATTGAACAACATGAACATGCCATTGAAAATTGAAAAGTGAATGCAAAGACAATAAATGTTCGAAGACATCCTCCTTGATTAATGATATAATTGATAACACCAGGATCAACATGTAACCCAACAATCAACATGCAAATTAAAATTGATAAACTTAACACAGTTTTAAGTAGCTCCACACTAAAGCAAGAAAATGTTTACGTCTACAGTGATTTAAACTAACTATTACAACATCTTGATTTGTTTCAAGAACATAAAATCTCAGCCCTAAAGCTATATCATCCATGTACCAATAAGCTTCTAAGGTCACCGAGAATTGAAATGAAATGCCTAAGAAGAAGGCCCGACTACACCTTTTCCTTTGCCTGAAAACATTAAAATTCAACGATAAGATAATGCTTAGTGAGATAACAAATTATATATTCAACAGATATTTCTTTACAAACTATTGTGAAAACGGGCAGTGCAAGCCCCATTGCAAGTGAAAACCATGCAGTGCAAGCATGGGGTTCGACAGTTCAAAATGCTAATCGGGGATGTGCCGAACCTGACCATGAAAGTGAATGAGATGATCAATCCCCCACAGTGGCCTGTTGTCAGCCCCAGTCCAGGTCGCATCAGATTGTGAAGTAATCATCATGCAGTGCAAGCATGAATTATAAGATGCACTTTCAAATGAATGTTGGCTACATGTTTGTCACATGTCAAGTACGAGTGTGCATCATAACAATGAATCATATGGGAGTGCCAATTGATGTATATTGAACAATATGAACATGCAATTGAAAATTGAAAAGTGAATGCAAAGACAATAAATGTCAAAATAATAATCTATTACTCACAGTAGTTTTACTCAGTGTAAATTGGCTCTGAATCAATGTGTGTTAGTTAACACCACAATGATCCTGTTATGTCAGTGTAATAGTGAATGAGTGTTAGTATTTGCTTAAAACTTGATTCTGAAAAGTTAAGTAAAATGATCTGAAATTCGGACCACATCCGAATTTTGAATGACCCGAAATCCGGATGGTTCGAGGTCCCATCCTTAGTCTTTCTGTTTGTAACACCCATCCGAAATTCGGATGGTGCTTGATCTAGAAATTCGAATGGCATGTCATCCGAAATTTGTGTCTATACTTAGGATTTTCAAGATTTTCCATCCGAGTTGCCTATGGTCCGAAATTCGAATGATCTGAAGCTCATGTGATCCGAAACTCGGATGATTCGAGATGTGTTCACCAGGTCCGAATTTACACTTGTACATTTCTAATATTTTCCAGATTTCACTTTTGTCTATTTTTTGCATGTTTTGTGTCTAAAATTGTTGATATGAACTTAAATGTACTCTTTTAACTTAAAACATAACATCAATATACCAAAATAGTCCATTTTTGTCCGATTTTCTTCACTGTCGAATAACACACAATAAAAACACATAGTGATTTCAAAATCATACTTAGAATTGGAATCAGAAGCTAAAATTCAGTATATAACTTCAACAATGCTCGATTTAAACATATCCATAAGAACATTGTACATGCATTAACATCAGCAACCACAATCTTTGATTTGGTTTCTATATAAACTGAATACTAAACTCACAATTTCGGAGTTTTTGAATAAATCATACCTCAAATTGATGTTTGTAGCACTTATAGTTCCTTAAACGCAACTTATATCCAGATTTTCAGCATTCAATTCCAAGCTTTTTGTGTTCTTGATGAAGAACCCGTAAGTTTAGAGAGAGTGTGGGAAATAGACGGTGAGGAGAAGAGAGAGAGTGAGAAATGGCCAAATGAACAATTTTGATCATTTTATTTGTTTATATTTTGCTTTTATTACACTTAACACCCCTCAACTTCGAATTTTTCTCAATTGCATTATTTTAAGTGTCTATGTCGATACCTTGTTGTTATGCTTGCTCAAAAAATGACGATAAGGATTTCTCCTCATTGTTTTTCACATTTAAAATTGTGAACGAAATTTGCTTAAACCGAAATAATAATCCATTAATACAACCAATTGAGTCTTTAATTGTAATTTACATATGCTTAAAATTTAGGGATGTTACATTCTTCCTCTCGATTGATTAATCTATAATTCTATGTTATTCCTGTAATTCATTTTGCAATCACCATTTGTTGTTCAAATCTTCAATCAATTGGATTGTTTTATTCCATTTGTGAGAACAAGTTCGCCAACCATCACTCACCAACTTCACGTCAAATCCGTCATAGAAATATTGTGTGATTATATTGTTGATGGTTAATTCAACCCCATGAAAATATATTCATCCTCTATAATTTGTGATTCTATGATAAAAGACTTTTGTGAAGCTATCTTTGTGCTTCTCGCCTGACTTTTCGAGTCTAACATTATTTCCATCCTACATGTCTTGTCCAATGATGAAAAACGACAAATGCACAAAGTGTTTGAAAAAATATCATAATGAAAAATATGCACCAATATGAGTGTGGATCAAAGAGTATACGAGTGGTATGATTAATTAGTGACTCCTCGACCTAGGTTGCCCCAACCCCTGGAGAGTTCGTTGGCGGTGTCGAGGTCCCTTGGAGAGAACCTGGAGCTCATCCAGAGCTCGGAATAAACACACATGGACCGTGGGAAGAAACACAGATGGACCGATAAGAATGCTGCTAGGGAGTTTCCAAAGGAAGACCGTTGGAGTGGTGAGAATCATGGATGAAGAGTACGCAATACAAGGGTCGAAAAGCTCACAAAGTTATTTCCCATGACGATACGAGCAAAGACCGCCAACGGAAATGCCTTTGATACAAGAACTATCGATGTTGTTGGCGGTAAATTAAGATTATCGTGAATGATCGGCATGAGTCACGATGTAGCGAAAATGGAAACGAAGGAAAAAAAAAGATATCCATGAAAGATGAAATACACATGTGAGGCATAGCAATTGAAAACAACATGAACTCAGTTGCCTTGTGTTTGAAGTCAGTCGGAAGCGTGAACTTCTGATGAAGAGTGTTGTAGGAAATGAATTTTGAAAAACTTCCGTTAATTTTTTGGAAAACAAGATCCCAAACAATTCAATATCATCATTTTGGGATTTTAACTTGACTAAAAGACGTTACTGGATACAGTTGATAGAAATAAGTGAACCTTATTATGTAACAAAACCAATAAGAGTTTATTGGTATATCTTTTTTTTTTTAAATACCAACTAAAACGGGCTAGTGTATATGCATACACGAGACCCAAAATAGTCTTCATATTGTTGTAGTGGTCAACCTATGATTAGTATTTTGTATTATTTATATCAAGAAATGAGATTCGGTAACTTTCATGCATCATGGTACCAGAGCTGTAATGAGATTCAGTAACTTTCATGCATAGAAAAAGGCATCTATTTCATGGTATCAGCTATTACCAATTCTCCTTAAAATTATTCTTCAATAAACTTTATCCCAATTTTTTTCATGAACTCCATCCACCATGGTTACCCTACCACCTCTCAAGGCCTATAACTTAGTTGGCCACCGCCCATAAGCCACCCATACTTCATAACATATCTCTTCTATGTTCATGGCAAGGGATTCCAGAATTTTTGTCTTAAATTATCCATCCCTCCTGCAAGTTTTTCGTTACTTATTTTATCAAGGTATCAAAGCAATACGAATCATTCTTGTACTTTCTTCTATCGATTAATTCATCTCTCAATCTATGTTGTATTTGGTGAATTATTTTTTGCAATCGTTATATGTTGTTCAGTTCTTGTATCAATTGGATTGTCTTCATTTCTTTCGTATCTCGCTAGCATGTTTGAGTCTATGGGTTTGATTGTTCACATATTGTTCATTCATGGATAATCATGTCTCAGTTACTTGTTTGGATTTGAGTTAGAATTTTTGTTCTTCAACTCAATGTGCTCTTTAATTTTTGTTTGGCCAGAGATCAAGGGTTGGCCGGAGATGAAGGTTTGTCTCAGGTGGAAGGTTGGCTCGAGATGAAGGTTGGCTCGAGATGAAGGTTGGTCAGAATGCTTGTCTTTCAAGTTACAATTATCATGGTTAGCTACTCAAAGAGTCGAAATGACTGAAAAATCTGAAATCAAAACCATCCAAATTTGTAATATCAAAACCCTACATCGAATAAGTTAAGAAAATACTCAGTTTCACAACGAGAAGACAATCGCATACAGTTTAGACAAGGATAACATTGTCTTTCACCCTCGACGTATCAGACGAGATAGACCCCAAACGTTACATGTAGGATACAAATTGCTAATACTAACTAATACAAGTCAACAACACAAAGCGAACGACAAATACTCTCGGAATTAATACGATTAAAAGAAAATAGAAACAAAGCATGACACTTCCAAAAGCATAAACAATAATGACCAAAATTTTTGGATAGCCAAAGTAGTTTTTAGACCATGAGAACATAAGAAAATTATGAGTGAACCGAATGAAAAAGTTTAACTCCCTTTTCACTCGGGAATCATTTGCTCGTTGTCAGCATCCCCTTCTTGCTCGATAGTGGGTTTTGATGGTTGACTGGCTCCAGGTGCTTGCCGCTTTTTGATTCCACTGACGATGTCATCAATTCTTAGAAGCATACAGGCGGCCTCGATGGCGGTCTTAAAGGTCTGTGCCTTCACGTTATAAGCATCCCAGATCTACGATGCCAGAATATGAGCGTTTTCTAATTAGTAATCAAGACTATTAGACTAACGTAAAACACACAAAAATAAGGAGACTGGTGTGCACCTTTAGCTCTTTCATATCGGCAATTTCACCCGTATTCCCATCAATCCCCGTCCATGCATTCTCACCATTTGCATGCTGTAAAGAAATATGAAGCAAAAATGTCGTGAAAGGACTTCTAAAGGCGAAAATAGCATCTTAATTTCTTAAAATGAACGAAAACATCATCGCCTTCAATGAGTATGTTTTAAACTTTTAATTAGGGGCTAGGGCATTATTGGTAACACACTTTTCATTTATTGTCCCACTTAGGTTATCACACTTTTTTCCCTGCCATTTAAGTTGCTTCAAAACTTGTTATAAATTTGCCAATATCATAAATAAAATGTCGCTAGAAGTGTAAAAGTGTCGCAAAAAATGTCACTAAGGGTAAAACGTTACTAAAATCCATAACGACTAGCCTGGGATGGATTTTGAAAGTAAAATGACTTAAATGGTACGATAACCTAAGAGACACATGAAAAGAGTATGATTTGGTCCCTCTATACTTTTATGCATTTATTAAATTGGTCCCTCCGTACTTTTATGCATTTATTAAATTGGTCCCTCCATTAGTTTTTCTCATTTTAGTCCCTATACTTTTATGGTCGTATTTTTTTTGGTCCCTCTATCAGTCGTCAATCTAGGACGGAAGAACCAAACTGATAAAAATGTAAAAGTATGATAGTTTTTTTCATATGGCATGCATTAAAAACCACTACTTCCATGTATTTATCGGTTTGGTCCCTACCACATTTATTTTTTCTAGTAAGAGGGACAAAAGTGCAAGACAAGAAAAAGTATAGGGATTAAAGTGAGAAAATTGACAGAGGGACTAAACAGACAAAAATATGAAAGTATGCTGGTTTTTTCAATATAAATACTTGAATTTTAGAACATCACTTTAGAACATCATTTCAATGGAGGTGTTAATAAAATGTGGAGAGTAAATATATACGAGACCTTGATGGCAGAACTCAATTTTAGAACATCATTTCACTTCACATCATAAATTCAGGAAATGGAAATCTTTTCCAAATAATTAATACAAAAGCAAATTAATTTTTTCTTAATAAAATGTGGAGAGTAAACGAAAGAAAAGCAAATAGGACAATAGGTCAATAGCCAACTTGCCTTCCCCTGAAGAGCCGTCATAGTTCTAATGACATTGACACCGCAGTTCTGTGCCAATGTTCGTGGTATAGCCTCAAATGCTACAGCTGCAGCTTCATAAGGCCACTGGTTCAATAAACAAAAACATCAAAATTAAAATAATATGATAAGATACAAAAAAAAACCGTGTATTCACAGATATTAATATGTAAATGAGAAAATATATATTTTTTTTAAAAAGTTACCTTTTCAATGCCTTCAATCGACGAGCTTTTCTGCTTTAGCGTAGCAGAGACTGTTAGCTCAGTAGCGCCACCACCAGGAACAAGTTTCGGATGTTTTAGGATGTTCCTAGCCACTGACATCGCATCCTATAAATGATAAAACGGTTTTACATTGAATGTACTTTGATTGGAAATAAAACGGCAAGCATTGCATCGACGGATGTACCTGCAAGTTCCGCTCCACTTCGTTTAAAAGATCCTTGCTAGCACCTCGGAGAAGAACCGTGCATGCTTTTGGGTCTTTACAGTCCACAATGTAAGCGAAGAACTCGTCGCCAATTTTTTTAACTTCGAAAAGTCCAGCCCCAGTCCCGACGTCTGATTCTTGAAGTTCATCTGGCCTATTCACAATAACAGCCCCACATGCCTTAGCAATCCTATTGTTGTCGGTTTTCCTTAATCTTCTGATGGCACTGACTCCAGCTTTGCTTAAGTAATGGCAAGCTAAGTCACTAAGTCCCTTCTCGGTGATCACCAAGTCAGGCTTGAACTTCAGTATTTGTACGCAGAGGTTTTCAATGTACTCTTCTTCCATTTTCAAGAGTACAGCCCAGTCCTCTTCTCTAACCAACTCTGCATTTGTTTGATTCTCCCCCTTCTTATACTCCAGAGGGCAATCGAGTAGAATGATACGAGGATTTACGATTTTCCTTCTCATTTTTCCAGGGACTACGACGTCTTTGTTAAACATAACACCTTTGAGGACCTTCGAATCTTCCAATTGGCCACCAGGGATTTTCTCTACCTTAATGTACTTCTTAATGTCCACTTCTCTAAGTCCCTGGCCTAGATCGACACCAACCGTTGTCGTTGCATCAAGTGCTAGATCCTACAAGATAACAAAAATGGTGGTCCATGACGTACAAATTTAAGATATAAAAAACAGGCTCACAACCAAATTAAAACCTTCACTGAAATAGTTTGAACCAAAAGGCTTATAGTCTGGCGGTATCCTATGTGCCTTAACAAGATGTTGCGGGTTCAAGTCTCAACTGAGACATTGGTGTAGTGTAGGTTAACCTTTTAAAAAAATATATTGTTCTGAAAAACAGTGACTTCCATAATAAGGTAAGCAAATTTACCTTTTTTATTGTTCAAGGTAACCAACTTTTATTGTCGTACCAAGGACTAAACTTTCAAACAATTCTATTATAGGAAACAGCAAGGTAACCAACTTTTATTGTCGTACCAAGGACTAAACTTTCAAACAATTCTATTATAGGAAACAGACTTCAAATTTTATCTATTTTTAAGTAACGAACTTTCAAAGTTTTTGTTGTCTAAGGTAACCAAGTTACAAATGTACTTATTTAGGCTGCATTTGGTAAGGAGCTTTTGGGAGCTTTTTGGAGCTTTAGCTTTTGATTTTAGGAAGCTCAAGCTCAAAAGCTCCATTTGGTTGACAGGAGCTTAAGCGTATGATTCGGATTTGAAAGCTCTCAAAAACAAGCTACTTGAAATAGCTTTCAAAACAAGCTTGAGCTTTTGGTCAAACAAACTTACCCTTTTACCCTCCAAATAATTATAAACTACAACTTTTAATCAATATCAATGTCTTTTTATGTCATTTAATAATTAATACTAAAATTTACGGCTACAACTACTTTTACCAAACACATTTATAAAAACAAAAAGTTTCAGCTCTTTTAAGAAGTTACAGTTTCAGCTTTTTTAAAAAGTTACAGCTCCCAAAAGCTCCAGCTATAAAAGCTCCAATTCGAAGCTACAGATAGTCGTGTCAAACATACCCTTAGCCGATGACTAATACCAAAGAGTCATTTCCACATATATGTTAAGAAACGTAATATCATCAGGTGTTAAGAATTTAGTTTGCATTTACTTATAAGAGTAACACAAAATCAATAAATGTAAAATATGCATATAAATTATCTTTAGCTATAAGGTCAAGAACATCATTGTTTATAGGGTACATTACAATTTTCGTCCCTGTGGTTGTATAAAAATTATGTTTACCGTCCTTTTCATGATAAAATTACAATTACAGTACTTGTAGTTGGCGTTTTGATATGCATTTGGTCCTTTTATCCAAAACTTTTTCAAAAATGACAATTTTACCCTTTCACTTTATTTCATTTTTGGTCCCTCATCAAAATATTTCTTTATATTTCATTTTTTTAATGATTTATTATTATACTTTTTATTATTTATTTAATATATTTTTCTTATTATTACTACTAAAATTTAAATGAAGTAATAAATTATTTAACATGTTTATTTTATTTATGAATTTGACATTAGTATTACTAGTATTATTATTATTATTATAATATTATAGTTTAAGTATTTACATGAATAAGTAGTAGTAATTGAAAATAATTTGTATATGACTAAATTTAATATATTGTATTGTTGTTAATTATTGTTATTAATATTGTTAATATTGTTCTTACATATAAAATTTAAACATATATTGAACTATTTATATATTTAGTTTTTAAAAGGTAAAGTTTTTAACTATTTATCATTCAACTTAATTATCTTTTGTCTCTACTTTATTTACTTTATTATATAAATACTTATAAATTGTCATATTTTTGTCTAAATTTATACATATATGTATTAATTTAAACATTTTAATTTTAATTTTTTCTATTCTTATAAAACTTTTATGCTCGATGTAATTTTAACTTAATAAAATATATTATTTAACATGTAATCCATTCTAATTTATTTATTTTATAAAGTTAATATTCATATAAATTACAAATGTACAATGTATTATTCCATTAATCATAAAAAAAACTACGTACAAATTTATAACAAAATTTAATAAATTAATTTAATTTATACACAAATTCTTATATTTTGTTAAATTTAACTACCTTTACACATATGCAGTTTATATACATATAAAATTTTTAGTTTAAAAAAAATATATATTTCATTAAAACGTTATATATATGTATATATAGTTGAATAAATATTTACACTTGATTGAAATATAAACAAGGGTATATATATATACATATATATATATAAACAATATACTGAATTGTAATTTCATTAAAATTATGGTTATATAAAAATTGTAATTTCATTAAAAGGATCATAACCATAATTTATATATAACCACAGGGACGAAAATTGTAATTTACCCTTGTTTATATAATACAGATACAAGTAATCTTTGCATACTCAATGATGTAGTACATTAGTTTAATTGTATAAAGGAAGAAGACAAAGAAAGACATGTGATACTTACTGCTATTAGATTTCCAAATTGGCTGGTAAATTTGGTGCCAATACAGCTCTTCACCAAACCCAACATCATGGAACCTGTAATACAAGCATTCCATGTAACAGAAATGTAATAAGATAAGTATTGAAGTCAATGATGCTTGTTAACAAGGTTATTCTTAAGTTTAGAGCAAATGACTGCTAAAAATCAAGAAGAAAGATGGATCATCAATGATTAACTAATAACTAGTACATTACAGATGTCATATGAGACATAAATTTTGAATAATAATATGCAATATGTCATAGAAATACTTTAGCAGATGATAAACCAATCATCTTGCGGAGTTGTTGGTCATCCAAATGTATATAAACTTTGTATAGCAAGTGATGTGGAATGAAATGTTCTGGAGACCAAAGTTCAGTTTATTGACTAGGATTCCATCAAAGAACTAGAAATACAAATGTATGTGAAAACAAGAAAGAATAATAATGGAACTTACGATCATTCACATCAATTGACATAGAAATTTTGTCCAACACAGCAAGAGCATCTTCAAGAGCCTTGTTGTAAGCTGCAAAAGAATAACTCATTATATGTATGTATCTGATAATCTTTTGCAGAAGTCTAAACATAAATAAAAAATAAAAAAGAGGATACCTCGGCAAATAACTGTAGGATGATACTTCTTGTCAATGAAAGCTTCCGCCACATGAAGCATCTCACCAGCTAGAAATTTGAATTTAACGATCAGTAACATTTAAAGAGAGCATATAAGTTGATTAACCACAAGGAAACAAAAAGCAACCATCATCGATAGCAGACATACACAGTTAAATGTCCAGCCCATCACAATATAAAATAAACAAACAAATGGAAAAACTCAAAAAAGAAAGGCTGGCATTGTAAGCAAGTCACAAATTATATTCATCTTACTTGAAGTGAGCTTATATTCATCAATTTGTAATAACAGATAAAGATATGTACTCATCTCAAATTCCAGATAAGTATTTGCCCTTATTGGACTACACAGACAGAGACGGTTAGCCTACATATATTTAACACATCATCTATGTCTCAACACGATGCACAAACATGGACCAAGAGGCAAAACCCCTCCATAATGTAATTGCTATAAAAAAATTCATACAAGTAGACACAAAATCATACACGGTTAGTGGACTCAGATAATTTAAAATCCAGGAAATAATTTCTGCACATGGTACTAAACTTTTTAGAAAAAAAAAAGGTTATACCAAGAACAATGACTGATGTAGTTCCATCACCAACTTCCTCGTCTTGTGTGCGGCTTAGTTCAATCATTGACTGAAAAAATTAAACAACACATGATATAGGATACATGTCAAAATTCAAGCACCTAAATACGTAAAAGCCAAAGGAAAACGCATTTGCGCACACACACACACATTAAAATGAGAGAATCATGAGCCATAGCAGACTCAAGGTTCGAGCATAGTGAAGAAACAAAATAACAATGATCCAATGATATACGTTCTAAAAATATTCATACAACATACATACCTTCGCAGCTGGGTGAGCAATATCCAACTCTCGCAAAATGGCATTCCCATCATTAGTGACGACAATTCCTACCCAAAAGCAAAAAAAAAAAATTATAAAACTAATCACCAAATTATTTTCATGTTGACAAGCCGTGTCCAAAATATATGAAAAGAGCAATATCTGAATAAATTATAAAACTAATCACCATTCACCCAATCACCCCCACCCCTCGAGCAAAGGTTTTATGACACTACAGCTAAAAATATCATCCAGATGTTCCTAAAACACCTAGAGAGCAACCAATCCTACAGATACTAAATCATCTACGTGGCTAGGCAACAAAGCAACCATCCAACCCTCCTATAGAGTAGACAACATGTCATCACAAAACAATATAGTAATATACATACATGTATATAGAAAAAAATAATATGAAACCTAGGGATCTGGTTGTAATTACATTGATCTTTGAAGATATAAATTGTGTTTTAAGCTCCAGTGGTTGTTTATGAAGGAAAAAAGAGCCCTGTCAATTTTGTTTGTCACTATTATTTTTTACAAGAACCAAAAACACAGTATGAGAATTCTATCATATTCCTTAAACTTTAGGTCTTATGTCATTTAATACTATAATTAATTAGGATAAAAAAAAAAAAGAAATACATATCATCTCTTCGCTTCAACCTATAAACATCGAACTTACACTGGCCGCATACAAAGAGAGCGAAATCAAACAGGTGCTGCCAGACTGGGAAAGCATGCCGGCTTTGCATATTAAGCAGAGCCTTGTACACAAGAAACCTATCGCAAAATTATTTAAATGACTAGACATACACACATATATTTCCAAAAAGTAAGCACCTCCTGTAGCATCAAGAAGCATCTTTAACATGGACCTTGGACCCAACGTGGTGCGGATAATATCAGCCACGGCCTGTAAAAAAGGAAAGGATGTGAACTTAGCTCTATTGTGGACTTGAATGTTGAAGTTCCAAATAGCATTTGGGAAGAAGCTCCGTACTATTAAACCCTTTGTTCTAGGTATCCACAATTACTTTTGTGTCATCAAAAAGATACACCATTTCCAATATTGAGAAGTTTGGTCCAAGTTAACAACTCAAATTGAAAATATCCAAGTTCAATATCATTGAGCATTCTGTGGTCCTGTAATCTTATGTAAGATATCTACATTTACTAGCATGCCGTTGACATGGTGTATACTTAATACAACCCTGGTACTAATGAAGTTGATACTTTTCCATTAAATCACAATGGCATTTATATCAGGGGCTCTCTCATATTGCTTTACATTTAATTATATGCTTATTTATTAGAACAATAAAGCACCATTAAACCACGATAGTGTCTGCTTCTAGAACTGCTAATTCTAAATTTCCTTTTCTACAGGAACAGTGGAAAGCCAACTTAACTTGTATAATCTTATGTTACTTCTTGATTACTTGTCCTGATATTGACATACTCATCACTCAAAAGATCATACAATTTCACCAAAAAGGAGGGTACGGGATCAAAAATATAAACACTAGCTCTTCTTTTCGGCTAATCCCAATAGAAAATCATTTTGGATGTGATACAATATTGCAAGCTTTAGCATGGAGAATATGCAAAAGTAAACAGATTTATATGAGTTGATAGCCTGAAGCCAACATAATCAGCAATTTGATTTTTTATGATTTGTGGTGAAAATTAGTAGCATGCACATGACTAAAACACCAAGTTATTCTATATTTGAGAAGGTTAGGGTCACTTCTCATGTTAAAACACTACAAGCAGGTAAGCAATTAATCTCATAGAAAAGAATGAAACAAAGTTTTTTTATTGATGATTTGATGATCACTGAGAAAATTCTGTTTTGCCATATATTACTAAAATAAGTGAAGAACCATGCAGTAATCATCATATGAAACTATAAACAACTTCAAAGTTACTTTACTTGGATGAATACATATTCAAATAACTATAAGAGTTTCAATATCATGGTCATTCAATGTTAAATGACTATACTAAGTTAATGTAGCGTACTA
The DNA here is from genome assembly GCA_020465985.1 of Centrapalus pauciflorus. Lineage (NCBI taxonomy): Eukaryota > Viridiplantae > Streptophyta > Magnoliopsida > Asterales > Asteraceae > Centrapalus > Centrapalus pauciflorus. Next base: position 213,233 of record JAANYP010003725.1, read on the forward strand.
ACAAAAGCAACTAGTCTTCAAGAATATCTATATATATTAATAAAGGAAAAATAGTTTGTGCCACATGTCGCAAGCTTAGCTCACCATAATTCCATTTTCCCTCCAAAATTTCCATATATGTTTATCACAATATTAGTTATAAACTAAAATTAATTTTCTTTAAAAATTTAAATAAAAAGCTAAATTTATTGCTACCTAAATCATCAAAATACAATCTAATCATTTAAAACTTCCTAATTTAAGCCCTAATTTAATTCAAAATAACTTATTTTAAAAAGATACACTTTTTATAAAAACCCTTGTTTTTTTCTTGAAAGCTATAAACTGAAATTGAAAAATGACTAGTTTTCGTTTACTAAACACAACCTAATCATTCTATTAACCCAATTAATTAGGTTAATCCATATCTATTATATATATATATATATATATATATATATATATATATATATATATATATATATATATATATATATATATATATAGGGGTAGGTTCTAAGTCACATGGATCGGGGAACGCTCCGGTACGGGAACGGGGATCGGGAACGCGGTTCGCTAATTTCTAAAATTCGGTACGAAGGGGGGTAGTCTCATTCCGGATCGCTTCGGTACGATGTACCATATAACTTGGTACGATGTACCCAATCCATAATAGTATTAATTTCCTATATATTTTTTATAAATCTACAAGTATCAAGTATCAACCAAAATACCAAATTACCAAACTTCATAATATATTAATATTAATACTTTCAAAATCTCAAATAAACATCTTCTAAACATACTTAAATGAAACATAAATAAAAAAAGCTCACTGCCTCAAAGTCTCAAACTCTCAAACACCATTTTTGTTTAAAAGATAAAAAGAAATAGAAGGGAAGGCAGAACAGAATCGAGCAGAATATGGAGGAGGTGGAGCTGTGGTCTAAACTCTAAGGTCTGAAATAATAAATAGATATTGGGAAGGCAGAATTTTAGCATCATTGTATTTGATTTTGGTTTCCTAAAATAATAAATGATATTGGGAAGGCAGAATCGAAGAGTCAAATGGAATGAATCGTTGACTTGGTTTCCTATTTCCCGCTCCAATCAGCAATCGATTCGTTTCCTGTTCCAATCGGCCAAAACGCGATCCCAATCTCAAATTGAAGAACGATGGGAACGAATTGACCCTCAACACGGAACGATTTGACTTTCGCTTTGGTTCGCGAAGAAAGAGGCGCTGGAACGCGTTCCATGAGGCGTTCGGAACGCGTTTGTACCGCGTTTCGGTACACGCGATCCAGATCGCAGATCGTGCCATGCCTAGCGATTTCTGTGACTTAGGGTAGGTTCAATGGAAAACCACTATGCACCTGAAAACTGTGGAAACCTACACATACCGTCCGATTTGGTGCATTTCATAAAAAACGCGGTGGCATGATCGTAAATAAGGTGATGCATCACGCGGGATTTTGATGCATCGCGCGGAAAATTTGATGCATCACGCAGAATTTTGATGCATTACGCGGGGAATTTGATGCATTTGTGGTGGTGCAGTGCGGTTTTCACAAGTTTTCAGGTGCATTGTGGTTTTCCATTGAACCTCCCTATATATATATATATATATATATATATATATATATATATATATATATATATATATATATATATATATATATATATATATATATATATAAATCAATATCATTTTGTCACGTGTCACTCTCACATGGCATCTCAATTTCATTTTCCCGTCTATTTTCTTACCATAATTTCCATTCTAATATTAAGGAAAGTACAAATTAATAACTCTAATCTATATCTATATCTATCTTCTATATCTACATATCTATATATATATTAATAAAAGAAGATGCTTAGTGCCACGTGTCGCTTCCTCGCTTAAGCAAAATTTTATTTTCCCGCCCAATTTTCCATATATAATCTCCTTAATTAATTATCTAATTTATATTTAAACTTTAAACAAAAATATAATTAAGTACTACCTAATTTAACTACTATATATAAAACCAATCTTTTTAAATGATTTAAATAACTTCCAAATTTAACTCTTAATTTTAGTTAACTATGCATTATCTATATATTATAATAAATGAGAACATCTCATTGCCACGTGTCATCTTCTTAGCAGATTACTTCTTAATTTTCCCGCTCTTTTTCCTAATTTAGAACTATTTAATAATAAATTTAATTAATTAAAAATAAATATAAATAACCTTTTATCTTTCTTTCCTAATTTATTTCCTTACATTAATTACTCCAATTTATTATATTAAAAGCAATTAAACCAATAGGTTAATAATAACTAAAACATATATATTGTCTTTAAAGTTGATACATGCATATTATAATTGTATTTGTTTTGTATAATTAATATTTTAAAAGAGATATTTATTTATTAATATAACATAATCATATTAATTATAAAATGTTGACAAATTAGATACAATTTTTCCTTCTTATATTTCTTATGTTTTCATTCATAAATATTGACTTTTCAAATTTAAAGTTTAAACTAATTTATAAAATTTAGAATCTATTATATTCTTAAAATTCTCTATTATTATTACTTCTTACAAAAGTAGTTTATGTTACTTTTTTTATAAACTGGATTTAGATTACATGTTTGAGTTTTTCTTATTTAGAAAGAATAATTGATCTTATTGTATTAATAATTAGATAAACTATTTTCTTTTAAATTTTATGTTTGGACGAGTTTAATGTTAATACTTTTAAATTTAAATCGAGCACACGTTTTTCTATTTTTTTTCTATTGAATTAATCTCACATGCCTATAATTAAGAAAATAAAATTAAGTTTGTGTTAAAAGTTTATGGATAACGTTTTTATGACATCCTACATTGATTTTATACAAAATGGTATAGTTGATAAACATTATAAATATTTTAGTTGAATTGAACTTTTGATAAAATAAATATATGTTTCTATCACATGCATATAACAATTGTGTATTTGTTTATAAGTTTAAATTCTTAAAAAATAATTAGGTTTTTTAAATGCTCATGTAACACATGAGTTAATAAACTTCCACATATCATCATAAAAGATTAATACAACTTATTATTATAAAAAAATAAAAGCAACATACAATTTATCACTTTTAAAAAGATAAATACATTATGTTAGTTTTAATCTATAAATAATAAAATATAAATACAATTGTTCTTTTTAAAAAGATAAATAACTCTATTATTTTTAGTCTATAAATATTAATTTGTAGTAAAATATATAAGTATTATATATAAACTAAAATTTCAATTTATATAAATTAAAATATATTAAACTAAAAATAAACTTTTAAAAACAATCATTGATGAATATAATAGTATTCTTACATTATTTTAAATAATATTTTTTAAAAATATTCACGTATTACGTGGGTCATAAACTAGTTTTATATATTCAAAAAGTAAAAATAATGCAATATCGGTAATCAAATGTTTACTAATTTTTTTAATTTATAAAAACTTTAAATTGTGTTCTATTTAATAATAAGATTTTAAACTTTTATTTATGCATAGAAATATAAAAATATTTTTTTTAAAAATAATACTATTCATACATATTCAAAAAAATAAAAAAAATTTAATCATCCATAAAAGCAAAAAATAACATTGTTTTTCTATTTTTAGGAAAAAATAAACATTTTTCTATGTAAGTTACGTTTGGGTAGATTTTAGTAAATTATTTATAAAATATCCACGTAATACGTGGGTTGATAAATAGTTATCTTTTATAAATTATTTATGATATTTTATTTTCTTATTAATTAAAAAATTTTAATAAATCTATATATATGGTTAAAAATCCATGAATTAACATTCTAATCCATTCACTAAAACTTTTAGTTATCCATATATTACGTATTTTAATTTCATAGTTTACATCGTTTAGATAATTTATCTATTGAGTTTTAATATTGGCATTTAATTATTATAAATTTATAATTGTAATATAATAATTTTATTTTATATGTGTTTTTTAAAAATATTATTTTATATATATATCCCATGTAGCAAATAACTAGTTTAACAATAATTCAACACAACACAAGCAAATTTCTTACCTTAGAGGCTTGTATATTTGCATGATGCACCTTGCTTCCAGATTCACGAGTGAGCGAATCCTCTGCACAGTTCAAATTTTTATACAGTGTCATTACAAAGTATTATAATGCTGGAGCCATAGACAAGCTTGCTGATTTTGAATTCATTTGGTTCATCATCCCATCCAAAATGTAACCAGAATACCTTCTGTATCTAGCTGTATAATGATGCTAGTGTCATCTTGTTATTTTATTAATAAAGACACACGATTGGCTCCTCCTTGGAGGTTCTCTTTTTTTGTTGGGAATAAAGTTTTAGCCTTTGAAAAAAATAAAGACACATGATCCTCCAAATTAGGTTTTACCATTATATCTCAATGCTATACGGATATGCTTTTAATAGAAGTTCACATTCCCCAATCATTCTCAAAGTCTTTATTTTCTTTAGTCATGTGCTCAAATTTGATGTCTCTGTAGTCTCCACACAATTTTTGACTTATTACAAAAGATTGAAAAATAAGAAGCAGAACTGAACCCAACCACAGCAAATCTATGTACGTAAAACAGCTAGTAGGTGCAGTGTGTCAACCCACAATTTACTCTACAGTCTCTACTATGCAATAATAAAGTAAATTTTGGTTTTACATGAGAGTCCATCTTAAAATGATATGATCTCCACTACTCTTTGCCTAACGCTAACCCACAAATTGACTCATAACAAATAACAGAAGTATAGTATAACTTTCTCCATAACAGGTTTGCAATCAACACCCACGGAAAAAAAAAAAAAACTAATTATGCCGAACAAGAAAATTATACATTTTTCACTTGGCTTTTCTGAATCAGAGAGAGTTAGTTAAATTTGTTTTGAAGTTGATAACCACGTCAAACTTGATTAAAAAAATGATTAAAAAAGAATGGTGATCAATTTACAAAAATGGTGTGGTAAAACTTAATTTAAGAATTTCAAAACATAACTCTTTCAGGAAAAAAAAAATTCACGCATAGTTCATCAGTTCATGAGCAAAATCTTTCAGGAACTTAATCTAAGAAATTCAAAACATGAATCTTCCAGGAACAAAACTCACGCATAGTTCAAACTTCAGACTTCGAATCCAAATTCGATTTACAACACATGTACCTTATGTAATTCAAAAAATCTGAAGAAAATGCATATAACATTACTCGTATACGCATACTACTTCACATCTAAGCCTTTATACCATCAGAATCCAGTTACACTTAAAACTCATCACCAAAACTCATATTTTCCATTTTCGTCCTGTTAGGGTTTTTCAGAAGCTAAACCTTACGAATTTATAACGTCTCGCAGTTGTTACGGTCATATCAAAACTAGATCAATGTAAGCCAATAACAAGTAACATAAGCACACATTCAACAACCAGTATCAGAAACATCCGTCTTAAAAGGTGAGATCACAACATAAGATCTTTGAAATCAGTGCGAGAAAGACGAACTTACTGAGAACGAGCACCGGTGATTGCATGGCCGGAGATGAAAGAATATGGAGCTGTCAAGAGGTTTTTGTCCAGTAGGGTTTCACACTTTTTGCTTTGTTTTGAACAATGAGAAAGAACACACGAGAAAAAACGCTACAGGGAAACACAATAGTCTTTTTTTTTTGGTAGAAGAATGAAAGCACAAAATTTCAAATATGGGCTTACGACAATATAACAATGGGCTTACTTTAGATTGGGCCATCGGTTTGTTATTTCTAAATTAGTTGGGCCGAAGGGGCATTTGTATCGGGTCCGGATTAGCCCTGGCCTGGCCCGGTATATTCTAACGTTTAATATGAAAGAATCAATTGTTTTTGTGTTTTTGCAGTTTTTAACTCTTCCGTGTTTTTTTTTTACAAATAAAATTCTTAAGTTATTTATTTGATTACAATTTTCGAAATCTTTTTCCCCAAAAAACTCTTCAGCTTTTATGACTTTTCAGTAAAAAAAATTGAAAACATGTTTTTTGTGAAAAACATAAGATTGATTATGAAAAAAATAAAACTTTTCTGAAAATCAGAATATAAACATTAACCTGAGAACTTTATTAGGAAAAAATAATATGAAATGATGAAATCGCAAAAAATATGAAAGTATGTTGAGTTTTTATCATATTAATCTGTTGGGTACAATTATAAATAGAGTTTAAAACAATATTTTGTAATAGTTCAGGGTTGGTTTTGTAATTACTTAATAATTGTGTATTTGAGTATAAATAGGATAGTTGTGTTCTGTTGAAAGAGGTGAGGATTTCAAATTACACGAACAAGGAGACTAGTAGAAGGATTGCTTATCAAGAAATGTCAAGAACATTCATGTAATATCTTTCTACTAAATTAAAGCATTCAACTGATTGTGTTTATGATAATTGTTCATATGTTTGTGTTTAATGTTGATTGAATTGCATGAAATATAAATTATCAATTGGTATCAGAGCCAAATATGGCTAAATTTGAGTGAATTTGAATCTGAATTTTGAAAATTATTTGAATACTGTTACATTCGAAATTTTAAAATTTCATAAAATCATTTGTGGATTTTGATTTTGTGGATGAAATAGAATGAATTTTGGAACGAAGGTGCGAACTTTAATGGCGAATCTGATGATATAAGCATCAAATAATACCTCCAAACACACAAATTTAATTTTGATTTTTCTGAATTTTTGAAAAAGTTTGTGTTCTTGAGGTTTTTGGTCGATTTTTGGTTTTTAATCGAGAATTAGCCAAAGTGATTTCACAAAAGTTGTTTCTGCTATTAAACGAACCTTCGAAATCAATTTGAGGTCAATTCATTAATTTTTGTTGAAAAAGTTTGAATCTGAACTTGTTTTTTGTTGAAAAATGATAAAACTCGAGTAATAGTACATTCATAGTTTTAATCGAGTTTTACAAAGAAGTCATTCGAGTTGGATCAAGAGTTGATCGAGTTGGAAGACTTCTTTGATCGAGTTGATAAAAGAGTTACTCGAGAAAGTTAATGTTTCATTCGAGTTGATCAAAGCATTAATCGAGAAACTTCATGTTTCATTCGAGTTGATCAAAGAATTAATCAAGAAACTTCATGTTTCATTCGAGATCAAAGAGTTAGTCGAGAAACTTCATGTTTCATTCGAGATTGATAATGCTTTGATCGAGTTGAATACTTATTTGATTCGAGTTTTATAGTTCTTTGTTCGAGTTTGAGACTTTGTTACTCGAGAATATTCAAGGGTAATTCGAGTTGAATTCTATTTCATTCGAGAAAATTTAAGGGTGATTCGAGTTGAACATAAGTTCATTCGAGTTCAACATAACTTCATTCGAGTTTTAAGCTTCACCATTCGAGTTTCATTCTTTTATCATTCGAGTTTGACTGAATAACCATAGCTGCTTAAATTGGTCATAACTTTTGACTGGAACATCGTTAGAAGGCCTACCATACGTCAAATCGAAGCTTAAACTGAGATCTACGATTTCTAAATCAGGCATAGCCAATTCGGTAAATTTTCGAGGCCCAATTCCACTCCAGAAAAAAGTTACGGGAAATTTTCTACAGAAAATCTAAAATTTCAACGTCAAAAAGTCAAATCAGAGCTGATTTTTAACAAATTAATCATTCAAGATTCATTTTTCTTCAATCAAGATTCATTCAAATTTTCATAAGTCCATAAAAGATCTTGGAAGTTCATTTTTCGGAAATTCATAAAGGAATATGAAAAATTTCCAAAGTCTGAGCTGATTGAAAAACTTACTGAATTTGAAAGGATTCGTAAGAACAATTACGACATTCTTGTTCAGTTAAATACTGATAAAGCTCTTGCTTTATGTGATGTATCAATACTGAAAGATGAAATTCAGAGCTTAAAAGTCAAACAAAATTCTGAGAGTACAGTTCTTAAAATTGAAAATATCTGAATTATCAAAAGAACTTGACGATTCGAAAAGAGCAAATTTTCAAAATTCAACTCAACTGAAATATCTTTTGCCTGAAAGATCTGATCTTTACAAGAAAGTTAAAGATCTTGAAGAATTACTTTCCAACACAAATCATACTGATCAAAGTTGTGTTTTAAACAAATCTGAAGAATTTTTTGCTCTTGAAAACGAGTTGTCTTTAAATAAAGATTCACTTGAGAAGGAAAGACACGAGTTCTTACTAAAAGAACAAGATTTTAAAGCTAAATCTAAATTGTTTGAAGATGAAAGAAAGATGTTTTTAATCAAAGAATAATCTTTTAAAACTGATTTCCAATCATTTGATAATGACAGAAATTCTTATTTGGTCATTATCAAAGGATTAGAAGATCCGATATTTAATCTTACCAAACAAATTAATGTGTCTCCTTCTTCGAAAGAATCAGAGGTTAAAGATCCTTCAGTTTATTCAAAATCTAAAGTTGATCAATCTGATTTATCTACAGAATGTGAAAAGAATCCAGTTGAATTTTCTAAATTTGATTCTTCTACAGATCTTAAACTCAAGTATCTCTTAAAGATACACAGAGGCAAAGATAAAGTTATTGAACAACTTCCGGTAAAGATTTACACTGGTGAATCTTCGAAGACTAATTTTCTTAAAGTTTCTGGAAATACTGGTCATTCTTCACATAAAACAATTTCGCAAAAAAACACCAAGTATTACCATAAACAGGCTAGAACCGGACAGTTATTCAAAGAGAAGAGTTTGAAAAAGTCTGAACATTTAAATTCAAGTTTCTTTAGAAATTCAGATATTCAATTTTCTCATACTCAAAGAAATTTGTTTTCTGCTTTTGAGAGAGAAGCTGATAGTTATAACTTGCAATGGGTACCTAAATACAAGTACAAGTGGGTACCTAAACCCAAGTACAAGTGGGTACCAAAACCCGTTTTGAAATGGGTACCCAGAATTGCTAACAAGTCTGGATCCAAATCAGTTTGGATACCAAAGACATCTTGATTGTGCAGGTTTAAAGAGGCTTTCAGATCACTTCAGACTGAAACCTGTTCTTTCAATTCAAAATGGTTTTTAGTTAATCTAGACTAAAACCCGTTCTTCAGTTCAATAATATGGTTTTTAGTCATATCAGACTAGAACCCGGACTTCATCTCAAGAGGCTTCTACTCACATCAGAGTAGAACCTGATCTTCACTGAAATTGGATTTTGTCCTTTTCAGTACAGAACCCAAGCTAAAGGCTTTCAGTTCTTTCAGACTGAAACCCGAGCTTCCGTGACAAATGGCTTCTAATCACTTCAGATTAGAACCCGAGTCTGAAAGACAAATCTTTCTGGAATTACTGCCCTGAATTCAACTCCAATGTTGCATTGAATAAGAGGGAGTTTTATTTTTGTAATTTTTTGCTCCTGATTAATTCTCTTTGAGTTAACTAACTTAGTGTGCTTATTTCCAGGGGGAGTTTCAAACGAACTTTGATGAAGACATTTCTTCAAAAACTGTGTGAAATTTTCACGAACAAATCTTATGAACACATAAAAACATTTTTGGGCTGAAAAGCAAAATATTTCTATAATCTTCTGATTCTCTGAATCTCTCATTGAGATTAATTGATCTAATCTCTTTGATGTTCATAATCTCTTTTCTTCTGAGATTCTCTTTGTTACAATGCTTCCAATTTATACTGGATTCTCCCGTTATCTCCCAAGTGCTAATTCTTTCAAGAAAATCTGGTTCTTTTCATATCATATATCAGATTTTCTATTTCATTCTGATATCTCCCATATTATTTGAATATAATCTCTTCGATATCCCTTGAGCTTCAAAGCTGAAAATCTTTCTGTTGACTCCGATTTTGCACCTAATTTGTGTGATAGGCATAAATATTGCTTCTATGGTCTAACCAGAACCGGAAGACCTACCCAAGAAGCAAACCAACTGTATTTTGTGTGGGTGAGGGTTCTTTAGGTCTATTAGTTGAGAAGTGTCAGTTACCACGAGATACTGACAGGGTCGAGCAGAGGTAAAATGTAGATGAGAGGGATATATTGAAAGGAGATGGTGGTGCATCAGTTCATGTTTTTCATTATAAAGCTGACTGAATTTATTATTGAAAAGTGAGCTGGAGGGAGCTTAGTTGGAAAAAAAAAAAGAAAAAAAAATACTGAGAGCTGAGACTTGAGAAATGATTTAAAGAAAAGAAAATCCTACCTACACTATGTCTGCTGGGTAAACCACATAATCTATCAAGCCCTAGACGACCTGATATTGATAAAGACGTCATGGACCCAGTGACGCATGCACTTAACCCCACCAACTTTTATCTCTCAAAAGATTTCTGTTTCAATAATCACGGAGTTATACCATATTTCTATCGATATATCATTTGGATATTATTGATATAAAAACAAGGAAGACATTTGTTCCGGTCTCCCACTTCATTTGATGCACATTGTGTCTAGAGCTGATTATATACACTTTTAGGACACGTCGAGTCTAACAATCTGCGTGACTATAAACTGCTAGTCCAAAGTGACTAAGCCGGAACAAATCCTACCAGTGTTACTACCATGCCAGCGCCAAAAGTAGGTCACATAGATATTGTCTATTATGCAAACAGGAATCCTATGTGGACCTGAACTCGTTATTTCACAAAATGAATGTGTTTCATTTTCCCCAAAGTTGAAAAGCTTTGTTTTTGTTCTGAAAAGTTATAGTATCAATTCGAGGGGGAGTGAAATAGATTTGTTTAGTATATGTGGAGAAGATATCAGTTTGAGGGGGAGAAAATCAATGTGTAATATTTCTAAATTGTAATTGTTGTTGTATTTCATTTACTGTATATTCAATACATTAATGTCTCTGAAAACTTTGCATGATGTTCATAATTCTTATGATCGTCATGAGGGGGAGAAAAGCTAGAATTCAGAGACAAGGGTTGAGTAGATTGAAGACAACTGAAGACAATTGCAACATCATATCAAGATAATTGATAAAGGGAGAGATTTAAAAAGTTGTTCATGATTCAAGGGGGAGTGTGTTTAAAGAGAAGATCAGAGATAAAGAGGCTTGAAGATCAGAGAGAGACAAGTGAAGACCAGAGAGACAAGTGAAGACAATTGCAACATCATATCAAGATAATCGATTTCGGTTTTCTTTATCTGGTTAAATGGTACCCGAAATAATAATTTCGGTTCAAGGATCGGCTAGGATTCATTTTTATTCAGGTATCCAAATAACCCGAATAACCCGTTTAAATTTTAAATTCCCAATTTTAATTAGAATTACAAATTGTTTATATATGAAAATGTAAAGATTTAAATACCCAGTTTTGATACCCTAACCATTTCACCCGTGTACCCAAATTACCTAACCTATTAAACCCGCTTAAACTAATTTGTAAAGTATTTTTTTATATTAAAATCAATTATCCCGTTTAACCCAAATCAAGTAACCCGATACCCATTTAACTTGAAACCGATTAACTCCTCTTATTTAGGTCGGGTTCGGTCAGAGTACCCACACCATCAAACCCGAATAACCCGAACCTAATAACTCAATACCAATTTAATCCGCCTAAATAACACCCCTACACTTTCCCTCTCCCTTATCGATTCTTGACGATAGACAGTCTCTCACCCTCATTAAGTGGGTGTGCAGTGAACCTAAAAACCAAGCCAAGAATGAGGGAAAAAGAAGTCATTCGCTTGGGCTTTGATTTTTAAAAAGTAGACCTTTTTGTTCGGTTTCATTATTTATAAAAGAAAAACGAATTGAAAATTATATAAATATTTCAGATTCATTAATTTAAGTATTTAATTACTTAATTAACAGATTTATTTAATGTGTATTATTTATTTTCTTGGTTTAGGTTTCAAAATTTCTTTCTTAATAAAAACCAAAATTCAAATTGAAAAATTATACTGTTTGGATTCTAAAATCCAAAAATCGTAATTTTCAGTGTGAACTTTTGTTTTAAATTAAAACCAAACCGAACAATCATTTGCTCGTCCCTACCTAACCGGATAAAAAAACCACATATTAAATTTATTAATCTTTGGGTTATGCTAGAAACTCGGTTAAGCCATTGTGGATTAGTGGGGGTATTTGGCTAAGGTGATTTTTGTTTATTATGAGCTTAAATGTCTGAAATTTGAAACCACTTCAGAATTTTAAGAGGTGGTGCTGAAATATGAAATCTGTCTGTTAAGACTGTTTGTTTTACAACTTAAAATGTCTGAATCCTTAGTAATCTATTTAAATCATGCATTGTTACTTTTATACAACTAATATATATTTTTTTACTTTACTTAAAATATTTACAAGCAGTGGTATGCTAATTTGATTTTTTCCTAAAGTGCATGAGATTTAAATTGACATTTTAGATAGTTCTTTGATATTTCATAGAAATAGCCTCTTTATTGATATAGCAAAAGACATTTTTTTCATGGTAAGAGCTACAAAAGAAGGTAGAAATAACCCATTTCCATGGAAATAACCCTTTTTTTATGGTACAAGAGCTATAAAGGCTAGGGAGAAGATGATGATGTTCAAAATATTTCCAGAAACATCAAATGACTAGATTGACTAAACAACACATTTTGTGTTCAAATAATTCCAGAAACATAACGGTTACAAACCCATTTCCAAAAACATAAGTATGAATAATTAATAGAAATCAAAAAAGCAAGATATTGAAGTTATACATTCAGGTTTACACATTTGAGTTTGATATTAGGGTTTTACCTGAGAGAGGAAAAGATAGTGATAGTTTGAGTCGATGGAGAAAGGGTTTACTTGTGAGAGAGTTTTTCCAGGAGAGAGACAACGATGGACAGAAGCTGCGGTGAGGCGATGCAATCACGGTGGAGAGGAGTGTCGTCGGAGGGCACCGGAATGGACGGGGCGATGGAGAGAGGGATGATGGTGTGGTGAGAAATTGAGAATGAGAAAAGTCATGCGTGAATGAGCATTTCAAAAGTGAGGGGTAGATTTCATATGTAATTCCCTCTTCTTAACTTTCAGAATACGGTCAGACATTTTTATCCCTTAATTTTTTTTCAACAAACAATCTTTTTTGTTTTAAACTCTTATTTTTCAGATTTAAGATAAAATTAAGACTTAAGACATCAAAACAAACATCACCTAAGATAAGTTTTAGAAAGTATTGAATTGCGTACATTGGGTCAAATCGGGTTAAAGGAATAGAAGAAAACGGGTCAAGTCTAACGGGTTCAAAAAGTGAATACCTTGTCACTTTCTCTCATTCGCACTCAAACCTAATGTCTGTGATCTAACTACAAACGGATTCAACAATCTTCGACAGTGCTTGATAATCCGATAATCAGGTAAGATTAAAAGATTTCTAGGTTTCGAGTTTGTTTTGGAAATTGTTGTTTGTAAATCGCAAAATAGCCGATTTGTGCTTTTGTAATCTTTCATTCCCTTCTAAATCATGAATTACTTTTGATAACTGGAATGATATTTCCAATCAATTTTGAATTTTTTTTTCTTTGCATTATCTTAAGTTCAGGATGTTGTGTTTATGTTAAATCAACTGCAAGTTCATCTTTTATGAGCAATTGTTATGATTTGAAGTCACTACTAACTACTAATTTTAAATGGTAACGGTAGGCTATGGGATAAAAGGAGCTTTGACTTTTCTTCCTAGGGTGCGTTTGGTACGGGAAATGGGGCCAGATGAATGGAAATGAAACCATTTCCCTTATTTGTTTAGCTCTGAGAAATGAGAAATAAAACAATTTTCATTCTCTACTTTTATTTCTCTCTACGATGCAAAGAAATGATGGGAATTGGAATTCTTTCTCACTAAAAAAACAAGGAGAATTAGGGTTTAACCTGTTACTAACCCATTTCCAGAAACATAAGTATGAATAATTAATAGAAATCAAAAAAGCAAGATAGTGAAGTTATACATTCAGGTTTACACATTTGAGTTTGAGATTAGGGTTTAACTGAGAGAGGAGAAGATGGAGATGGAGAGAGTTGATGGAGAAAGGGTTTACTTGTGCGAGGGTTTTACCGGGAGAGAAGCGACGATGGACAGAGGGTTAAATTGGAGAGAGTCGACGGTGGACAAAGGGTGAGGCGACGGTGGACAGAGGCTGCAGTGAGGCGATGCAATCACGGTGGAGAGGAGTGTCGTCGGAAGGCACCGGAATGGACGGGGCGATGGAGAGAGAGATGATGGTGTGGTGAGAAATTGAGAATGAGAAAAGGCATACGTGAATGAGAATTTCAGAAGTGAGGGGTAGATTTCAGATGTGATTCTCTCCTCTTAATTTTCAGAGCACGGTCAAACATTTTTACCCCTTAATTTTTTTCCAACAAACAATCTTTTTTGTTCTAAACTCTTATTTTTCATATTTAAGATAAAATTAAGACTTAAGACATCAAAACAAACATCACCATAAGTTTTAGAAAGTATTGAATTGTGTGCATCGGGTCAAATCGGGTTAAAGGAATAGAAGAAAATGGGTCAAGTCTAACGGGTTCAGAAAGTGAATACCTCGTCACTTTCTCTCTCTCATTCACTCTCAAACATAAAACCTGCAATCTAACTACAAACGGATTCACCAATCTTCGACAGTGCTTGATAATCCGATAATGAGGTAAGATAAAATGATTTTTAGGTTTCGGGTTTGTTTTGGAAATTGTTGTTTGTAAATCGCAAAATTGTCGATTTGTGCTTTTGGTAATCTTTCTTTCCGTTCTAAATCATGAATTACTTTTGATAACTAGAATGGTATGTCCATTCAATTTTAAATTTTTTTCTTTGCATTATCTTAAGTTCAGGATGTTGTGTTTATGTTAAATCAACTGCAAGTTCATCTTTTATGAGCAATTGTTATGATTTGAAGTCACTACTAACTACTAAGGTTAAATGGTAACGGTAGGCTATGGGATAAAAGGAGCTTTGACTTTTAGCCGTATTCCACTTTTCTGATCAAATACGTGGCTTTGAAGATCGGGGTTAGGCATTTTATAGCTAGACTGCTGGAGTAAGGTAGTTTGTCAGAAGAGTGATGAAGGCTTTTGGAAGCTTTTAAAACAGAAAATTCATTGAATGAATGCACCTGAGATATGTCAATATGACATCACATGTTTATACACATTACACAATATTAAGATGATGACTTGATGATACAACAAAAACCCAAGGGCAAGAACTCGAAACATGTCACCGGTGTTTTGGGGGCAAAAACCCATGATTAGAGGCAGTTTTAGCCAAAATCCAAAACATATTAACATAATTGTTGTAGATTAATCTATTAGCTTTAATTGAGCTTTTGATTGGGATTCATATGAATGAGATACTACATAAATACAAAACCTGCCCCAAGAAAATCCGTTTATTTGGTTTTACCGTTTTAGCTCCATTTAACTATGCATGTATATTATAGCTTAGTAGTAATGCTTAGTACAAGATTCATAAGTGTTAGGAAGGTTATAATTACTTGTAGTTTATCATGTATGGGTGTAAAGCAGATTGGGAAGTAAGACTGCATAAAAGTAAATCGGTTGCTACATGGGGCTCAGGTTGGAATTTTGTTTAGCTAGTTGGAGAGGCCTATTTCATATTATTAAATGTTAAATATAAATATATATTGGTTGCTTTGAACGAATCTTCCTATGCTACTCCATTATTATATATATTATCATTATTCTATAAAAAACTGAATTTTAAGCAAAGTAGTGAGGTCTTTGCTTTCATGTCTAGCCATTTTATTGCCTATGATAAGGGAGTGGGCTCTCACCATATGACAACACTTTCAAGCCTTTTTCTTACTTCGTGGAAGGAAACGTGGATAGGCAACCCACTTGAGGAGTTGAGGGTGCTCCACCTATTCTAATAGTTGCTCTTATGATGCTCCTATTTGTAAGCACACATTTCTTGAAATTCAATCGTATCGCAATATCCTTTAACTACTAAGGGGAAGGGCTTTGATAAGAATGTCTTTGATAACGATTTTTTAAAAATAAAAATTTAGTTATGCATCCCAACCAGTTTCGACCCGACCTTGTTTTGACCTACAGGAACCCTAAAGATTTCCTTCAATGATGCGGAAATGTTCAAACTGGGGGCTGAAATTTTGCTTTCTATGAACTGAAAAATTTCTTTCAAATAGCTGAAATATATCAATTGGTTGTTATACTTAGTATTTTTGATTTGGTAGTTATACTTCTTAATTGTTATTAAGTTGAATTATATTATGTGTTCATTTGTTATAATTTTATTGAAGGTCAAGATTACAAGTTTCGTTCTAGATTCATACTTGTGGTCAAGATTCATTTTCTATATGGTTATGTTATACTTGTGGTCAAGATTCATGCTCAATTTTTTTAATACTCAAGTTGATGTTATAGTTTTTATTTTTGTGGTCAAGATTCATACCCATTGGATTGCTACTACTGTAATCGAAAATGGCACTTTCATCGCATTGTCGACGACTTGTTCATGGATCTTCTTTGATTACTTCAAGAATTAGCAATTCTCAGACGAGATCAAAGCATTCCATCAGTCGTAAGTTTTATCTTTAATCTAAAATTTTCATGTTTAAGTGAAATGAATTTGAAAATAGAAATTCCATTGAAGTATAAATTCGATGTCGAAACGTGATATTCTGTTGATTCATATAGACTTGTATTATATGTATTGTCATTCGAAAAGCTAAAAAGTCATCATGATAAGCACAAGCTATCACTGGTAAACAATAAGACAGAGAAATTGCTCTGCTTAAATGGGGGTACGTGTCATGACGTCCAGTAGCTCTTTGAATGCTACCTTAGCCTTCTAACTCCACATAAAGGCTCCCTTCTAAAGCAATACTGTAAGGGTTTCGCGATTTTACCATTATCTTGTAAGAAATGCCTATCATGCCCCCGTTAACCCTAGAAAAGCCCTCAAATCTTTGATAATCTTTGACGAAGGCCAAGTGATCATGTCTTTGATCTTCTTAGGATCTACTTGCACTCGTTGGTGTCTTTTAATTTTGTGAGGGTGCGTTTGGTTCGTGGAATGAAATTTGAAGGAATTGGAGTTTAGTTTCGATCATTAGTTTGGTTCCTAGGGTGAGATGGGACATGATGTTTAGTGTTAGCTAGAGGTGTATTGAAATCTAAATTTTACTACAAATAGCCAGGAATGAGAAATTCATGCAACCATGAATTTTGATGGAATTTTAACAAATTCTAGTACCTTCTCTTTACAATTGAAAGTTTCAAACACTCTAACATGAAATTCAAATTCCTTTGAATTTCATTCTACGAGTCAAACAGACCCTGAATGCTTCCCCTTTTGTTGGAAATGATAACTAGATTTATGTGTTTGATATTTTCTGACACAGGGTTGCTAATCACATTAATCTCATTAAACCATGCAGCAGGGCATAAAGATAAGCTTGCTAACTGAAACATGAAATATGGCCCATTGGTTTTAGTTTTCAACAATTCATCGCAGCCCATTAATAGTTTTCTATAACCATTCATTGCCGATCTTTAGGTTTCCATTGCCAATTTAGTTTTCTGTTATCTTGAAATACGAAATGTGTTACACATCACCTGTGTTATGGGCTGTGGATATTAAATTAGTTAGCAGCGGTTATGGTAATGGATAGATTAATATATTACATACATGCAGAAAATTTAGTTATAGACAAAACTTGAGGCATATACTAAATGTAATTGAAATCCAAGATCCTTTTAAGAAAACAATCTCATTTACTAACAAGATTGAATTGGTGCAGGTGCTCAAAGTGTCAACTCTAATGGGCCACTTAGACAATTCGTCTCAAGTAAAGGGAAGTCTGCTGGTAGGAACTCTGCTGGTCGTATAACAATTTTCCACCGAGGGGGTGGAGCAAAGCGATCAGAGCGTATAATTGATCTAAAACGAAACACTTCATCTGTCGGTGTTGTGAAAAAGATTGAATATGACCCAAATCGCACTTCTCGAATTGTTGTAGTACGATGGGTAGAGGAGGCATCTGTTGATCAGAAGAAAGTCGATGTTGTAGAAGAGTTTGCTCCACCCCCTAAGACCTTACCTACCATGACTATTAATGGTCAATTTTCATTGTCTTCTTTGCCCGGGATGTTGGAAGATAGAAAGGTGGTTTTCTCTGGACCTAAAGAAAATCATGTAGTGGTTGCCTTCCTAAAGGTACGGTTCTTGGGTCAAACAGCTCTTTTTCTAGTATATCCACAACCGTAAAAGGCTAAATGACAAGCGTGAAAGATGTTTTTTTATCCGCTTTTTCTTCGAAAGCGAAGGGATATGATGCACCTTGTAGCTTTGTTAGCTCTTTGGGTTTGCCAAGAATGGCAGTAGCTGGGGCAAAGCCCGATTTTTTTGTTCCAAGAATGAAAGATGATGTTAAAGGAAATGAAAGTTTTTCTCTTAATGACATCTGAAAAAGTGGGATAAGGATAGTGTTGTGTGGGCACATAAGATGAAAAGTAAAGCAGCTATTCTTTGGCAGCGTGTTAGGCAGCAAGAGATGCTAGGTCTTGCCGGATTCGCAGATCTTAACAAGTCGAAGCAAAAGTTGAAAGCAATAGACAAAGAGAAAGCAGATGGGAAGTTTACAGTAGATCGTGCACCTGTAACTTATATATTAGCCGCCCATCAAATGGAAGCAGGGAAGATGGTGATGAATTGTGATTCGTCTAAACGATCAAACGATACTTTACTGCATCGACGGTCGACACACTCATGAATCGTGTCAACCTAGTTTCGAAGATCCAGCTTCATAGATTCAAGATGACCCTTCCTTTCAGATTGTAGTTCTTTCGATGAGCAATGTATGTTTTTTTAGTTTTCTGATAATTTCTTGGGTGTGCCAGGGTACAATGCACAACGATTTTGAAAGTTGTTGGCAAAATCTTTGTTGAACTATCTTTAGATTTCTGTGATCTTACTTTCATATGGGCTTTATTACATATTGATTTAATGAAATGCTACTTATAAAGCTTCACAAATTTTTTGCTTGATGTTATGTGCATCTGCAGGACTACTCTTTCCACTTCTTGCGCTGGAACTGAATCAATTCCGATGAAGTCAATTTGGTTTCAGAAACATGAGCATCGATGAAGGTTAGTGCACTCAACAAGAAAACAATCAATTAGATGAATGGGTCTTCTGAAAATAGTCTGATCCATAAATGTGATTATATATTGATAAAGTCATTTACTATTGTATGCAATTAAATCCTTTGAGATGTTTTAAATACCAAACAAGATTTTACAAATCATTCTGATTCCAAAATGCTACCAAACAAGATTTTACAAATCATTCTAATTCCAAATGCTTTCATTTCTAGATTCTTGACTGCTGCAATCCAAATACCACATTAGCATAATGAATATATGTGAAAAGGGATTTGTACACCAAGATAACGTCTTGATTAGAGATGTTCTCTCCCATTTTGGTGTTAACGTTAGATGTTGGTTTTAAAAAGCACGAGGCATACCGTTGCGATAAGGGTCCTGGAGCTCGAGGCTCGATGCGGGAGGTGAGGCATGCGCATCACGTTGCGAGGCGCACTTGCTTTGGTATCATTTATAGAATATAGCACATTAGAATTACTTTAACTAAAAATCTAAAATACAAATAATAAAGAATGTCAAAACACATAAAATAGACAAAACTCTAATCTTTATAATAAAATCTGAATTACATAAAAAAAAAATTAAAAAAAGGGCGTGCTTATATATTCCTTTTTGGGATAGCTTTACTAGAAACGATAATGAGTCGTTCACAACAAGACTGTGTTGTGCATGGCCTTGAGCCTCACCAAACCTGAAGCCTGCTTTTAAAAACACAGCGTTAGATGGCATGATTTGCCAAATGAAAGCAAAGGAAGCATGCCATTCGCACTCTTGGATTCGTTATCATTCACAATGTCAATGGTTGCACCAAAGTCATCCAAAATACAATATAGCAAAGCTTCATCCGATTTGGCTAGAGACGAAGGAAAGGGAAACCTTTTAAGCATAAATGACAAGCGGTCGGATCTTACACAACAAAACGCTACTCGACATTGGAAACAAAAACCCAAATCTTGAATCCAAGACTCATGTCATGTTATGCAACCAAGATCCTTGGAATTGGAAGCTTCATCTTGCTAAAAAAGCCAACAACTTGTGTTAGGTGGTTTGCAAGGAATTCGTGAAATGAATGAATAAGTCAATAAATCAATCACATCAAACAAACATCCACTTAGGCGTTTGCTTTTTCTATTAAGTTGTATCCGGATTAAGTTGTTTGTCTAGATTGAAATGACTGTTTAGAAAAAACTATTGTTGTTTGTTTCATATGTTGAATCAACAATCTAAATAAAACAAAATTATTAATTTACCCCTAAATCTTAGTTTTATATAACAAAAATAAACTTATGATCAAAATTTTTATATGTATAATTATGTATTCTTATAAAATGAAAATGAATAAAAGAGAAACCCCAAATGCAAAAAAGACTGTTGACTTGTCTAGTTGATGATGACTTCTTGTTGACACATTATTTCACCACACGTTCTACCTACCAAAATTCAAAAAAGATAACTATAACAACCAAAAACAATGATCCCAAAGTTATCACACCATAAACGATCTGCACCAAAGAAAAAGAAAAGAAAGAAGTAAACCTTGAAAGAAAAGAATGAAGTAAACGATTTGCACTAAAGGAGAAGAGAAATGTGAAGGACGACGATTGAGAGAAAAAATTATGAAGAAGCAACAAGGGTTGTACAATAATGACGACATGAACTTGAAGAAACATTCTAGAATAAAAAGCAAAAAGCACCGATGAATAGAAGTTGTGACACATGGAGCTGCAGTGATGGTTGGAGTAGAGTGACGACTTTGGGTTGCAGCAAAGTGAGGTGTGGGTCTGCCTGGTGGAGAAGAGGGAAGGAGCTTGGGGGTAGAAGAGGAATAAAGTTGCTGAATCTGGAGGATTACATTGTGTGAGCTTAATTATATGACTGGTCGTGTGTTTTTTTTGTTTAGAATAAGTCATAATCAAATAATGCTTAATTTAAGTGGGCTGGCCGATTTTTTGACATTAAGTCTAATAAGTTGTTATCAAACAACCTCTTAGACATCCTCAACTCGTCGTTGGGCTTAATAGATTGTCATATCAACATTCTACTATTTATTCAATAAAACTTTATTATTGATTCAACCTTAGAATTTATTGATTTGTCACGTCAACATTTCACTATCTATTAAACTTATCATTAAACTCTATCTATCTATACTATTAAAAGAGTAACTATACTCATTTCTGGTGAAGCCACGTGTCGTCACATGAATCAACACGTGACATTTATAGATTTTAAAAATAATAAAGAAATTTAAATCAAATCTATCCAAATCTAATATAATCTACTTTTAAATTCAAATCAAATCAAATCAAACAAAATCTAATAATCTATAACTTATTAATTAAATTTATCTAAATCTAATATAATCCACTTTTTAAATTCAAATCAAATCAAATTAAACAAAATCTAATAATCTACTAATTTATTAATTATAAGATAATATAATAAAGTTTAAAAAATATATATAAGAAAATAATTCCTCTTCATATATATTTAGAAATATACAAAATTAATATGTTATAATAAATAATAATATCATCTTATATACTTTTGTTTAAAAATAGTATTTATATCTTTATCTTTTTATTTATTATATTTTATACATATTAAAGATTTCCGCGTAATACGCGGGTAATAAACTAGTAATACATTATACATTTACAAAGTTCAATGAAATTACACATTGTCATTAATATTTTTAAAAAAGTTTTAAAATCGACAACGTTTTAACTAATAATCTTATCCAAACTTTTTATAATAAACACTTTTTAAACATATAACTTTTTTTCATTTAATCATTATATAAATAATTAATTTCACGTAAAAATCATATATTAAATTACTTAGAAAATTAAAAAAAATATGAGTGGCATAAAGAAATACAGCACCTAAAGCTAAAACTACACTAACAGAAAATGACAAATTAAAGTTCATTTATTAAAAAGTAATGAATCTAACAATACATTAATCAAGAATTAAGATTCCTAGAAAATATTTACCTAAAAATACATTAATCAATTTACAAAACCCATATAGAATTTTCCTAAAAATACATTAAAATACTACAAAATATAAAAACATTTAAAATGACATTAGTTAATAAGTATAATACCTAAAAAAGCCTTACAAATTATACTTTATTTTGATCATTTCGTAACGATTCTTTCACATCTCGCATCCATTCTCCAACATGGTACTCAGATCCAAGTAAAAGATCGAAGTCTCTTCATTCTTGATTTTATCTTTTGAAGTGTTAATTTTCTCTTCTTTTAACACATTTTTAATATCAAATAATCTTCTGTAGTATTCAATATTTTTGTATTATCTTGTACAGGTTTTCAGTTGGTATAATATTTAATCAAGTCTAATTAGTTTATTTTTATTGAATCTTTAATTTTGATTTTTCATTGGAGTTATTATTATTCTTTTTAAATAGTTTATTAACATTCGTTTTCATATTTAGTTTTAAAAAATATTTTTAATAAGCTTTAAATTAAAGATTTTATATTAAATTATTTAGTATTCATTTGGCTAGTTTAATTAAAGATTCGTTGATGAATATTTTATAATAATTATAATTATTAAATTGACTTTTATAATAACATTACTAGTTTATTATCCGCGTATTACGTGAATATTTTTAATATATTATTGTTTATTGTTTATATAAAATATAATAAACTAAAAGGTAAAGATATAAATATTATTTTTCAATCAGAAGTATATAAGAAAAATATTTTTATTTATAATGACCTATTAAATTTCTATATTTCTAAATATATATAAATAATAATTATATTTCTATATATTCTTTTAAAGTTTTATTATATTATAATTGATAAGTTATTATAGTAATAGATTTTATTGAGATTGATTTGATTTAAATTTAAAAATAGATTATATTAGATTTGAATTGATATAGTTAATTTGAATATTATTTGTTATTTTTAAAAACTATAAATGATATTTGTCAATTCATGGTGAATTTGTGATGACACATGGTTTCGCCAAGAATGGGTATATTTAGTATTGGGAATTTTGCGCAAAAAAAAACCTAAAGTTGGACCATTTTTGTGATTAAAACCACAAACCATTTTTTATTGCAAAAAAACCTCTAACCGGTAAAATCTTCTGAAATTAGGATGTTACCTGTTATAATAGGTTGTAATGCTTACATGGCACACACGTGGCGTCCACATGGCAAACTCGACTTACGTGGCACCTATGTGGCACTACATGTATAATTATTAAGCTGATTTTTGCATAAAAAACCCCAAATTTGGTGACTTTTTCGATTAAAACCCTTAACTATTTTTTTCTCACATTTAACCAACAATCATACTTACCTCTTCTATTTTCCTCCACCTCCATCAACTCCGATTATTCTATTTACTCCTTTATAATCAATGTTGTTTATTCTATATATGTATATTCAATTAACTATTGCCGCTTGATCTTGGATTTTAACTTCAATTGTGTCGATGGAATCGATTTCGTTTTGTGTTCACGAGTTGTACTTTTAGGTTCAGCTTTATGTTCAATTGCGTTTATTTATGTTTCATTTTAGCTTCTGAATATGATCAGGCGGAGCAATGAGGTTCGCTAGAGCCTAGAGGTTGGAGGTTTCATTGGAAAACGAATTCTTTGTTTAATAAATAAAATTTTAATAAATATACATGTCATCAAAATGCAATCAGTGAACACTCAATTTTAATTATCTTTGTTGGTTGGTATTTATCCAACGAAAAATGATTTGAGATTTTAATCGAAAAAACTAAACAAGTTGGGGGGTTTTTTACGCAAAAATCTATTTAAAAATTTTACACGTCATCAAGTTGCAAATAATTTAAAAAAAAAAGTTTTAACCTGTTGGAGGTTTTTTGTGCAATGAAAAATGGTTGGGGGTTTAATCACAAAAATGATCCAACTTAGAGGTTTTTTGCGCAGTTTCCCCTTTACTATTTTATTAGTATTTACAGATTATATATTCATATAAAAATAAAGATAGATATATAGGTAGATTGGTATATAAAAATATTTAAAATGATAAAAAAAATATATATATAAAACTGAAAGTTATAATATAACAAGATACCAAATTAACCTTTGAGAAATTAATAAGTGTATTCATATCGTCTTTTATTATTTTTTTTCTTTATTGTTATGTTATTATCATTTCATTTGGACCGAAAAATTAAGTTTTTTAAATGATAATTATTTTTCATTAATTTACAAAGTTGGTAAATAATTGTTTAATGGTTGCATAATTTAAATAAAATAATTTTTTTTAAATGATCATAAATTAAAAGTATTTCACTTTCACTTTTGTAACATCCCATTTTCGTGATAATTGCGTGTAATTATTTTAGTGGATATTTAAATAATTAATATCGTGTTGGACCAATGAGAACTCGATTAGTGGATGTATACGTGTCGGGTTTGCGAGTTACGTGTCTCCGAGTTATAATATTAGTGGATTAATTGTGTATTTGGGTTCGTGGAGTTAAATGGGTCAATTTGATATTAATATTGAAAAAGTGATATCGGGTCCGGGTTAATGGGTTCGGGACCGGCCAAATTTGAGATAAATATATACGTGCTTATCTCCTTTCATTCTTCTTATCCCAAAAACTCAGAGAAAACTAAAGGTGTGTGTGTGTGTTTGGCGAGAGCAGTAGCAGCAAGAATCCAACTGAGGTTTTGAAGCTAAGAATTCAATCAAGTGCTGCATCTTGGTCTTCTTCTCCATCCTTGAGTTCTTGAGTTTTGAGGTAAGAAAGCTTGAAATCTCATGGGTTAATTCATGATATATATAAGGGGTTTGTGGGTTTGGTTGTGTAAGTAGTGTAGTGAAGTTATATATCGATTGGGGGTGCTATTGTGGCTAAAAAATCGGGTAAAAATGGAGTTTTGTACTCCTGGACAGAAGCTGAAACGCGAACAGGGACGATGGCCAGCGCTGAAAGCGCGGCGCGCTCGGAGGGAGCCGCGGCGCGTTCGAGGGGCCAGGGGCCAGGCTTGGGCGGATGCTGTTAGGGGTCGGGTTTGGGAGTTTTGGGATTGCGTTTTATTTGAGATTGTTGAGTTGGGTTTGAATTAAGATTCCGGGGTACCGTTGGGTCGTTTTGAGTTTGAGTCGGGTTTATGTTCATTATGAGTTTGCGATATGTGTTCGTGGGATTTGTATTAACAAGTGGGATCCGTGTGTAATTTCAGGGACGAGTCAGCGAATCGAGCCGAGTCAGAGATTCCGGGATTAGTGAGTCGACCAGGTGAGTACCCGAGTTCATTTCTAAACCGCGGGACTGTTTTCCGAGTCATGATTGTGCAGTTAGCTTTGTATATGTGTATATTGTGTATTGTGAATGAGACAGGGACGTGAGCGCCAGGTATGATTCTATTTCCCACATATGTGATATATGTGTGCATGAGATGAGATCCAGTCCGGGGGTCCGTGATGAGTTCCATACGGACGGTGATTCGCGATGTGAGATCGCGTGGGTTGACTGTCCCTAACAGTCCTTGGAGCGTGTATACACGGCAGGGCCTGTAGCCGGTTCGCGCCCGTGCTACAGGGTTGTGGCTAACCACCGGTGCGCACGGTCGTTAGCTGGGGAGGAGTCCCCTTCAGTGATATTGTGTGCAGGGCTTCGGATCTCATGCTGAGTGTTCATTCCTGCTTTATACTGCTGATTGCCAGAGACAGAGATTGAGCTTGTGTTGTGTGTATGTGCTACGTGTTCGCATGCTATGTGTTTACTGTGCAGAGTCTAACCCTCGAGTACTCACGAGCTTTCGAGCTTACGTATTCGAGTCTTCCGTGTTCAGGGTTTCAGTGAAGGGTACAGTAGCTGGGTTTGTTGATCAGCGACTAGCCGTTATGTGAAGACTATTGCAGCTGCCTGTGTCATCAATTATGTTAGTGTTTGTGTCTTATGGGATATTGTTAATCAGTGAATGATGTGTAAACAATATTATGTGAAAATTTTTAATTAATGATGATTCCGAGTATCCTATGACATATGTGTAATTGAGCTATTGAGATGTGCCACCTGTGTATTGTATTGACGTGGCATTTCCGGGATCAGGGAGGGTGTTACAGCATGGTATCAGAGCTTGTGGTTTGAAGTCTGAGTATCAATTAGTGGATGCTTAACTTAAACCTTGTTCCGATCCGTGGGGGATCCATTGCGATTGATTCTAGTGGAATTAATTAACCTGGCTTAGTGTATAACGCTGGGTGACCTATCTATGGTTCTCAATTGTTTCGGTTTGTGCAGATAGTTATGGCAGATCAGGGCGAGGGATCCGGCGCGGGTAAGTTGCCAGAGGACGAGTTCATTCGCAAGTCAGAGCTTCTGGGGGTATTGATTGAGTTTTACAGACAGCAAAGAGAACAGGAGCGGGAGCAGGATCAGGGTATGGGATCACGTGCTGGGGGTGGTCAGGATACGGGTACGGGTGCCTCTTCATCTATGTCTCGGCGAGGGGGTTCGTTTAAGGATTTCATGACCGGGAATCCGCCAGAGTTTAGAGGCGGGGGTGAGCCAGGGATGGCTATGGCATGGGAGCGTGAGGTGGAGGCTGCCTTTAGAGTTGCGCACGTGGAGCCGAGAGATATGGTCGGTTATGCGACCTATCTGTTGAGGGGAGGGGCATCTCAGTGGTGGAAATCGATCGAGTCAGCCATGACTTCTTCCGCGGCGTATGCGATGACGTGGGATCAGTTTAGAGCCATGTTCGAGCTGCAGTACATTCCTAGAGACGAGAGGCGGGAGATGGAGCGGCGATTCCTACATCTACAGCAGGGAGAGATGACGGTGCAGCAGTATGTAGACCGGTTCAATGAGTACTCCCAGTTTGCGACTCACCACATCGCCACCGAGCAGCGAAAGGTTGATGCATTCGTTGATGGACTGCGAGCTGACATCAGAGAGTTCGTTGGGATGCACGAGATGCCTACATTTGCCAGAGCATTGGAGATGGCCCGCATAAGGGAGCGGGAGATAGCCAAGCAGAGGGAGGAGCCATCTTCTCAGCGTCGACGTGCGAGGACTCCTGAGCGGTCCTCGAGAGATCGGAGGCATTCTAGAGACGACTCCAGGGAGCGACGTTAGGGTCAGAGTTCGAGAGATAGACGAGATAGAGACAGAGACAGGGACAGGGAGCAGAGGTTGAGTGGACCGAGGCGGAGCCAGCGATCAGATAGTCAGAGTCAGAGGCGGAGTTCGAGATATACAGAGCAGAGTCAGAGCAGCGTAGGGCAGAGGCCTCGAGATGGGGGCGATAGGGGAGACAGTTCAGCTGGAGATCGAGAGTGCTTGAGATGCAACCGTCGCCATAGTGGGCCGTGCGTGCCTAGGTGTTATCGATGCGGCCAGCGTGGGCATGCTGCCGCCACGTGTACAGTTCCAGAGCCATTGTGCTTCCGTTGTGGGAGGCCGGGGCACAGGGTGCGAGACTGTCCAGAGTTGGGATCAGCGGTGCAGGGTGCGAGTTCCAGTGGGGCTAGAGCTGAGCCGTTGTCATCCGGTCGTCATGACTCTCGGGCGCGGGGTCGGGTATTTCAGGCGACTACAGAGGCAGCTCGAGATGATGCTGATATGGTTTCGGGTATGTCTTTCTGAGCTTGATTTGAGTATGTGTCAGTTGTGGGGCGGGTTATTGGGCTATGTCTGCGATAAGTGTATGTGTTCTGTTACATGTGACTGTTCTGTTATGTCTGTGATTATGTGGCTCAGTGATAGAGATGTGGAAGGGTTGTGTATGGGTTATATGGGATTGTTATATCTGGGTATGTGTGTGAGAGTGAGATATATTGTGGTAAGATGGGTTATCAGAGTTCTGGGATTGGGCATTGTGCTATGTTGAATGGATTAATCCTGTTGAGTTATGTGAGCCATGTGAGTATTTATTGCGAATTTGTTGTGATGCGCTAGTGGATTATCATATTGATAGTGGATTTAAATTCTTGTGTGTGCTATCCATATCTATGATATTGCGTATTATGAGATGTGTTTATCGGTTGTGGTGAAAAGAGTTGAGAATTTTGTTGTGATGGTGGATTAGTATATTGAGAGTGGATTTAATCTTTTTATGAGTTTGACCATGTTTATGAGCTTGTGTTTAGTGATTCGATGGAGATATCTTTATGTGTTGTGTTAGTGGATAATCTATACAGAGTTATGCGGGTATGTGATGAGGGAGAGTGAAAATCGATGGATTGAGATCATATGTGGATTGAGTGGCTTATGAGGTGACGCCACGAGAAGACTCTGTGAATAGAAGATCTATCAGTTGCCGATATGTGAATTAAGGGGATTTAATTGAGCTATTAGTGGATTGTCTAATTGAGTTAAAGATTCGAGGGAGTCGACTTGTTTTGAGAGTTGAAATAGAGACGTGTATTAGTGATGATGGTGCCAATCCGAGTTCAAATGCGAATTTATCAACGTTGTTGATGATGTCGAGAGTTATGAGCTGAGGTTTTGGGGATTTAATTTAGAGATGTGTAATTGCGAATGGGCTTGCGATAGATTCCGGGGACGGAATCTTTTTAAGAGGGGAGGATTTGTAACATCCCATTTTCGTGATAATTGCGTGTAATTATTTTAGTGGATATTTAAATAATTAATATCGTGTTGGACCAATGAGAACTCGATTAGTGGATGTATACGTGTCGGGTTTGCGAGTTACGTGTCTCCGAGTTATAATATTAGTGGATTAATTGTGTATTTGGGTTCGTGGAGTTAAATGGGTCAATTTGATATTAA
Organism: Centrapalus pauciflorus; assembly: GCA_020465985.1. NCBI lineage: Eukaryota > Viridiplantae > Streptophyta > Magnoliopsida > Asterales > Asteraceae > Centrapalus > Centrapalus pauciflorus. The sequence goes on from JAANYP010003725.1 coordinate 242,139, forward strand.
TATTGAAAAAGTGATATCGGGTCCGGGTTAATGGGTTCGGGACCGGCCAAATTTGAGATAAATATATACGTGCTTATCTCCTTTCATTCTTCTTATCCCAAAAACTCAGAGAAAACTAAAGGTGTGTGTGTGTTTGGCGAGAGCAGTAGCAGCAAGAATCCAACTGAGGTTTTGAAGCTAAGAATTCAATCAAGTGCTGCATCTTGGTCTTCTTCTCCATCCTTGAGTTCTTGAGTTTTGAGGTAAGAAAGCTTGAAATCTCATGGGTTAATTCATGATATATATAAGGGGTTTGTGGGTTTGGTTGTGTAAGTAGTGTAGTGAAGTTATATATCGATTGGGGGTGCTATTGTGGCTAAAAAATCGGGTAAAAATGGAGTTTTGTACTCCTGGACAGAAGCTGAAACGCGAACAGGGACGATGGCCAGCGCTGAAAGCGCGGCGCGCTCGGAGGGAGCCGCGGCGCGTTCGAGGGGCCAGGGGCCAGGCTTGGGCGGATGCTGTTAGGGGTCGGGTTTGGGAGTTTTGGGATTGCGTTTTATTTGAGATTGTTGAGTTGGGTTTGAATTAAGATTCCGGGGTACCGTTGGGTCGTTTTGAGTTTGAGTCGGGTTTATGTTCATTATGAGTTTGCGATATGTGTTCGTGGGATTTGTATTAACAAGTGGGATCCGTGTGTAATTTCAGGGACGAGTCAGCGAATCGAGCCGAGTCAGAGATTCCGGGATTAGTGAGTCGACCAGGTGAGTACCCGAGTTCATTTCTAAACCGCGGGACTGTTTTCCGAGTCATGATTGTGCAGTTAGCTTTGTATATGTGTATATTGTGTATTGTGAATGAGACAGGGACGTGAGCGCCAGGTATGATTCTATTTCCCACATATGTGATATATGTGTGCATGAGATGAGATCCAGTCCGGGGGTCCGTGATGAGTTCCATACGGACGGTGATTCGCGATGTGAGATCGCGTGGGTTGACTGTCCCTAACAGTCCTTGGAGCGTGTATACACGGCAGGGCCTGTAGCCGGTTCGCGCCCGTGCTACAGGGTTGTGGCTAACCACCGGTGCGCACGGTCGTTAGCTGGGGAGGAGTCCCCTTCAGTGATATTGTGTGCAGGGCTTCGGATCTCATGCTGAGTGTTCATACCTGCTTTATACTGCTGATTGCCAGAGACAGAGATTGAGCTTGTGTTGTGTGTATGTGCTACGTGTTCGCATGCTATGTGTTTACTGTGCAGAGTCTAACCCTCGAGTACTCACGAGCTTTCGAGCTTACGTATTCGAGTCTTCCGTGTTCAGGGTTTCAGTGAAGGGTACAGTAGCTGGGTTTGTTGATCAGCGACTAGCCGTTATGTGAAGACTATTGCAGCTGCCTGTGTCATCAATTATGTTAGTGTTTGTGTCTTATGGGATATTGTTAATCAGTGAATGATGTGTAAACAATATTATGTGAAAATTTTTAATTAATGATGATTCCGAGTATCCTATGACATATGTGTAATTGAGCTATTGAGATGTGCCACCTGTGTATTGTATTGACGTGGCATTTCCGGGATCAGGGAGGGTGTTACAACTTTTAATACATACTTAATTAAAACCCAATATTATGTAAACAAAAGTAGATTAATAAAACATAAATTTTATTAAATAAGATATTTTTTATAACATTCTAATTAAAAATAAATAAATATTTAAAATTTAAAAGATGTTTGAAGCTTTTATCATACCAAAAAAACATAATAAAACAATTTATAATAATTTTTATGTAGAACTTAAAATAGTATATTTATATTTTCAATTTACGATTAGTAAGTGTACTATTTATATGAATATTATTCTTTTTTTAATTCATAGTTTTATTTATACTTTATTAAATTGATAAAAAAAAAATTTAACATTAATTATAGTCGGCAATAATTAATAATAATACTTGAGGAAAAGATGTAGATTTTAAAACTTAAAAATTAGTTTAAATTTTAAAAACTAATAACTTTATAGAATATTAATGCATGAAAACATATGAAACAGAATAACAAAGTAATGTATCTAATTTGTCAACATTATAGGCTAATATGATTTAATTAAAAATTTTATTATGTGTTAGTGTATGGTGTGTTAAGATGACATACTACTGCATCATGCTGATTTCATAAAACACTTGAAGGTGACACCGATGAGCACAATTGAGCAGATGCAATTAAACTATTGAATTAATAATATTGGATATTGTTTATGACATGAAATGATCATTAAGATTAAATTAATGGATGATTAATTATATCTCAAGGTACGGGCCTAGAAATGCAATATTAGATATTGAATTGATTTAATTGTCATTGGATGAAAATTAAATAATTATCTAGTCTTTTATTTATTATTGGATATTAAATAAAAGATGTATTTATTTGAATTGATATTATCATCTAATTATTAGATAGCTAGATGGATAATTATAAACAAATAAATAGAGATAATTATAAATAATTATCTAGTCATTTATATATTATTAGATAATATATAAAAGATAAATATTATTTGATAGATATATAATTATAAATATAATTATTTAAGTTTTAAATAATAATATATAATTATTAAGATATATATTATATTATTATATTAGAGTTTGATTAAAACTAAAACTCTTAATATACACACACATGGATTGATATATATATATATATACACACACAACCCACGGATGTGGGTGTGAGATAAGTGAAACACAAATCACAAACCTAGTAGTGTGTGTCTTGTGTACGGCCGCAAGAAACAAAAACCACCGATCGGTGCGTGGTTTTGTTTTTCTTGTTCTTCGTGTGTTCGATTGCATACATGACGCCGATCGATCGTATCATCACCGATGGATACCAAAAGCATCACATTCGTGTATTTTTGTTATCGAATACAAATGTATGATTTTTATATGCTTTCACGTTTACTTATCTTATGTTCTACTTGATGATCCGTGTACGGAATTCATAAATTTTTTAAAAAGCTTCCGCCGTGCCTTTAATATGATTAAAGGTTTATGTTTTTATGAAAATCCAATACGAATTCCCAACATTATGTTATATTAATAAATGATAGAAACATGTTTTGAGATATTGTTTATACAATCAATGAAAATTAAATACATTTATAACATGCATGTTTTGAATTTAAAGAGAGTATATGTGTTTTAATTATTAGTAACCTATTAATTGCTTTTAATATAATAAATTGAAGTGACCAATTTGAGAAAATAAATTAGGAAAAAAAGATAAAAGATTATTTATTTATTTTTAATTAATTGAATTTATTATTGTATGGTTCAAAATCTATATTCATTTTCCCGCTCTTTTTCCTAATTTAGAACCATTTAATAATGAATTCAGTTTATTAAAAAAATATATAAATAATCTTTATCTTTCTTACTAATTTATTTCCTTAAATTAATCACTTCAATTCATCATATTAAAAGCAATTAAACTAATAGGTTCCCAATAATTAAAAGTCTAAAACATATATATTCTCTTTAAATTTGAAACATGCATATTATAATTATATTTATTTTGTATAATTAATATCTTAAAACAAATATTTATTTATTAAATATAACATAAAATTTTTATTTAATCATATTAAGTATAAATGTTGACAAATTAGATACATTGTTCGTTCATATATTCCGTATGTTTTCAATATAATTATTTTACAAAATTATTGGTTTTTAAAACTAAAATTAGTTTAATTAATTTTAATATCTAAAATTTTAAAATTATTATTATTATTATTACTTGTTACTACTGATTATAACCAATTTACAAAATATAATAATATATCTTCATATAAATAGTACACTTAATAATCTAATATTTAAATCTAAAAAAAATATTATTTTAAGTTTAACATCACAAATATTATAAATTGTTCTATCAAATTTTATATGATACAAGTTTCAAACATCTTCTTATTTTAAATCTTATATATAAATAAATACTGTTAAAATAGTAAATCTAATGTGAAGCAACATGTCATCGTCATAAATTGATATGTGTTATTTCTAATTTTTAAAAATCACAAAAAATATTTAAACTATATCTATCCTAATCTACTTTATAAATTCCTATCAAATCAAATCCAATAAAATCTAATACTCCAATGACTTTGAATTATAATATAAATAAAGTTTAAAAAATATCAAAAATTAATTACTATTCATATAAAATATTAACAGGTCACAATAAATAATAATATCAGTATTGTATACTTTTGCTAAAACAACAAAATATCAAAAGTATCCGCGTAATATGCGGGTAAATTAACTAGTATATTAATAATAGAAAACTCTCAATGCCACGTGTCACTCTTTCGTCCCTCTAAATTTTTGGTTTCCCGCCTTTTTTCCATAATTAGATTTCTGATTTAACTAATTTATTCTTTAAAAAAATATGAAATCTAATTCAAATACTTTCACATTTTATCCATGTAATTAAAAAAAGAAATACTTTGAACATTCTATTCTAATACTAATCTAAATTTACATTTAAGATTAAAAAAAAAGTTGATATTTTAATTAAATTATAATTAAAGCATATAAAACTATTATCTTACAAATATTATATCTTCTCGGTATAAAAATCAATTATAATCCATGAATTGTAATTTGAGAATTCACGTTTATTTATTTACAATATAATCAACGGTTAAATTGTACATTAAATATTATGATTAAAGGTTAGTGTTTATATTATTTTTTATAAACTGAATTTATATTACATATTTTGAGTTTTTCTTATTTAGACTATAAATAATTGATCTTATTGTATTAATAATTAGATAATAATAGATTCTTTTGAAATTTATGTTTGGCCGAGTTTAATGTTCATACGTTTAAATTTAAATCAATCACACATTTTCTTATATTTTTTTATATAGAACTAATATCACATGCGTATAAAAAAATAAATTTTGTTAAAAGTTGATGGAAAAATTTTTTATGACATCCTACATTCATAGTATACAATATGGTATAGTAAAGAGGAATATTATAAATGTTTAAGTTGAATTGAAATTTTGATAAACTAGATATATGTTTACATAACATGCATATAACAATTGTGAATTTCTTTATAAGTTTATATTCACAAAAATTAATAAAACATATTATTATCAAAAAATAAAAGATAAATAAAATTGATCATTTTTATAAAGATAAATATTATCTATTATTTTTAATCTATGATAAAAGATAAGTACAATTATTATTTTTAAAAAGATAAATAACTTTATTATCTTTAATCTATAAATATTAATTTGTAATAAAATATATAAGTATTATATTACATATAAACTAAAATTTCAATTGATAAAATTACAAAAATGGTCCATGTGGTTTATATAAAATTACGGCCTGAAAGAATTTTATTACACCACAAGTCCCTAAAATCGAAAAGTTGTAACATTTTGGTCCCTGAAACTAACGGCAGTTAACTTGAGCCGTTAGTTTCAGGGGCATTTTTGACCTTTTGAATTTCAGGGACCATTTATGTACATATCATACTTTCAGGGATCAAAATGTTACTTTCTTTTTATAATTTAATTTAATTTCATATTTTTCACACACACACACACACACACACACACATATATATATATATATATATATATATATATATATATATATATAATTTCTTTCTTTTTATAAATTAATTATTCAAATATACCATTTTAGTTTTTATTCCTTTTATTTTAATTATTAATTTTTATTTGTATGTTTATTGTTATTATCAAGGTTAGCTTTTTCTATGTATTACTATAATTATTTATTTAAGATTATATATGATATACATGGTTCATTTCTTTCAATTATTTATTGAGAATTCAAATCTTTCTCTATTCAAATCGTAGTTTCTTAATTGCAAATAGTTAATAAAATTTTTATTTCTAAATGGTCTGAAAAAATCAAGAATTGGAATGGTTCTTCGCTTTTTAGTAAAAAAAATTAAAAATTCCAAATGGTTTCTGTTTTTTTATTGAAAAAGTTGAAGTTTTAATGATTTTTTTTATCTATGTTTAATTAAAATTAAGATTGATTTTTTTGTTTGAAAAATAAAGAATTGGAATGGTTTATCGCTTTTTAGCAAAAAAAATTTTAAATTAAGAATGGTTATTTTTTATTTTAATTTTTTGATCAAAAAACGGTGAACCATTATGATCTTTGATTTTTTCAAACAAAAAACCATTCTGATTTTTAATTAAACGTAGATAAAAAAATCAATAAAATATCAATTTTTTCAATAAAAAACAACAAACAATTTGAAATTTAATATTTTTTTTACTAATAAGCGATTAACCATTTCAATTTTTGATTTTTTCAAACTATATAGAATTAATGTTTTTATTAAGTATTTGTAATGAAGAAACTACGAACCATTTTGATTATATTTTTTTTCCAAACGAAAAAAAGTTTCAACACGTCCTGATTTTAAACTTTTTTGAATGGAGAAAAGAAATAAATTATTTCGATTTTAGATTTTCCGAACGGAAAAAACTACAACTAGTTTTTAATTTTCTTAAATGAAAAAAAAATAGAGAAAGATTTGGATTCTCAATAAATAATTGAAAAAAATGAACCATGTATATCATATATAATCTTAAATAAATAATTATAGTAATACATAAAAAAAGCTAACCTTAATAATAACAATAAACTTACAAATAAAAATTAATAATTAAAACAAAAGGAATAAAAATATAAAATGTTATATTTGGATAATTAATATATAAAAGAAAGAAATACTATATATATATATATATATATATATATATATATATATATATATATATATATATATATATATATATATATATATATATATATATATATATATATATATATATATATATGAAACCTATGGAAATTAAATTAAATCGTAAAAAGAATGTAACATTTGGTCCCTGAAAGTATAATATGTACATAAATGGTCCCTGAAATTCAAAAGGTCAAAAATGCCCCTGAAACTGACGGCTCAAGTTAACCGCCGTTAGTTTCAGGGACCAAAATGTTACAACTTTTCGATTTTAGGGACTAGTGGTGTAATAAAATTCTTTCAGGGACCAAAACCGTAATTTTATATAAACCACAGGGACCATTTATGTATTTTAGTCATTTCAATTTATATCAAAATAAAATATAGAGTTAATTACAAAAATGGTCCATGTGGTTTGTCCTAAAATTTGGATTTGGTCCCTGAACTTTCAATTTTGTAAAAACGGTCCTTATTTTCATAGTTTGTTTGCAATTTTGGTCCCTCAACCTATTAACTTTTCTAATATGACCAAATTACCCTTTATTATGATGCAAACTATAGGGACCATTTTTATAATTAGTTTTTAAATCTTTTTAATCTTAAATAAATAAATTATTTTTTAGTGTTACTTAAATTTAATAAACTACAAAAAATAGAAAAAAATTATTTAATTATTTAGGTTGGTTCATAGATGATTTAGATATTTTTAGTCTTAATTAATTTTAATATACTATAATCAAAGTGTAAACCAATCAAAATTTATAATCGAAAATGTCATTTATGTTTAGAAATTATTTTTTAAAGGATTCATAAATAAGAAATTTTTTTCTTTATAATTATTTATACTGGTTCATACATTTATAATAAAAAATATTTATGTTGATCAAACCACAAAGACCATTTATGTAATTGACTCTACTTTATTTTTAGTGTTAATTAACTTTAATAAATTACTAAAAAAATTTGTTATGAGCTAACAGTTTAATTAAAGTTAAAAATATTAAAGAACTTAAATAAATAAAAATTTAACGTTTAATTTGACCGGATTAAAAAAACTTCTAAATGGTCTAAGACGATCAAATTTTTATTTATTTAACGTATCAATTATTTTATCGTTTTAATTTTTAATTACACCAAAAACGATTTAAATTTTTAGGTCCATATCACATCTTTGAGATTCATGATTAACAACTTTTATCATCAAATTTGGTTTGTCGGACCTTTACATAATAATCGAGAAATATAAATAGGTTTTTAATTTTTTTTTTTTTCGTCTTTAATTTGACTTTTCATTTAATCCGATTAAATCGACACCTTAAAAATTTAAACCATTTAGATTTATCACTTTACCATTATCACCTTGCTTTGATATAAATGTGAACAGATTATAAAATAGAATCTTTGACCGATTTTATTTAAGAAGAAAGTAAAATATTTGACCAACAAATATATTTTTATTATAAATTTATGAACCAACATAAATAATTATAGAGTCAAATATTTTTATAATATTTTATATACGAAACTTCTAGAAAATAGTTTCTAAACATAAATGATTTTTTCGATTATAAATTTTGATTGGTTTACACTTTGATTATAGTAAATTAAAATTAATTAAGACTAAAAATATCTAAATCATTTATGAACCAACATGAATAATTAAATAATTTTTTTCTATTTTTTATAGTTTATTAAATTTAAGTAACACTAAAAACTAATTTATTTAATTAAGATTAAAAAGAGTTAAAAACTAATTATAAAAATGGTCCCTATAGTTTGCATCATAATAAAGGGTAATTTGGTCATATTAGAAAAGTTAATAGGTTGAGGGACCAAAATTGCAAACAAACTATGAAAATAAGGACCGTTTTTGCAAAATTGAAAGTTCAGGGACCAAATCCAAATTTTAGGACAAACCACGGGGACCATTTTTGTAATTAACTCTAAAATATATTAAATTAAAAATAAACTTTTAAAAAAATTATTGACGAATAATAATAGTATTCTTATATTATTTTAATATAATTAATAGTTATGTATTTTATTTTTTACTTATATTCATTTTATATAAATAAATTTTATTAAAAATATCCACGTATTACGTGGGTCAAATACTAATTAGGAAAAAAAGGAAAAAATGAAAAAGTAATGCATTGATAGAATGACATGTGACAATCAAATGTTCTCTTTTATTATATATATATGGATCGGGTAAGAAAGATCTTTTAGAGAGAGAGGGAAAATATTCTATATTTTGAGATGTATGAGAAAATATTGTGATTCATTTTTTTACATATTGATTCATCAAATTTTAAATATATAGATAGTGAATCATAACATTACGAATAAAATGAATTAACAATTCATACTTTATTACATTGATTCATTAGTTTTTTTAATATAAATAATGAATCACAAATTAAAAAGTAAGTGAATCATAGTATTTCTCACTTCTAAAGAAATATATTTAGGATCTCACCATAACCTAAACACACACAAACACACACAGAATGAGAATCATTTTAGCACCATTTAATAATAAGCACCGTGAGCACCAATAAAAATTTAACAATTCATCATAAGTTAAAACTTTTGTATGGTACATATAACTTATTTACATAGTTTGAATGCGGTCAATCTAATGAATCATTTTGTATATTAGAACTTATGAATGCAATAACCCTAATGAAATTTGTATATACAAAAGCACGAAAATGTAATGAATTTTGTGTATATTAAAGTCTATGAATTCAATGAACCCGCTGAAAGTTTATTTATATTTGTTTAAAAAAATGACATCAAAATAGCAACCAACTACCACGCTTATGTGGGCATGTTTTATGACATAGATTAATAAAATTTGATGAGACTTATTTTTTTCTTCTATAAAATGACTCCTAAACACGATAGGTTTCAAATTCAAAACATATCATTTCCATCTGATACATATCATGTTTAATAGATAAAAATTAATGTTCTAGTATATTGTTATAAAATAAAGACATCTCTTATCAACTTGATACATATGTTGTTTATAATCCTTTTATATTTCTAACGTTTTTTTAATTCCAAATCATAAAAATATGTCCACGTAAGGATAATAACCGGTTGGTATCTGATATCAATTTTCTGGTAACCAAAATGCTTAATTGAAACATTTTTAAAAGTTTGCTTACTACATATGCATTAAAAAAAATACAACATAAATGTGTTCAAATTTAATAATACATGGTTATTTATTGTCATTTTTCTTGAAAAAACCATCCACTTAAACATGGTGACCAGTTGTTACCGGTTTCTAAATCACCCAACTACCTAAGTGAAACATTTTAAAAACTTTAACAACCAAATGTGTACAAAAATATACACTATATAAATGTATACAAACTCAAAAGTAAATAACTGTTTGGTGTCATTTTTCCTAATAGTTAAACCAAACTTGAGCTTTACACATAAAGCAACTTTACACTTTAAGCTCTCGGAACATCAAGCAAGCCTCGTACTTTTAAACAAGCAGAGCTCAAGCGTCATCTCATTTACACCCTAAACAAGCCCAATTACACTTTAAGCTCTCAGAACATCAAACAAACCTAGTACTTTTAAACAAGCAAGCTCAAGCATCATCTCATTTGCACCCTAAACAAACCCTATTGGGCTTACAGTTCCTTGTCAAACATATGCTCAGCAACCAAATCAAAGCAAGACTTTCTAAAGATTTGCCAATTTATTTCAAGGAAACAAGCCAATATTCAAATGTAGAGAAAGGGAGAAAAGGATAAAATTCCAACCACTCATAACAAGAAGTAAAACAAAGAAGATCATATCAAAGATCAACGTGACAATTGATCAGAATTCAGAAGAATGAATATACCAATAATAACCTTCAAGTCAATCTCATTCTCAGTCTAAGACAACAAAGCAAAAAGCACACCATATTAGATTATGTTTGACATGCTAAAAACAACAAAAACCATTGAGAAATAGTGAAATACCACGACCAAACGGTCCAAACCAACGCTATACAATACGATGGTCCAATACACAATACCAACTATACAACTAGTTTGGTTTTTAGTATTCCACAAGATGTCAAGACACATAAAAAACCATACATGTACCATACATAAACGATAAACCAAACCTAAACGCAACTAGTGTATGATACTATACAATTTATCACCAATTTTCCTACATTTTGGTTTCAATCCAATAAAATCCACTATTGTCATGTTGCACACACCTAACCTAGATGGTCATTTGTCTCAACTGAGCAGTATAAAAGGTAGTTCTCTAATCAAGTGGTCACATTCACAAGGCCAGCCTAAGGGCGCCCAAAATGAACGACCGTCCAGAACCCAAAATTAGACCCAACAATTAGTGTATTCGTGTAGTTGTCACATGTCAGACACGACACAAATACACTAAGTTTTATCTTACTTTTTAAGATGTATTTGTGTCGTGTCTCTTACAAACTCATGTATTCGTGTCTTCAATTTCAGGTCTACCCAAAATTCCATAACACATTTAGTTTCATAAAATTTCTCAATGTAAAAAAAGTACAATTAATTTTTTTTACAACTGGACCGAGAAAAAAGTAAAAAAAATATGTTTGTCACATACATGTATGTGTATACATATATGTGTATGTGTGTATATTTAGGGCCCTCTTATACATTTTAGTCCGGGGCCTCAAAAATTAATGGAACTGCGTTGTAGATTCAAGTCAAAATTGAAACAATATGGTAGTATAGGTTATTGGATGTAATTGCCTTTCAAAAAAAAAAAAAGGTATTTATGATTGTATCAACAGGCAAAGCTATATACTGCAACTACTAATATCATGCTTGAAACAATCATATATAGTCTTTATGCAAATGATATTTCAAAGGGAAAAATATGACATTAAAAAAATTGTAACTTTAATTGATCAAATCCAGAACCAACATAAAAAAAATGTATATCACATAACAGAAGGAAAAAAGAAGTTCCAAAAATTCACCAACACCCAAGAAAGAAATCAGAACACTTGTTCAATGTTTAACATTTTTCTGATATAAATGCAGTTCCCATGTTAAGAAACTGGCTAAAAGATCGATAAAATTCAGAAAATTACAATTTTCATTTTGTAAAGGAGATATTCTTCTTCACAACTAGGCCTAACACAAACAAATTCAAGTACAATACCTCTAACTCACCATAAAATCAAACCTTCCTACATCACCAGAAGTGAATAGATATACAAAGAGAGAATGAAAGTAAAAAAAGAAAGACAGGAGAATAACCTAGATGTTCTTGTTCAACAATTAAGCTTTCTTTGGGGATTTAGTTGATTTGGAAGGAGATTTTGCAGGCTCTTTTGTTGCTTTATCATGAGACTTCTTTGGCAAAAGAACTGGATTAATGTTTGGAAGAACACCACCATGTGCAATTGTCACACCAGATAAAAGCTTTCCAAGCTCATCATCATTTCTCACAGCCAACAAAACATGCCTTGGAATAATCCTATTCTTCTTGTTGTCTCTAGCAGCATTTCCAGCTAACTCCAAAACCTAAGCAGATTGCAAAACCATATCATTAAACAAAATAAATCTCAAAAATCATCATTTTCTTGAGGTTTCATTGATAAATTGTTGCACATACTCATGCATTTGTTACAATATTCAAATTAAGTAACCATGAACAAGTTCATTTATGGTAGATTTCAAGTTTTAACCTAGAATCACTCGCATTAATCGATCAATGATTGATCTAACCCTAGTAGCACTTAATTAACGTCAAATTTTTCTCTTATTCGCCTACATTCTTCCACTAAAAACAATCAAACGAGTCGATAATTGATTATACAATTTAATTATATGCATCAGATTCAATCGGAACCAATCGACGTTAGAACAAAACCCTAAATTTTGGCAATACCTCAGCAGCAAGGTACTCAAGAACGGCAGCGAGATAAACCGGAGCACCAGTACCTACACGCTTGGCGTATCGGCCTTTCTTGAGGTACCGGCCGATCCTACCGACGGGGAACTGAAGACCGGCCTTGACGGACCGGGTAACTGGTTTCTTCTTCGGACCGCCTGCCTTTCTTCCGGCAGCACCTTTTTTCAACTTCCCACCGGCTTCCATTTCAGCTTGCAAAGACAATTATGGAAAGAAATTTGAGAAATTATCGGTTTTCCGGCGACTTTTTGTCTGAAGGAAAGAGGGAGAGAGAGAGCGAGCGTGAAGATAGGGGAAGGACTGGGGGCTCATTTATACGAGTTTTCTTCGCTTCGCAGATCCTAATGGTTTTCTGTTGTCGGCTATTTGTGGCCGTTGGATTGGATGCTGACGATCCGTGTGATTGGGAACCTAGCCAATCAGAGAACGGCGTTTTTAAAAGGTGTATTTTTATTTTATTAAACGCTACTCTATTACCCTGTACCTGTATTATACTTGTTGTATTTTAAAAAAACGGTGTTTATACGCAACACAATTTTATTATACATAACAATTTTACTTAACATGACAAATTCATCCTTATTTTTTGAGATACACGACAAAATTGACAAAAATATTGTTAAAGATAAAATAATAATTTTAGTTAAAGTTGTTGTGTATGATAAAATTGTGTTGTGTACAAATCACTTCTCTTTTTAAAATGATAATAATAATAAAAATAAATGATTATTATGAATTTTTTATATTTTCTCATAAAATATAAAAAAATGATTATTGTATATGATTTGATAAACATTTATCTTAAGAATATAATAAATAGTTATTCTTAAAATGGATAAGTAGAAGAAAAAATTTATTTATCTTAATAAATGAAAGTAAGTTATGGCAAGAAAATACGCGGTAAAATAAAATTAAGATGCTATGAGAAAGCAACATGTGGCATTAATCATTCTATTTTATTAATATACTAGTTTATTACCCGCATGTTACGCGGATATTTTTAATATATATAAAATATAATGAATTAAAAGGTAAATGTATAAATATTTTTTTTTTTAAAACAAAGAGTATATAAGAATGATATTATTATTTATTATTACCTATTAATTTTATATATTTCTAAATATATATGAATAGTAATTATTTTCTTATATTTTTTAAACTTTTATTATATTATATTATATTATATTATACTATATGTAATAAGTTAGTAGAGTATTAGATTTTATTTAATTTGATTTGAATTCAAACGTAGATTATATTATATTTGGATAGATATAATTTAAATTTCTTTACTATTTTAAAAACTATAAATGTCACGTGTCGATTCATGGTGATGACACGTGGCTTCACCAGAATCGAGTATAGTTACTCTTTTAATAGTATAGATAGATGTGGATATAAACAGAAAATTATTAATATACATGTTTTAATATATCAATTATACAGTCAATAAAAAACATATACAAATTCTTAATATACATGTTATAAATTTGAAGATATATATGTTTTAATTATTAGTAAACTATTACTTTAATTGCTTTTTATATAATGAATTGAAGTGATTAAATTAAGGAAATAAATTAGAGATGAAAACTAAAATGTTATTTAGTTATTCTTTCATTAATTAATTGTATGGTTCTAAATTAGGAAAAAAGAGTGGAAATAAAAAAGTAATAAATTGAGAAATGGACACGTGTCAAAAAATGTTCTTTTTTATTATAACTAGTTTATAACCCACGTATTACGTGGATATTTTTAATTAAATTTATTTATATAAAATGTATATGAGTAAAATAAAAATATACAACAATAATAATTGTGTTTATTTTTTTATTATTTACAAATTAAAAAAAATAGAGTATATTTATCTTTTTAAAAAATATTAAATTGTATTTATCTTTTATTTTTAATAAGTTGTAATTATCTTTTTGGTGAACGTAGAGGTGACACGTGACATTTGATGTTATACTTTCTATACATAATAATAATAATTTCCACAACTAATTCAAATTTTTACATTTGGATCTAATTATTATTATTATGGATAATAATGATAGATATTTATTTTAGGTAAACATTAATTTTAAATATTACAAAATCTAATTTATTATTAATTAATAAAAGGTTATAATGAGAAATTAAAAGTTGAAAGGGGGTATTTTGCCATTAAGGCAAAATTCAATTAATATAAGTATGTGAGAATGTGTGTGACCGTTCACACATATTCTTGAAAAAGAAGTCTCTCTCTCTCTCTCTCTCTCTTTCTCTCTCTAAAAACTCACGGCTCTCCCTCTCTATCTTCAAATCAAGAACGTTATATTGTTGAAATCAAGTGCTGAAAACCTGGATTTAAGTTGCTAGGAAGGAACTGTAACTACTGCAACTAGCGCTTTGAGGTAAGAATCCTTTAAATTTACAAATTTATGGGTCTTTATGTTTGGTTTTTATGAACACTGAATCATAGATTATTGTTAAGGATGTTACTGCATGTTGCATTTTCAAGCTAAGATGTTTAAATCGAGTTATATTGAAGCTATGTACCAAAAAGTTTAGCCTCTGATTTAAATCCTAAGTATGATTTCAGATTTTTACTATGTGTTTTAGTGTGTGTTCGACGAACAGTTAAAATATGGTCAAAAAGGGGTCTTATTTGTTACATAATTTGTTAAATTGATGTTAATAAATGTTAGAAAGCGTATATTGGACCTTGTACCGATTGATTTCAATCATCGGATTGGTACAAAAATGAACGATTGAAACCTGGAAAATCATGAAAAATGTTAAGTATGAACTTCGGATGAGAAGTTCGGATCACATGAACTTCGAACCATATCCGAAGTTCGGATCAAATGTTATTTCGGATGACAAATAGAAGAGAAACTTTCTAAGTTAAAAGAACCAAGAAACTTAACTTCGGATCAAAGGGCATCCGAACTTCGGATCCAAAGGAACATCCGAATTTCGGATGAAATGGTTAAAGAAATTATGAAGTCGAAAAATATCAAGGATAGAATCTCGGGCCATCCGAATCTCGGGTCTATCCGAACTTCAGATGAGGTCCGAACTTCGGATCACTTAGTTGAAATTTAAAGCTAAGTTTTATGAAAACTTATGAAATAAACAAATATTGATAGTGATGTCCTATTACATTGGCATAAGATGATCTTTGTGGTGTTATTGATTTATAAATTGCGGTAAAAGCATGTGTTGACAATTCTAAAAGCCTATCGGTATTGAGTTCGACCCTGTGATATCCTTCCAGGGCATCCTTGCTAAGTAAAACCACGGTGAGTGATAGATTAATATTCAAACATTTATTGTCTTTGCATTCATATTATTGGCATGTTCTTGTTGCTCATAACATATCAGTTGACACTCTTATATGATTTATTGTATTGATGCACCTTCGTACTTGACATGTTATAAACATGGAGCATGCATTCATTTGAAAGTGCATCTTTTAGTACGTGCTCCGGCATGATGACAAACTCATAATCCGATGTGACCTGGGCTGAGGTTGACATCAGGCTACTGTCGGGGACTGATCATCCCATATACTCATTCCAGCCAGGTTGTACCTCCCCGATCGATATTTGAACTGTCACGGAGACTTGTGTCTCGGAATCCATGCTTTCTCTGCATGATGAAAACTTGTTATATGTGCTCTCCACACGAATGGGCAAGCATTGCCCGTATTTACTTTTGGTTTGTAAAGAAATATTTGTTGAATGTTTAATCTATTATTTCACTAAGCTTATAACTTACCGTTGAATTTAACTATTTCCAGGCAAAGTGTTGTAATGTTTTCCCAGAAGTAATCAGCACATAAATGTTTCTTTATCACTCACAAAAAGAATGTCAACTCAATAATTGTGTGATGATGAAGAACAATAAGAATGTTTGAGAGAATAATGCAAATGGCGGCTGGAATGTTTTTTTTTCTTTTTCAACCGTGTGTTTTCATTTACAAACCCTAGGAGCCTATGTGTAGGCTCCTTTAATTAACTTTCAAGGATAGTCACATTTAGCCCTTGAAGTTTTACATAGAAATAAACTAACTAGAAAATAAATACAAGACTAAACATTAACTAAATAATTATTACAAAATAGATCCACATGATCGAAATTTAATATCTAACAATCTCCCCCTTTTCGATCAATGTGGAGGCCCTGGAACTCTGGCATGGTCAGTTGATTCACGGAGCCCAAGGATGACATCGAATCGTCTAATCACTTGTCTCATGTGTAGCCGTTCGTTCAGGTATTCGATGCCGCTGAGGGTATTCTGTATATCCTTCGGTGAGCATCTAAGTTCTGGATCTGGTTGAGCATCATATTCTTGAACTTTTCGTGTAAGCATGGCTCTAACCATTCTGATAGTACCGTTGGAATAACAAGGAAGATCCTCAAAGCGCATGAATCTCTTGTAACCTTTCTGGTTCACAAAAATAACACCCCGGGCTTCCTCTGAAGATGACTCAGTAAGCAGGATGGTGGGCGAGAAGAAAGCTATCTTGGTCAGGTGCTCGTAGTCCAACTTTAACCAGCGCGCTCTCTATCGCCATTTGAAAATCTCTGAGGCACATGATAATAAAGCAGCGGTTCATACTTCTAATGAGAGCACCTACGGCAGTCATGTGAGACAGACGCATTATGATTCTGCCTTTCAGCCGGTTATGAAGAAATTCGACGTCGTCCACATTTATGAAGTCTAAGTCATTCTCGTAGAACTCATCAACTGTGCCATCTTCTCTCTCTACCTGAAAGGCAGGATAGTATACTTTCGCTCTTCTGCACATTATAATGTTGAGGAGTTTCTTTATCTTTGACTTTGAGACTTTGGACCTCCTTTCCCTGAGCATTAATTGGTTGTATTCGGCCTGTTCAGCTTTCGATACGTTGGTCAGTTCCATGAGTAAGCGCCTGCTGTAAGACCCTGGCTTTTTTCTGAACACCATCTTAAACCGTTCTTCCAGAAACGGATTCTGGAACTGCTCTGGCGGAAACTTTTGCAGAAATTCTTTAAGGCCCTGAATGGGGGGTTCTTCTATCTCTAATGCTTTGGCTTCAAGTAATTTGAAGATTTTCCCCCGTCGTTCTTGTCTTAATTCCTCTTTCAATTCAGGTGGCAGAGTGTGTACCTCACCTTTAGAATACCAACCCACCCAGTATAGATCGCTTCTGTCATATTCACGGGGCTGCTCAAGAGGGTCATCAAATCTATCTACCCGTCTGGTTTCTGAGGGCCCTGGCTCCATAAATTGCACTTTGGTTACAGGTTGGACTGAGGGAAGACTTTGAGATTTGGGAGGGCTTTGGACTATTTGGGATTCTTGTTATGGAGCTGGGGGTGGAGAGTTTTGTGGTGATTCAGGCTCAGGCTTAGGTATGATTAAGGGTTGGTTGTCATCAATATCGGAGTCTGAGTCAGACACCAATATGATTTCAACCTTTTCGTGTAAGGGTTCGAACTCTACCATGGCTGTCATCGGATCTAATGGAGCTGGACCCTTAAACATTGGCTCGTCTTCTATCATTAAGTACTCCTGAGCCTCGTGCATCTTATCCCCTGACCCCTGAACCTCTGTACTTTCTGATTCTGCTCCCCCTACGATCAACATAAGGTCCTCAGACTGAGTCTTTTGGCGCTTCTCCCCCTCAGGGCGATCAGGGTCGTCCTGATCGTCATGCTTCCTTTTCTGGGACTCAGCTTGGGGACGACACTGGAGCTCGATCACTGCCGATTCTAGATGGTCCATGCGGGAGTTCAGTTGCTCCTGGACTTGAAGTATTAAGCGGTTCTGCGTGTCTATTTTATCTGATAGCTCTTGAATCATCATTTGGACTGATCGGGTCCCTGGTGGAGGCACATCCTCAGAAGCGACACCCTTACCCTTAATTAATGATAGAAGGGCGGTATGTCGTTCCTCGGCAGCCTCCTTGTGGGCGTCCAGGGCAGCCTGGGTAACAACACCGGCAGCACGTAGAGCTGCCGTTAGCATCTCTAAGTTTATTTGGAGATGGCCTGAAGTGGATGGCATACATGGAGCCACTTCAGGTCTTCCTTCTGTCATTTCTGGATCCACAATGGGATACGCAGATCCAGAAGTTTGAGGAGCCGCCACGGAGGCGGATCGTTGATGGGACGCCACGAAGGCATCGTGCGATGTGTGTGGGGGTGGGGAGTGAATCGTGGGAGAAAGATGTTCGGTCACATGGGGCGGAGTGTGACCTCGTTCAACATCACGACTATCCGAATGAAAGGGTGATGGCATGCGTGGTAAATCCCCGTGCAATGAAGTAGCACCCTGTTGAGAGGATGCTAAGTGGGTGGTTGTGGTGAGTTCGACCAACGGACTAATGGTCTGAAAGTGGGTTGTCCGGCTGATTGGGCTGCGGTCACCCTCTGATGTTACTTCTATCCCTCTTACAACAGAGATGGTTCTTTCAGAATCCGCCGTCTCTGCTGCCTCATCTGCTCCTCCCTCTCTCACACTCACAAGCTCCCGCTCACTTAAACCCATTGATTGTTCTACTTCCGCCGCTTCTCCCTCTTCCTCACTCATTCTAACCTCACCTTCGGACTGGGTAGGCTCATGTGACACCCTTGCCACAATAAACCACCATTACAATACACCCAGGATTAAACACCACATAAATTATTAATAATGATCTGAATGCTTAAACGAGTGCGGAATCATTAAAATACATAATAAAAGTAATACAAATGTTTTAAACACCCTACGGTGCTACAATGTTCCAATACTAAGTCTAAATACTCAATAACATTACATCATCCCAAATACATATATAAATAACAATCCCATTATCTAATTACCAAGTTGAGTAGTAGATATTCTTCGAACTTCAAATATTGACCTAGCTAGAAGGTCCCGCAGCGGATTTTCCCTTTCCTGTAAAAATACAACAATTGAAAGATAAGCGAATGCTTAGTGAATACACATATTTACGCATTTCATAAATCTTTATGAAGCCCACGAGAGTACACCGACGACACACGTCGTGCACTCTCCACGTACACAAAGTACGACACACATGAGTCGTCGCTCCTGCGAACCCAAAGCTCGGTATGTAACCCAACCATCTGAGACATACATAACATCGGGGATGACTTACTGCCTACCAGAACCTCGGAGAGATCAGCTCCGGGTCATATAGCGCAGTAACATCGGAGTAACAGATGCGACATCGATAGATGCACAACAAACGAACGGACATGCAACAAGTATGAATGTGCATCTAAATCTACGCAAGTTAGTAGAATTCCAATCGATAATGAAGCAACATGTCTCAGCAGGCAACAGCTAACATAAAGCAAATATAAACATGCGAAATCATATGTACTCACAGTGGGTGCGTTATTAAACTTTAAGCAAATTTTATTTCTCCTCGGAATTTCAACCGGATCACAAAGTACCCCACTGTGGGTTAAACAACACCACAAGGGACCTGTTACATTTCCATAAATAAAACATATCATACATATGTTCGATAACAATTTCTATCATGATTAAATCAATATTAAAGTGCTACAACAGTCGGAGCCGTCATCCGAAACTATTATTTCCAAATAACCCTTCATTAACTTATTTTAATAATAAGTTCCATCAAGTTTCTCAAGTTATATCGTAAATCCCTTGGAATAGTAATCCGAAAAATTAAGCCTTAACCTTAAATTTCTGAAATTGCCGAAATGTTCAGAATTTATCTTAATATATCTGAACTAAAGAATGTCCGTCCGGTTCCATTTTATTTTCTACAATTAAACCCAAACTCAGATGATTTTATCTGTACCATTATTTATATATATATATATATATATATATATATATATATATATATGTATATATATATATATACACCAAAGGTTTCAGTATAAACAATAAAGGTTTCAGTAGTGAGTGTGTGGGTTTCGGTATATTACCGAAACCATGTTGGTTTCGGTATCACCGTATGGTTTCGGTACTTTGCTAGAGTTTCGGTACATGCCTAAAGTTTCGGTACATACAAAGGTTTCAGTGGTTTCCTTCAATACCGAAACCTTCCTTGGTTTCGGTATATATATGGAGTCTCGGTATCCTCACACCCACACATATAAAGTTTCAGCATAAGGGGGGGTTTCGGTTGGGTGCTATACCGAAACCTTGAACCCATATATATAGTTTCGGTATTTATGCTACAGACCCAGAACCCATGACTTTAACTTTTGAAAATCATATTTATAGTTTAAATCAAGACTTGAAATTTTATATATAATTTCCACCACACTTATTTTACATAAACCCATCATAATATCTAACATGCATAAACATTTTGAACCGAAAACTCAGATTCGGTTTTTCATCTAAAACCGAAACATAAACCCTTAAATTTGAATTTTAGAGAGATATTTACCTTAAATTGCTTGTTGTAATGAATATAGTTTCTCCTAAGCAGCTCGAATCTGAAGTTTCAGCCTCCAATTTGATGTTTTCTTGGATTTTCGATTTGAAGATGAAGAACCGTAGCTTTCTTTTAGAGAGAAGGTAGAGAGCAGAGAGAAGAGAGAGAGAGATGAATGAATTAGAAATTAAAAGACTTATGTCTTTTAATTCTCCTTTTTCCAACTTTTAACACATTCAACCCCTCAACTTAAAAAATCATCATACTTAAATAATTAAAACTAAAAATTCTCTAATTTCTTAATTCTAATAGCAACCCAATTCTTAAATTTCATTAAATGAAGATTAAATCCTTATTTTATTCTTTCAACCACTTAAGATTAATCATATTAACTTAATAAATTGAAATCATCAATTTCTGAATAAAACAACCAACTTTTATAATTAATCACAATACAATCCAACTTAAATTAAAAATTTAAACTAATAAACCTCAAATACAGTAATTTAACATTAGGATGTTACAGCATGGGCTCCACCACGCTCAAACTTCGTCCTCGAAGTTATTTGACTTCAAACAGTTGCGGATATTTCCTTAACATTTCCGCCTTTGTCTCCCAAGTGTGATTTGCTCCTTTATGATGCTTCCAACGTACAAGCACCATTTCGATCTCTTTGCTCCTTAGCTTTTTCATCTTGGTATCCAACACACATTCCGACTCTTCAACATATCGAAGCCTTTCGTCAATTTGCAGCTCAGAATGGTCAGCCCAATCCTCATTCTCAATAGTAAAAGACTTTCTAAGGTTCCCAACATGAAACACTGAGTGTATGCCCGACATCTCTTCAGGCAATTCCAAACGGTATGACTGATTACCCACTTTCTCTGAAATCTTGAATGGTCCAACGAATCTTGGAGCCAACTTGCCTTTCTTCACAAAACGAGTAACACCTCTCATAGGTGATACTTTCAAGTAAACCCAGTCATTCACCTCAAAGCTGATTGGTTTGTGTCTTCTATCGTAATAACTTTTCTGACGATCCTGGGCCGCTTTCATATTCTGTCTAATGAGTTGTATTTTCTCGTTTGTCTCTTGTAACAATGCCGGTCCAGCAATCGGTGTTTCTCCAGTTTCTCTCCAGCATGCAGGAGTTCTACATCTTCTCCCATATAGAGCTACAAACGGCGCTTTCTTGATCGTTGCATGATAGCTATTATTATATGAAAACTCTATCAACGGTAAATGGTCGTCCCAGTTGCCTCCAAGATCCAACACACATGATCTCATCATATCTTCAAGTGTCAGGATAGTTCGTTCACTCTGACCATCGGTTTGAGGACAATAAGCCGTACTCATTGCTATTCTCGTTCCCAACCCTTCTTGTAATGTCGACCAGAAATTTGAAGTAAATCGGCTATCCCGATCTGACACTATAGACTTCGGTACTCCATGTCTAGAAACAATCTCATCCATGTAAATCTGAGCCAATCTTTCAAGTAAGTAATTTTCTCTAATCGGTATAAAGTGAGTCGACTTAGTCAATCTATCAACTATTACCCACACTGCATCATGTTGACGCCTAGTCTTCGGCAACTTAGTAACAAAGTCCATCGTGATGTGTTCCCACTTCCATTCCGGAATGGGAAGCGGTTGCAGACTACCATAAGGTTGTTGGTGTTCGGCTTTCACAAGCCGGCAAGTCCTACATCGTTCTACGTACTGGCCAATATCCTTCTTCAATCCCGGCCACCAAAAGTCTGCCTTTAAGTCGTTGTACATCTTTGTGCTCCCGGGATGTACTGAAAATTTTGATTGATGCGCTTCTTCGATGATCACATTCCTCATACCACCATACTTCGGCACCCAAATCCTTCCGTATACACCTTTCAATCCCGACTCACTTGTTTCCATATTCTTAATTTGTACTCTAATATCCTCAGCACCAACATTCTCTTCCTTCAAAGCTTCCACTTGAGCGGCTTTAATATCGTCAATTATCGTGGAAGATAACATAGTAGACGTTGTCATGTAACAACAATCCTTAGAGTAGGCCTTACGGCTTAATGCATCGGCTACTACATTAGCCTTTCCGGGATGATAAAGGATCTCACAGTGGTAATCCTTTATTAGTTCCATCGAACGTCTCTGCCTCATATTAAGCTCTTTCTGGCTGAAGATATACTTCAAACTCTTATGATCCGTGTATAACTAACACTTAGTTCCATAGAGATAGTGTCTCCATAACTTCAAGGCAAAAGTGACAGCGGTCAATTCCAAATCGTGAGTCGTATAATTCTTCTCATGTTGCTTTAACTGTCTCGAGGCATACGCGATTACCTTCCCACGCTGCATCAATACATCGCCCAACCCCAATCTCGAAGCGTCCGTATACACCACAAAATCCTCATTGCCCTCCGGTAGAGCAAGTATCGGTGCTTCACTTAGCGTTTTCTTCAAGATATTGAATGCCTCTTGTTGCACGTTTTCCCAAACAAAAGGTGCATTCTTCTTTGTTAATGCAGTCAAAGGAACTGCAATATTTGAGAAGTCCTTAATGAACCTCCTATAGTAGCCCGCCAACCCCAGAAAACTTCTGACTTCTGTAGCTGATCGCGGCGGCTCCCTATTCTTTATGGCTTTGACCTTAGCTGGATCTATAGAAATCCCAGCTCCAGAAATCACATGACCTAAAAACTGAATCTGTTGTAGCCAAAACTCACACTTTGAGAACTTGGCATACAACTTCTCCTTTCTTAACAGTTCTAACAACTCCTTTAGATGATCAACATGTTCGGCCTCAGACTTAGAGTATACCAAAATGTCGTCAATGAACACAATCACCGACTTATCCAACATCGGTCTACAAACCCTATTCATCAAGTCCATAAAGACAGCCGGGGCGTTAGTTAGCCCAAAAGGCATAACCAAGAACTCGTAATGCCCATAACGTGTCCTGAAAGCTGTCTTCGGTACATCTTCTTCTCTTACTTTCAACTGATGGTATCCCGACCTCTAGTCAATCTTAGAAAACACACTTGCCCCATGTAGCTGATCAAATAAGTCATCTATCCGCGGCAGCGGATACTTGTTCTTGATTGTCAACTTATTCAGCTCCCGGTAGTCAATGCACATCCTCATCGTGCCATCTTTCTTCTTAACAAATAGAATAGGAGCTCCCCATGGTGATGAACTCGGTCGAATGAAGCCCTTATCCAACAACTCCTGAAGTTGTGTCATCATCTCTTTCATTTCAGTAGGAGCAAGGCGATACGGGGAACGAGCTACCGGTGCAGCTCCAGGGATCAAATCTATACGGAATTCCACTTGTCTCTCAGGCGGCACGCCAGACAAGTCTTCTGGAAACACATCCGGAAATTGTGAAACAACAGGCACATCGGTCACAGTCTTTTTCTCAGCATTAGCATCAATTGCATATGCTAAGTAGGCGTCACATCCCTTTGCAACAAGCTTTCTGGCTTTTGCAATGGTTAACAGACACAGATCCCCGCTTCTCCTATCCCCGTATATACAGATCTCACGCCCCTCTGGAGTAGTTATCTTGATCATACGCTTCTTACATACTATGTGGGCTTCATTCTTAATTAACCAGTCCATCCCGATAATCACATCAAATTCACTAAACTCGATCGGAATCAGATCCAAATTGAAGACTACATCTTCAATTACTAACGTGCAGTTACGGTATACGTGATATACTTTGACTAGAGTGTTGCTAGCAGTTTCTATGTCAAGTACGGCAGATAACTTAGACAGTGGCATGGCAAGTTGTTGTGCAAACATAGTAGATACAAATGATCTATTGGCACCCGAGTCAAACAGCACTCGTGCAGGTAAAGAGTTTACTATAAACGTACCCGTAACCACTTCCGGGTTTTCCTTCGCTTCCTCCGCCGTTATCTGAAAAGCATGAGCCGGTGCCCTTTGTGGCTGGTTCCGGCGGTTGACTGAACCACCACTAGATCCTCCAGATGATCGGGTCGATGATGGAGCAGCAGCAGCTGGATCATTCTTTCTGCAATTCCTACTGTAATGCCCCCATACACCACACTTATGGCAAACATCACCTTTCCTTGGGCACTCATTCTGAAAATGACCCAACTCTCCACAGCAAAAGCAAGCGCGTCCGTTAGTGCATTTGCCGAAGTGTTCCAAGTGACACTTATTACAATATCGCGGCTCGGTGTTGATGGAGTAGGCACGAGCACGACCAGAAGAACCAGACTGACGGCGATAAGACTGTTGCGGCGAGTACTGGACGAGCGAGAAGAACCAGAGTAGCCTCCTTCGCATTGACGTTTCGGTGGTGACGGTTGTGTTGGGTTGGTGGAAGCAGCAACGGACCCAATCAAGTAACCCGACATAATCAGAATTTGTTCTACATTTTTGGCAGCCTCAAGTAAGCCATCAAACGTAGTATAACGCACATTGCTCATAACCCTTCTGATCTCTATATCCAAACCAGCCTCGAACCTAGTCACTTTCCTTTCCTCAGTATCAACGTGATGAAGCGCAAACAAACTCAGCCTCGTGAATTCTACAGCATACTGGGACACAGTCTTAGTCCCCTACATCAATGCCATGAACTTTGCCTCAAGTCTTCGGCGCTCATCAACCAGACAGTACTGCTGAGTGAATAACTCTGTAAACTCAGCCCAAGTCATCACAGTCACTTTTTCCAAGGTTAAGGCATTAACCATGGAATTCCACCACATAATCGCATCGTTCGTGAACATAGCAGTAGCATACCGAACCATGTCCTCCTCAGCACAATCGCTGATTTAGAATGTTCGTTCGGTTGCCGTTATCCATTCTAGTGCGGCAACATCGTCTCCTAATCCATTAAACTCCACGACCCCATTTCCTTTGAAATCTTTAAGCCGACAACCTTTGGGTTTGTTAGATGACCCAGTGTTGTCATCTTGTTCATCATTATTGCCCCCTTCCTTTTCCTTGTTCTTTCTCTTATCCTCCATTCTCTTAGCTTCGGCCTCATCTCGAGTCCGAAACTGATCTTGAATCATCTTGTCCTGCTCAGCCATCATGACTAGCATCATTTCTCTCGTTTCTTCGGGTGTCATACCTCCTCCAGACATGTTCTGAAATATGAAACATATAACTTGTTTAGTAACATGTCATTTATTTAAAGACACCACCCAATAGTCCCATATGAAAGTCAATTTCCTATAATTACTAGATTGTAAACCTATCTTTGTTCAGATCATTACTTAAAATCACTACAAATCATCACTTAATGTTTGAGACCAAGACCTCACGGACACTTGAATCTCAAACTACTGCTCTGATACCATCTTGTGTGACACCCTTGCCACAATAAACCACCATTACAATACACCCAGGATTAAACACCACATAAGTTATTAATAATGATCTGAATGCTTAAACGAGTGCGGAAGCATTAAAATACATAATAAAAGTAATACAAATGTTTTAAACACCCTACGGTGCTACAATGTTCCAATACAAGTCTAAATACTCAATAACATTACATCATCCCAAATACATATATAAATAACAATCCCATTATCTAATTACCAAGTTGAGTAGTAGATATTCTTCGAACTTCAAATATTGACCTAGCTAGAAGGTCCCGCAGCGGATTTTCCATTTCCTGTAAAAATACAACAACTGAAAGGTAAGTGAATGCTTAGTGAATACACAGATTTACGCATTTCATAAATCTTTATGAAGCCCACGAGAGTACACCGACAACACACGTCGTGCACTCTCCACGTACACAAAGTACGACATACATGAGCTGTCGCTCCTGCGAGCCCAAAGCTCGGTATGTAACCCAACCATCTGAGACAGACATAACATCGGGGATGACTTACTGCCTACCAGAACCTCGGAGGGATCAGCTCCGAGTCATATAGCGCAGTAACATCGGAGTAATAGATGCGACCCGCCGGTCCATCGATAGATGCACAACAAACGAACGGACATGCAACAAGTATGAATGTGCATCTAAATCTACGCAAGTTAGTAGAATTCCAATCGATAATGAAGCAACATGTCTCAGCAGGCAATAGCTATGTTAGGCACAAAAAGGCCTCAGTCAAACCTGTTCTGCATCTAAGGGGGAGATTCTTAATCAAACCTGTTGATGCACTTGAAAGGTATAATTTAAGGCTTGTTTTTGCCTTAATGAAACCTGTAAAGTGATCTGCAATATCAGTTAAAGATGTTCTATGTGTTGCATGTGTTGCAACAAAGGCAGTTTGTCCAAGCTGTTCTGACTGCTGAACAGGCTGGACATAAACTGTCTTCGCTGCTCTACACTTGTGAGCAGCTTGGGCAGTTTACAAGTGTTTTGTTCTTTGTGAACAAGCTAAAACACTTTATGGAATATGTTTCCAAGTCCTCATCTATTGTTTTTGGCTACAAGATCAGTTTACAAAGTCGAAGACAAAGTGGAAAACAGAACTGCTCAGCCTGCCCAAGCTGTTCTGTCACATGAAGACAAAAGGATATTTGAAAAAGGGTGACGGACCTTTTCTTATATCAAAATAGGCCTTAACAAAGGAAGAAAGACTCAAAGTTGACATTCCTTATTTAGTTAAAGCTTATGCAACAGTAGACAAAGAGAAAAGTCAAAAGTTCTGCCCACATGAAGACAAGTCTGCTTTTCAGAATGTGCAGAAAAGTTTATGTTGTCTTTTCAACAAGACTTCCGACTTTTTCTTTTCGTCCAATGAAGAAGCTTCACTTAGATCCTCTGAGTGAGTATAAAAGGAAACTTTCAAGGATTAAAAAAAAAAGCAGAAAGCTAAGTGCTGAGCCAAGAGTGTGAAATCAGAACGTGCATTAGAGTGTGTCTTTTCATGCATGCAAGTCTGCTTGAATAAAAGCACTTGTGCTTAAGTTGTTCTTATTCAAGCTATCCTTCTGAGTCTTGTAAACACAGTGAGTGATTCTTAGTGAGTGTATTCATTGTAACTAGTTTAAGTCTGTTTTAGACTAGTTAACATACTGTTGTATCTGTCATCTCAGCTTGAACCTTTCCGCAGTCAAGCTTGTTTGTTATTAACATTTGTTGATAATACATACAAACATTGAGAAAATAGTGTGTAGTTTTTAAATTGTTGTATTCACCCCCCCTCTACAGCTTAAGGCTATATACTTGGGAAACCTCTCGGGACCTACAACTGGTATCAGAGCAGTTTAGAGTGTGTGTCATCTCTAAGATCTCTCATTATCCCAAAGTTTTCATGGACAACAGTGCTGCAAATTCCTCATACTATGACAATGGGTCAATGGGCAAACCTCCAAAGTTTAATCATCAGAATTTCTCTGGCTGGAAGTGCAGAATGATGCTCTATTTAGAGAATCTGGATGTACAACTGCCAGAGATAGTAATGGAGGGTCCTTATGTGCCAACCTCTGTTACTACTATAACTCCAGCGGTTGAAGGAGCTGCTCCTGAAATCAGAATCTTTGAGAAAGCAAAAGCTCAATGGTATGATGAAGACAAAAGATTGGTGGCTCTGGATGCAAAGGCCAGGAATAACCTGGTTATCTCTCTGCCTGATGATGTGTACAAACAGGTTGAGAAGATGAAGACTGCAAAGGAGATGTGGGATACTTTGTGTACCGTCTATGATGGACCCACAATCACACTGGATAACATGATTAATAATCTTGTTAGACAGTATGAACTCTTCTTTGCAAAACCAAAGGAGACTCTCACAGAAACCTACACCAGGTTTACTGCTCTTATTAATGATCTCAAAGCTGTTGGGATCACCAAGGACAGCCTGACTCTGGTGAACAAATTCTTAGACATCCTGCCTGAAGAATGGAATTATTTTTCTACAATCTTAAGGAACTCAGGTACCATCAGAAGTATGGATCTTGTCAACCTGTATGGATCCTTACTGAATGATGAGCAGTCAAGGCAACAGAAGAGAAATGCCTTGGAAATGTCTAAGAGAGGTGCAGCCTTTGTGGCCAGTGTGAGACAACCTGTAAGTCAGGTGGGTGATATGTTCACTCAACCTGATCAACAGACTGATGATAAGGAGGAAGTGTCTGATGAGGAAGACAATGCAGATCTTGCTAAACTGGATGATGAGCAAATGATAGCCATGCTTGTCAAAAGGTTCAACAAGAAAAGGTTTGGAAAAAAAATGCTGCAGGGAAGTTCAAGTGCTGTAAAAAAGAAGGCATTTGATAAATCCAAAGCTGAGTGCTTCAAATGTGGCAAACCTGGCCATATAGCTGCTGACTGTGTGTTAAAAGTTGTTGGTCAGTCATCCAAACCACACAAGACAAACAGGGATGATGGCTATAGGGTTAAGTACCTTATGGCCATGGCTAAGCTGAGAAAGTTGGAAAACTCAGTGGTTTCCAAATGGCAAAAGGGACTCATGGCAGAGACTTGTGACTGGGAGGAGTCTGATTCAACATCAGATGAAGAAAACAATCAATGTCTGATGGCCAACACTGATGTCCCATCAACTAGCAACTTCAAACAAGACTTGGCTGAAGCTAAAGCTTTCAGCAGCTTGGAGAACTGGAATCCTACAATGATGTATAAGGTACAAAATTTTATGGCTTACAGTTCTGAAGAAAAAGTTAAAATGTTTGAATACATGCTTGTTGATCTGAAAGCTGCTGTTGAGAAGCGTACTGTTTTATTATCTGAAATCTCTATGCTTAAAGCTGATCTTAAAACAAAATCCAGTAAACTTGACAGTTTCCATAAGTTGGAAACTGAGATTGATGAATTAAAACACATTAACTCTATTTTACTGGAAGAAAAGAGAGAAACAGATATAAAACATGCCAAGCTTCAGAAGATAGTTGACTCTTGGTGCCAATCTGCACAAAAAGCCAGCCATTGTATAAGTCAGCAGATCCCTGCACAAATCCAAGCCTATCTTGGAGGGGATCTTGACACAACAGCTTCCATTGTTGAGGTTAATAATTCGAAAAAGGACTTATCCACTCTTGGTGAGCTTCCAAACACTTTCATTCAAAAAGTGAATGGTAAACTAATCTCAACAAACAGGTTTGTCAGGCCTCTAAATACTGACAGCTCGTGTGAACCTAGCTCAAAAACTGATGATGGAATGTGTTCTCCATCAAATCAGCGTGTTAAGTGCTCTGCTGATTCACACAAGCAAAAGAAAGGAAAACATGTCCAAACTGCAGCTGTGGACACCAAGCCTGTTGACAAAACAAGCTCAGGGTCCAAAGCTGATGGTAAAAGACATGCTAATCCTTTTGATGCTGAACATTTTGAAAATAAGTTTTCAAAAGGTAAGCAGTCTGCTTTCAACAGGGGTAAGTCTCATGTTGAAAGCAAACCTGCTGTGATTTCAAATAAGTTTTTAAATCATAGCGGTAAACTGGTCTTAAATGAAAATAAGTCTGTTAAAACCAAAAATAATGATTATGCTGATAGGCAGCATAAATCACACCTCAGTAAGGGCAAAGGGAAAACCATTGCTCAGCCTGAGAAATTTGGGAATAAGTTTCCCAAACCTGTGGAAGTTCAAAAGCAAATTAAGCTTCCTATCTTTGAAATTTGTCCCCCTAAAAAGAGGAAAGAAGAGATAGGCAAAGCTGTTGCTATTGAACCCTCCACTCAAGCTGTTGATTCATCAAATAGTAATAAGGTCTCTAAACCTGCTGATAGAATCAACAGAAATAATTCAGAACGTGTTTCTGAAAGGTCTTCTTCCAAAAATGCTAAGAGGAGAAAATGCTATAAATGTGGAATGAAGACACATCTGGCCAAAGACTGTCATGAAACTGAGGACATGAGGCCTGTTGACTCTGATGGTTCCCTCATTCCTAACACAAGCAATGTTGGAAATATCTCAGTCAATGAGAGTGGTATCCAAACTGATAACATTCAAATAGGAAATATTAGTGTTGATATCATAAGCCCATCAACAAATGTTGATGAAGTAGGAGAACTCATCTCTGTGATGAGTTCCCCTAAAAATGACTAATATTCTTCTTGTCACTCTGCAGGAAAAACAACCATCCCAGGTTTGGTACTTGGACAGTGGCTGCTCAGGGCACATGACAGGTTATAAGGACCTGCTGAGTGATCTCAGGCCTGAAAAAGGGCCAAAAGTCACCTTTGGTGACAATGTATAGGGATCCACTGAGGCATATGGAACTCTTAAAGCTGGTGCTGCAGTGTTCAAAAGAGTAGCCTATGTGGTTGGACTAAAACATAACCTTGTTAGCATAAGCCAACTGTGTGATGCTGGCTACAAGGTTAACTTTGATGAGCACCTGGGTTACATATTGGATTCCCAAGGCAAAGTTGTGTTGTGTACTCAACGAAAGAAAGGTGTATATGTTGTGGACATGCAATCTGCTGATCCCACAACTGAAACCTGTTTTCTCACAAGAACAAATGCAGATCTAAACTGGCTATGGCACAGAAGGCTGTCACATCTGAACTTCAAGAACATCAACAAACTCTGTAAGAAAGAGTTGGTGACAGGTTTGCCTTCTATGACTTTTGTTAAGGATAGACTATGCACAGCTTGTGAGAAAGGCAAGCAGAGGAAATCATCTTTTAAATCCAAGCATAATTTTTCTATAGATACTCCTCTCTTCTTGATCCACATGGACTTGTTTGGACCTGTTAGTGTTCCAAGTCTAGGAGGAAGAAGATACACTCTTGTAATGGTTGATGAGTTCTCCAGGTACACATGGGTAATCTTCTTGAAGAGCAAAGGAGAGGCTGCTAGAGAAATCATTGGATTTGTGAAAAAGATGGAAATGCTAAACTCTGCCCAAGTAAAGCAGCTTAGAAGTGATCATGGTACTGAATTCAGAAACAGTACTCTTGAAGACTTCTGTGAAGAGAAAGGGATCACTCAAAACTTTTCAGCTGTAAGAACTCCACAACAAAATGGAGTTGCTGAAAGGAGAAATCGAACCCTCATTGAAGCTGCTAGAACCATGCTATGTGCATCTGGTTTACCTTCATCATTCTGGGCTGAAGTTGTTAACACTGCCTGTTTCACCCAAAACAGATCCTTAGTGGTGAAAAGGTTCAACAAGACTCCCTATGAGCTGCTCAAAGGGAGGAAGCCAAATGTCAGTTACTTCCATGTATTTGGGTGTCCCTGCTTTATTCTGAATCAAAGGGACCAACTGGCAAAGTTTGAACCTAAAGCTGATGAAGGTGTGTTTGTTGGATACTCTGCTATCTCCAAAGCCTACAGAGTATACAACAACAAAAGAAAGGTGATAGATGAATCTATCAATGTCACCTTTGAAGAGTCTAGGAGTGTCTCTACCAAAGTTGTTCCTGAATCAGTTTCAGAAGAATTGAACTTTGATGATCTTGTACATTCCAACTGTGAAGAAAAGGACTCAAAAGCTTCCACTACAACCAGTGTGGAACCTGCTGATCATAATGGACATGATGAGGATTATGTCAATACACCCTGTGTGAATAAGTGTACTGACTTAACCACAACTACATGTCCTGAACCAATCAATGCTGATTTTCCTGGATCATCTGGTGATATGTTCAATAGTGGACAGACATGTTCAACAAGTGAACAGGCTCAAGACAACAGTGTGTCTGAAAATCTTGAGAGCTGCTCAACAGGACCTGCTGAAGATGTCAACAACTCAGGAGAATCATCATTGAAAAATGATCCTAAGTGGATCAGATGTCACCCCAATGATCAAATAATTGGTGACATCAACAAAGGGGTACAAACAAGGTGGGACAGCTTAGGGAACTTCTGTATGTTCTCTAGTTTTGTTTCACTAATGGAGCCAAAGAAGGTGGATGAAGCACTAAAATATGCCAATTGGATCACTACCATGCAAGAAGAACTCAATCAGTTTGAGAGAAACAAGGTATGGAAGCTGGTCCCTGCTCCTAAAGGTAAAACTATAATTGGCACTAAATGGGTTTCAGGAATAAGATGGATGAGCAAGGTCATGTCATTAGAAATAAGGCAAGACTGGTTGCTCAGGGTTATAGACAGGAGGAAGGAATTGACTATGATGAGACATTTGCTCCTGTGGGCAGGCTAGAAGCAATTCGTTTGTATCTAGCCTACGCTGCTCATAAGAGCATTAAGGTATTTCAAATGGATGTGAAGAGTGCATTTTTGAATGGGAAGCTGCAAGAAGAAGTTTATGTCAAGCAGCCTCCAGGTTTTGAAAATGAACAACATCCAGGTTTTGTCTATAAGTTGGACAAAGCTCTCTATGGTCTCAAACAAGCCCCTAGAGCCTGGTATGACACTCTTACTGAATTCCTTATGAGCAATGGGTATTCCATAGGTAAAGTGGATACCACACTGTTCATAAAGAAGGTGAAGTCTGATATTATGCTTGTTCAAATTTATGTG
This sequence comes from Centrapalus pauciflorus, assembly GCA_020465985.1. NCBI lineage: Eukaryota > Viridiplantae > Streptophyta > Magnoliopsida > Asterales > Asteraceae > Centrapalus > Centrapalus pauciflorus. The sequence goes on from JAANYP010003725.1 coordinate 275,666, forward strand.
GATGACATAATATTTGGTTCTACCAATGAGCAGTTATGCAAGAATTTTTCATTACTCATGAAATCTAAATATGAATGAGTATGATGGGAGAACTTACTTTCTTTTTAGGATTACAGGTTAAACAAACCTCAATTGGTATTTTTATAAATCAAAGAAAGTATACTTTAGATCTCTTGAAAAAGTTTAAATTTGATCAAAGTTCTCCTATTAAAACCTCAATGGCAACCAATGTAAAATTGGATGCTGATGCCAGTGGCAAAGCTGTTTCAGTAATAGCTTACAGAGGTATGATTGGGAGCTTGCTATATTTAACTGCTAGTAGACCTGATATTATGTTTGCCACCTGTTTGTGTGCTAGGTTCCAAGCTGATCCAAAGGAATCTCATCTAGCTGCTGTTAAAAGAATCTTCAGATACCTGAAGGGCACACCAGGTTTGGGTCTTTGGTATCCCAAAGACTCAAGCCTTGAACTGACAGGATATTCAGATTCTGATTTTGTAGGTTGCAGGCTAGACAGGAAAAGCACAACAGGTGGATGTCAACTCCTTGGTGGTAAGTTGATAAGTTGGTGTAGCAAGAAGCAGAACTCAGTGTCTACTTCTACTGCTGAAGTTGAATACATTGCTGCTGGAAGCTGCTGTGGGCAGATTCTGTGGATGCAGCATCTGCTTGAAGACTATAAAATTGTAAATAGAAAAACTCCTATACTGTGTGATAATACAAGTGCCATAGCTATATCCAACAATCCAGTGTTTCACTCAAGAACAAAGCATATAGAAGTCAGACATCACTTTATCAGAGATCACATTCAGAAAGGTAAGAGGTAAGTTTTATTTCCACTAATGAACAGCTTGCAGACATTTTCACCAAACCTCTTGATGAAAACAGGTTTAATTACCTTGTCAGTACGCTGGGCATGTTAAACAAAAGTGACTAAGTGTCCTTAATGTTCTAATACGTTATATGTCTCACACTGCTCAAGTTCTTTCAGAACAGCTTAGACAGAACAGGCTATGCACGTTCTATACTTAGCCGTTTTCTGCAAAACTTGAACAGCTTGAGCGTATACCAGGTTTGACAAGTAACAACTTATATGTCAACCCTGACCTAATGATCAAACCTCCACCCTGCTCACTCTCTCAATCTGTCATACAATACATTGTCTTGTAACCTGATCAGCTATTGAACACAACCTGTTCTTACATAGCTGAACAGGTTGAAGGAACAGCTTGAAGAGTGAACAGCTTGTGATGACCCTGCTCATCACAGGTTTGACCATCAGCTTAGACCATTAGTTTAATTACCTTTCTTCATAATTAAGTTACTTATTTTTTGTTTTTATTTAACTTAATTACTGCGGATAATGTGGGTTACGTGTGTTAGTGATTAAAAATGGCTCAAGTGGTCTGACAAACGGTCTGACATGGACAACCGTTCCGTTTTCCGTTAACGACCTTTTCAAATCAACCGCCCAAATGTTTCTCTCTCATACCCACTCACATTCAAATCCTATAAATATCCCCTACTGTTTCATCTTCGTCTTCCTCACTATTTCAAGAAATCCTTAAGAACCCTAAATCGACTAAGTGTCTTCTGTTTCTCAAAATCCCAATCCTTCACAAATGGCTCAAAGAAACAACCCCTTTCTTCCAGTATTCGTTGGTGATGATGTTGTGAAACACTCATCAGTTACCACGATGCTAACCATCAAGCCCACCAACTACATTGCCAACCTAACCATTCCTAAAAACTATGTGGGGAAGGGTTATGAACAAATGGTGGAATTTCTAAGAGTTCATCCGCTGAACTACACAATGACTGCCACTCCTGGTGTCCTGTACCAGGAGATGGTGTATGAGTTTTGGTACACCTGTGCCTACAACCCCAACACCAAAGTCATTAAGGGCACTATTCTCAATGGGACTCTGACCATTGAGATAACAACTGGTCTTCTCTGGGAGGTTCTTCATCTGCCAACTGCTGAACCATATGACAAGCCTCAAACTGAAAATGACCAGATGGGAAATTTGCTCCGTTTCTGTGGTGTAGCAGAACCCAAAATCGGAGCAACACTGTTCAGGAAGGACTTATCCCCAACCTACAGTTTCTTATTTGCCTCAGTGGTAATGTGCTTCGGAAGTAAGGTTGGCTCATTTGACCAACTAAGCCGTGATGAAGTTCCCATCGTTCTACAACTGGTGGATGGGACTACAATAGACATGGCACAGTGGATTTTTCTGAATTTGAGGAACCTGGTACAACAATAAAATCGTCCAGCTGCTGTTCGGTATCCAAGGTTTCTGAGCCTCATCTTCAAGCATCATTGTGGTGAGCATTTATATAACTCTCAGCCTTTACTTAAGACTGCTACATTCCCTGTAATAGGGAATAGAGTTTTCTATACACCTGTTCTACCCAATGAGCCTCCTCTGTCAACACCCATGAGGAGCCTGTTAGGATTGGTGGAAGGACCCTCTGATGTGAGGGTGGATCCTGAAACTGCTCCCAAGAGAAAATCCAAAGTCAGGGCCAAGCTTGTTAAAAGGACCCTGGCAACCACTGAAGTTGGGCCTGTCCACAAGAAGGCCAATACAGCTCAGCCTGAGTCTGCTACCTTAGTCTCTGTGGCTGAGGGGGAGCAGGCTCCTCACCCTGGTTCATTCGTTGAACCTGAAGCCTCTGTGGCTGGTGCCTCTGTGGCACCTGAGACCATGGAACAGGCCAACCCCACTGTTCCTGACCCTGTCTCACAACCTGTCCAATCTGAACCTCTTTCCCCTCCAACCTCACCCACATCATATCATATACTATATCATCGCAAATCCATCACCAAAAGAAACCAGCTACAACAACAACCCAAACTAGCCCCTCTGTTCCCTCTCAACAGGGTTCAGTTGAAAAAGAAGCAACCTCTGCTGCCTCTCCTATTTTGGAAGAAGGATCAGCACACTTGGAGCCTGCTTCACTCCACCCTGTGTCAACCTTAAGTCAGCCTAGACCCTCTGGTTCCTCCCAACAAGAGCCAGTTGTACAAATGGAGATAGCCATATCAACTATTCCAGCCTCCCAACAGGCTGAGAATATTGAAAGACAGGAGTTCTCTCCACTCCATACTGTGTCCACACTGTCCCCACTTCATACTTCTTTACACCCTGAGTCTGCACGAAGTGTCCACACTGCTGGCTTAGACCAACCAGCAGATCAGCCTCAATCTTCTGCTCCCTATGATACAGTTGTTCAACACCAAACAGCTGCTGAGGGACCAACAACCCAAGCTGATGAACCTTAGGGAACATACCATCCCTTGGGTGAGGCTGCCCCTTCTATGCAAACTCCATCAGCAGGTTTCACCACTGCTGATGTTGAAATGCAAATTCCATCTCCCCATGATGAGGTACTTTTAAACCAAGGTACTGCAGAGGGAACAACCACTGGCCTTAATGAAGGTGCTGCAAACCAAGCAGTGTCTGAAAGGCTACCATCCTCTACCCCCTCTCCTGATGATGCAGCTACTGCCACTGCTGAAGGACCCATTGATCCCTCCAGACCGGGAAACCTCACTTTTGCCCAGGCTATGGAGCTTCCTTCTACCATACCCTCTCCTTCTCCTTCACATCCCCATACACCAGCCTCATCCTCTTCATCACCATCTACTCACTCCAAACAATCCACTCATACATTTCCATCCCCTAAAGAACTGCCTTTGAAGGATCAACTTTCCTTGCTGACCAACAAAGTTGGTTCTTTAGAAACCTCTATGTCATCTCTACCCTCTCTTATTTCAGACTCTGTGTCTGAACAGCTTAAGGGATTCTTTGATTTGTTCAAGGATTCCATCCCAGCCATTCCGTCAACTGACAACACCTCACAGCTGCTTGCACTCACTGCACAGCTGCAAACTGTCTCCACCTCCCTATCCTCAATTCTTTCACTCCAACAGGACTCTGTGTCCTCACTGACAGCTATTTCTCAACAGCTGTCATCTCTCCTAACTTCTTGCAATTCTGCATTTCCTGCCACTCTGGCCAGCTTGAATACACTTATTGGTTCTCTATCCAATTCTGTGTCATCAAACCTTGCTGATGTGCAAGATTCTCTTGAACTACATCTTGCACAACTTCAAAGTTTGCTGTTCACAGCTTCTGATAGAGAAAACATTCTCAAGCTGACTTCCCTTGCTGATACCCAAACCTCTTCTCTTCAAACCTGTCTTTCCCAACTTGCAGAGGTGAAGGACAACCTGGCTTTCTTAGTGACTAGCCTGGTTGGCCCCAAGCCTGTTGCCAAAACTGCTGGCAAGCCTGCTGACTATGGGTCTTCAGGCAGACCAGGTGTTGAAGGTGCTGGTACATCTCCTTCAAATGGGGAGAAGTCATCTGCCTCGAAGACTAAGTCTAAGGGGGAGAAAACTTCTTCTCCTAAGGAGAAATCAGTACCTACAATACCCACTGGCCAACCAGCAGGGACATCAACTACAGATACAATGGAAGGTGCTTCCCAAGCTGCTCAGCCTACTCAAGCTGAATCTCCAAACCCTTCTCAGTCTAAGGGGGAGGGATTCATTCCTGAGGACAGGCCAAGCAGCAGGAGGAGACATCTAATTTTACAAGAAGAAGAAGAAGAAGAGGAGGAATTTCCTGAAGCTGCTATTACTACAGCAGCTAAAGGAAAAGAAAAAGTAGCAGTTAATCCTCAACAGCAGAAAGCAGCAAACCTCAAGTTTCACAAAGCCAGAGCCAAGGAAATGGGTCTTCCCTTGGACAAGTATTTTGAGTTCAGGGATGAACAGCTTTAAGCTTTGGAAGCTCTAAGAAAAGAAGAGGCCTCTGCCAAAGCTGCCAGAACTTTTGCAATTCAAGAGGCAAGTAAAATCAAAATGCCCTCTCTGGATGTGCAAAAGAAACTGATGGAAGCTGCTAAGGAATCAACAGGTGAAAAGGAAAGTGAACAGGTTAAGGGTGCTCTGGTCTCTGTGACCAAACCAAAACAAGCATCCTCTGCAAGGGCCCAATTCCATTTTGACAACTTGGCAAGGAAAAAGTTTCAGGATGTAGCTGACAGAAGGCTTGCCAAGGAAGCAATTGTCAAAGCTGCTCCCATATCAAGAAAAGGCAGTCGGTGAAAATTGAAAATAACCAGGATGGGTGCAACAGGCCCAGAACTGGACACTTATGACTACACTGATGTTGCACAGATGGGGTACAGGGAATGGGTTGAGTTGGCAGTTGCTCTGAGCGAGTCTAAGTCAGAAACGACTAAGACTGTCAAGGCATATGTCAAGAAGCTGATGGAGAGAGTGAAGTATCTTGGCCTGATCTCAAAAGAAGTTAGTGAGGGTGTCTATGTGACACAACCCAAAATAAAGGCCAGGAGGACAAGGAAGGATACTGAGCTGGAGGAACTCCTCATTATGATTGAACAGGGTGATATCGCTGTAGAAATCAAAGGAGTAAACCACAGTCTGCCTAAGGGAGTAGAATTTGAAGATGGCAAGCTGATTGAAGAGCCTGAGCTGGGGGTATTTTTTGTGGATCCCCTGACACAGAAGAAATGCTTTCAAAGAGCATCTGATCTTCACAAAGTAGGCCTCAAACAGCTTGTGGCATTCAGACTGTCAAACTCTTTTAAGCAATCCTTCAAGTGGAGAGCAGCTATTTGGGATTAGCTTAGAGGATTCCATGAAAGAGGAGAGCTCTATCATCCTAACTTTATGTTCCTTAGAGTTGAAATTGAAGAATTGGATGAAACCAGAGAGCACCTGGAGAAAATGTTTGAAGAAGGAATGCCACCACCACTATCTTGAAGTCCATCTACCATCAGGGTAGGTGAAGAATGGAAGCTGTCCATCTGTTGGACAGGCTTGCCATTATCTGCTCCCAACACCAACAGTCCAAAACCTGCTGTACATTAGTTGTACTTCAATTACATAAGTTGTAATTTTTTATTTACATTAGTTGTAATATACATTAGTACATTAGTTGTACTTTTGTAAAAACATGTGTTGTTTATGAAGTCAAGAATCAGTGTATATATAAACTGATCTTTTACTTTACTTTGATGTTGTAATTTTACTTCAACAAATGTACTGTAAAAATATATAGTGATTTTTGATATGGCCAGCTTAGACTGGTTATTGCAAATAGGGGGAGATTGTTAGGCACAAAAAGGCCTCAGTCAAACCTGTTCTGCATCTAAGGGGGAGATTCTTAATCAAACATGTTGATGCACTTGAAAGATATAATTTAAGGCCTGTTTATGCCTTAATGAAACTTGTAAAGTGATTTGCAATATCAGTTAAAGCTGTTCTATGTGTTCCATGTGTTGCAACAAAGGCAGTTTGTCCAAGCTGTTCTGAATGCTAAACAGGCTGGACATAAACTTTCTACGCTGCTCTACATTTGTGAGCAGCTTGGGCAGTTTACAAGTGTTCTGTTCTTTGTGAACAGAACCTGTTCTTTGTGAACAGGCTAAAACACTTTATGGAATATGTTTCCAAGTCCTCATCTATTGTTTTTGGCTACAAGACCAGTTTACAAAGTCGAAGACAAAGTGGAAAACAGAACTCCTCAGCCTGCCCAAGCTGTTCTGTCACATGAAGACAAAAGGATATTTGAAAAAGGGTGACAGACCTTTTCTTATATCAAAATAGGCCTTCACAAAGGAAGAAAGACGCAAAGTTGACATTCCTTATTAAGTTAAAGCTTATGCAACAGTAGACAAAGAGAAAAGACAAAAGTTCTGCCCACATGAAGACAAGTCTGCTTTTCAGAATGTGCAGAAAAGTTTATGTTGTCTTTTCAACAAGACTTCCCACTTTTTCTTTTCGTCCAATGAAGAAGCTTCACTTAGATCCTCTGAGTGAGTATAAAAGGAAACTTCCAAGGATTAAAAAAAAAAGCAGAAAGCTAAGTGCTGAGCCAAGAGTGTGAAATCAGAATGTGCATTAGAGTGTGTCTTTTCATGCATGCAAGTCTGCTTGAATAAAACAGTGCTTTGTGCTTAAGCTGTTCTTATTCAAGCTATCCTTCTGAGTCTTGTAAACACAGTGAGTGATTCTTAGTGAGTGTATTCATTGTAACTAGTTTAAGTCTGTCTTAGACTAGTTAACATATTGTTGTATCTGTCATCTCAGCTTGAACCTTTCCGCAGTCAAGCTTGTTTGTAATTAACATTTGTTGACAATACATACAAACATTGAGAAAATAGTGTGTAGTTTTTAAATTGCTGTATTCACCACCCCCTCTACAACTTAAGGATATATACTTGGGAAACCTCTCGGGACCTACAAGCTAACATAAAGCAAATATAAACATGCGAAATCATATGTACTCACAGTGGGTGCGTTATTAAACTTTAAGCAAATTTTATTTCTCCTCGGAATTTCAAACGGATCACAAAGTACCCCACTGTGGGTTAAACAACACCACAAGGGACCTGTTACATTTCCTTAAATAAAACATATCATACATATGTTCGATAACAACTTCTATCATGATTAAATCAATATTAAAGTGCTACAACAGTCGGAGCCGTCATCCGAAACTATTATTTCCAAATAACCCTTCATTAACTTATTTTAATAATAAGTTCCATCAAGTTTCTCAAGTTATACCGTAAATCCCTCGAAATACTAATCCGAAAAATTAAGCCTTAACCTTAAATTTTTGAAATTGCCGAAATGTTCAGAATGTATCTTAATATATCTGAACTAAAGAATGTCCGTCCGGTTCCATTTTATTTTCTACAATTAAACTTAAACTCAGATGATTTTATCTGTACCATTATTTATATATATATAAATACTAAAGGTTTCAGTATAAACAATAAAGGTTTCAGTAGTGAGTGTCTGGGTTTCGGTATATTACCGAAACCATGTTGGTTTCGGTATCACCATATGGTTTCGGTACTTTGCTAGAGTTTCGGTACATGCCTAAAGTTTCGGTACATACAAAGGTTTCAGTGGTTTCCTTCAATACCGAAACCTTCCTTGGTTTCGGTATATATATGGAGTCTCGGTATCCTCACACCCACACATATAAAGTTTCAGCATAAAGGGGGGTTTCGGTTGGGTGCTATACCGAAACCATCAAGGTTCCGGTACCCATATATATAGTTTCGGTATTTATGCTACAGACCCAGAACCCACGACTTTAACTTTTGAAAATCGTATTTATAGTTTAAATCAAGACTTGAAATTTTGTATATAATTTCCACCACACTTATTTTACATAAACCCATCATAATATCTAACATGCATAAACATTTTGAACCGAAAACTCAGATTCGGTTTTTCATCTAAAACCGAAACATAAACCCTTAAATTCGAATTTTAGAGAGATATTTACCTTAAATTGCTTGTTGTAATGAATATAGTTTCTCCTAAGCAGCTCGAATCTGAAGTTTCAGCCTCCAATTTGATGTTTTCTTGGATTTTCGATTTGAAGATGAAGAACCGTAGCTTTCTTTTAGAGAGAAGGTAGAGAGCAGAGAGAAGAGAGAGAGAGATGAATGAATTTGAAATTAAAAGACTTATGTCTTTTAATTCTCCTTTTTCCAACTTTTAACACATTCAACCCCTCAACTTAAAAAATCATCATACTTAAATAATTAAAACTAAAAATTCTCTAATTTCTTAATTCTTTAAAATAGCAACCCAATTCTTAAAGTTCATTAAATGAAGATTAAATCCTTATTTTATTCTTTCAACCACTTAAGATTAATCGTATTAAGTTAATAAATTGAAATCATCAATTTCTGAATAAAACAACCAACTTTTATAATTAATCACAATACCATCCAACTTAAATTATAAATTTAAACTAATAAACCTCAAATACAGTAATTTAACATTAGGATGTTACAGTTCAGTCGTATCTGACCGAGCCTCATCCGGATAGAACTCTCTCATATATGCCCTAACCCTTTCAGATTGCACTGCCCTTAGAAGAAGGGACAGTGAGATTGTCATCACCAGTACAGAAGGAGCCCCTTTTGTAGATTGAGCTTTTGAATCGCAACTGTGGGGTAGACATCTGCCTCTGGACGTTCATGTATGTCGTCGTCGTTGTCCATGGCATACTGAATTATAAGTTGTAGAAAACGTTGGAGAGGGATGTATTTTCGTCCTCGTTTGGTGCCCCTCTCCAGGTGAACTCTCCTCAATTCCTCAAAGAGGAATGCTGCGTAATCAACGTGTCGGTCGTGGGCAAAGCCAGCGAACATTGCTAGGACTTGAGCGGATGCAGAGTCGTGTCCAGCATGTTTTGTGGTGAAGCACTTGTTGATGACGACAAACAGAATCCTCCAGTGAGCCTGGAGATTCTTGGTACTGAAGTCTGAGGGTTTGGTGAGTGAACCGTCATATCCCAAGGTTTGAATTTCATTTTAAGTTTCTTGGAGGGAAGGAATGGGGGCAAAGTGAAGGCGATTCAGGGAATGGGCTTCAGCGGGTAGGTGAAGGATATGGCGTATGGCTGCGGTGGTTATCTTGACTGGGACATAGTCTATGGTGGTGGTGAAGTGTGGTCCGGCATCGACGACAAATTGTAACCTATTCCAGAATTGTTGTAGGTAGATTTGAGGAACGGAGATGGCGGCGGAAAGAGAGTAGTAGATTGGGTGGTTTGTCAGGATGTCGAAGGCTAGTGTTTCGGGTTCACGGGTGAGAATGGACACATCAAGCTGCCAATTATGTGGCATGAATTTAACGAATTCGGCTTGGGGAAGAATGGATTCTTCGGGTAACTGGGCGTTGTTGTTGGGAATGGGGGGATGGGGTAAGGTAAGTATGACTGCGTGTTCCATGTTTCCTGTAAAGGTGCATCAAAGTTAGAATAGAAGACTTTAGATGATAAGACATTGATATGAAGTCTGGATAAGTGTGAAATAGAAACTGCCTGATCTGTTTAAAGCATCGGGTCTTTATTAGTAGAATGGAATTCTACTTAATAAAGTCCAAAGTCAATCGTTAAGACCAATGTTAGAATAGACATTTTCACTCAAACACTAATCCTAACTCTAACCAATGGTGCACCGGAATGAAAATCTTTTTGGGTTTTTGATTTATAATGAAAATGCAAAAATGGAAAATTTTTAAAAAATGCTAAGTGTTGGATTTCGGATGGACCGAATTCGGATGAACAGTACCACCGAATTCGTATCCAGCTGAAATCCGGATGATGAATGAGAAGGGCATGTGGTGGTCCGAATTCGGATGATGATGCCAATTCGGATGGGGACCGAAATGGAATGGATGCATGCAATGAAAAGGGAATGGACCAAATTCGGATGAAATACATATTTCGGATGGGGACCGAATTTGGATCTCATCCGACTTCGGATGTACAATGTATGATGAACTTAGACTTAATGAAAATTTGAACTTTCTTTGAAGGACCGAATTCGGATCAACAGTGGTCCGAGTTCGGATGCACAGTGTCCGAATTCGGTATTTGAAGTTGGAAAAAGTTTGGAATTTTGTCTAAGTGGGACATCCGAATTCGGGGCTTGGTCCGAATTCGGACGTCCGAAGTCCAACAGTTCATTAAATGAGTTCATGCAGCATGCAACGTGAACAGTTCAAAATTTGATGAAAATGCATGAAATTGAAGATTCTAGTCTAAAAACATGTAAGGAACAATTTATTTAACTACAACTAACTAAAAAAAGTAGATTTAGAGTCCTAAAAATGGGAAAAACCGAAAAAACAAACTAAGAAAAATGTGAGAATCAAATAGACAATATAGTAAGTTAAATGCTAAAAGAAAGGTAGAAAGATGTTACCTGAGAGTGCCGAACTCGAAAAATGCAAGAAAAACGAAAGAAATTGATGATCCACAAAGCTTGAATGGTGAAAATGGAGGATTTTGGCGGTGGTATTGGCGTCGGCGGTGAAGAGAAAGAGAAGAGGAGGATTGAAAACTTGAAGAAGAAGGAAGTGGTAGTGTTGACCTTTGACCCGCCCTATTTAAAGGGAGCGGGTCGGGTCGGTTTGTACAGGATCCGCGCCCATAAGGTTTATGGGCCGCCGCATTTCAACAACTACACACCAAAAATCTTTTGGGCTTTAAGCTAAAAGGAAAAAACAATCATTTTACAAAAATTTGGCCCATTAAAATACACATCTTTTTGTATTTTTCTTTAAAACAAAAAAAATAAGCAATTGCAAAATAAAATATTTTTGAGATTTTTAGCAATTAAGTTAAGACAAAATTTAATAAAATAAAGTAAAAATGAAATGTTTTTGGCATTTTGACAAATTTAAACAAATAATTTTTTTGGGATTTTCTGACCTATTAAATTAAACTTTAAAATTTAAAAATTAACCAACCTAAAATTTAAAAAATTAACTAAGACAAATAATAATAAAAAATAAAAGGAACAAAGAATTATAAAAATTAACATCCTAACTATACTCCCCCTCAAATAAACACCTCTTCGCTTCTTTTATCTTTTTCAGATTAAATCGTTGAACCTATATAGCCTTAAAGATACAGACAAACCTGGATTATATTTGCGTCCCACTCAGTGATGAACAATTCACACAACAATTTATCAGGATCATTAATTATTAAAGATGTACATAGATAAGGAAATATTGAGTTTTAATTTTGTGACATAATCCTTAAATTTAAATAACAGATATTTTCTAAAATAAAGGAATTTCAAACATTATAGATTGAAATAGAATTATTTAAGACAATATCTGATATTTAAATGGAAAGCGGATTCAACATGCCGATATGGGATACTAAAAACTGAAAACGAGGTTCGTCTAAAGCTTTAGTAAAGATATATCCGCAAGTTAATATTCCGTGCCAACAAAATACAACTCAATTGTTCCCTTTTCTACATGATCTTTAATAAAATGATACCTGCTATCTATGTGTTTTGTTCGAGAGTGCTGCACGGGATTGCAAGAGATGGCAATTGCACTTCGAGAATCGTAGTAAATTGGGATATTGGTGAGTGAGGATCCATAATCGCGTAATTGTGTTCTCATCCACAGCACTTTAGAGCAACAGCTTGCAGCTGCTACATACTCGGCCTCAGCTGTGGATGTGGAGATACAATTCTGCTTTTTGGAGGACCAACTCACCGGTCTGTCTCCCAAGAACTGTATTCCTCCCGACGTGCTTTTCCTGTCAACTCTACAACCTGCAAAATCAGCATCTGAAAAAGACAGTAAGATCAAAATCGGTTCCCTTTGGATACCAGAGACCAAGATCGGGTGTACCCTTAAGATAACGAAAAATTCGTTTTACCGCAGTTAGGTGTGATTCTTTCGGGTCGGCCTGAAAGCGAGCACAAAGACATGTTGAAAACATTATATCAGTCCTACTAGCAGTCAGATACAGTAAGGATCCTATCATCCCTCTGTAAGTTGTATTATCGACACTTTTCCCAGAAGGATCGGTGTCTAACTTACAGTTGGAGGCCATGGGAGTTGCGATACTCGTGCAAGAGTCTAACTTATACTTCTTGAGAATATCAAGAGTATATTTCAACTGGTTCACAAAAATCTCATTCTCAAGTTGTTTGACTTGTAATCCGAGGAAAAAGTTTATTTCCCCCATCATACTCATCTCGAACCTGGACTCCATTAGACGAACAGAGTCGTGTCCACCACACCTTTGCTGAAACCAGCAGAGATAAGAAAATTTGAGAGACTATCATACCATGCGCGAGGTGCTTGTTTTAAACCATAGAGGGCTTTGTCTAGCACATAAACATGGTTAGGTTTATGTGTGTCAACAAATCCTTGTGGTTGTTTAACGTACACCTCTTCGTTAAGTTCACCGTTAAGAAAGGCTGTCTTGACCTCCATCTGGTACACTTTGAAGTCCTTGTGTGCCGCGTACGCCAAGAAGATTCTAATAGCTTCGATCCGTGCAACTGGAGCGAAGGTCTCGTCATAATCTATCCCTTCTTGTTGTCGATAGCCTTTGGCAACAAGTCTCGCTTTATTCCTTATCACAATGCCGTTTTCATCTCGTTTGTTCTTAAAGATCCACTTTGTTCCGATAACTGTACGGTCTTTTGGCTTGGGAACTAACTGCCATACTCTGAGCTGTTCAAACTGGTTGAGTTCTTCTTGCATTGCAACTATCCAGTCTGGGTCTTTTAGGGCTTCATCTACACGAGCGGGCTCTATCATACTAAGGAATGATGCGAAGAGACATTCATTAGCAGACACCCTACGTGTTTGGACACCAGTTGAAACATCACCAATGATCTGATCGGTTGGGTGACTTCGGGTCCATTTAGTCTCGTGTGGAAGGGGTGCTCGGGATGGAATCTCAGTGGTTAGAGTGGGGATGGATGAAGATTCATGGTCAATGGTTTCAAGTGATGGTACCACTGGTTCCGGTTCGAGTTTCGAGTGTTCAGATGAAGGAGGGATATTTGGCATTATATGCGAGGGTATTTCAGGAGTAGATTCAACTGCGGATGTATCAGTGGATGATGTTGATGGAGAGGGTACGATGTGGATGAAGATGGAGTGGATAAACTTTGTGGTGCAGTTGAATTGTTGGATGGATTACCTACATTATTAGCAACATTGGAAACATTAGCGTTAGGACTGAAAAATTCTACGTAAAACGGATCAAATAAATTAACTAAATTGGAAGATGAAAAAGAAGTAGAGTGAGTAGAAGAGTCTCCAGGCATTTGTGTAATGCGAGGTCCTGTATGATCAACTTCGGGTGCCAGTTCAGCCAACTCATCAATGTGACATGCACACTTTCATTGACTGTCCTGGTTCGGGTATTGAATGCATGATAAGCCTTCGAGTTGGATGAGTATCCAATGAAGATCGCTTCATCCGCTTTTTCGTTGAATTTCCCGAGGTTGTCTTTATAATTCAGCACATAGCACCTGCAACCAAATACACGTAAGTACTTGATAAAAGGTACTTTATTCGGAAAGAGTTGATAAGGAGTTTTATTGAAGCGCTTATGGATTATTGAGCGCTTCTGTGTATAGCAAGCTGTTGATACGGCTTCGGCCCACAAGAATGGAGGTAGCTTTGAGTAGGTTAGCATTGTACGAGCGGCTTCCACAAGGGTACGGTTACGCCTTTCCTCGACTCCATTTTGTTGTGGTGTTCTAGCAGCAGAATATTGATGCTGAATACCTTTGGATCGAAGGAAGCCCTCAACTACCGAATTCTTGAACTCCGTGTTGTCAGATCTGATTGATTGAACGAACAGTTGCTGTTGGGTTTCGACACTCTTTATAAAATCTATGATTTCTTGAGCTGTCTCATCCTTGGATCCAGGTATATCGTGAGTAGTCGTCAACGATAACCAACACATATCGCTTCCCATTTATGCTTTGGGTCCGCATCGTTCCGCATAAATCCATGTGAAGTAACTCCAATACTATTTTCGTTGATGGGTCAGGTTTTGGTTTGTGAGATGATTGTTTCATCTTTCCTTTCTCACAAGCTTCACAGAGATGGTCTTTTTCGTATCGTAATTCTGGGAGACCTTTAACCAGTTGTTTCGCAGCCAGCTTGTTGATATTGTCAAATTTTAAGTGGGATAACCTTCTATGCCACAACCAAGAGTCTTTTGAAGAAGCTTTTGATAAAAGGCAAATGATATCGTTCACTATGAGCTTAGCTACGTCTATGGTGTAAAGGTTAGAGTTACGGGAACCGGATAAGATTTCTTTGCCATCCATACTCTTTACACTGCAGTTCTTAGCCCTAAATGTTACTTCTAGTCCTTTATAACAGAGCTGTCCTATGCTAAATAGATTATGTGATAATCCCTCAACATAGTCAACGTCCTTGATGACTAGATTATTTAAGACTAAGTCCCCGTATCCTTTTATATGAGCCTGATGGTTGTTCCCGAATTTTACCGTCCCGCAATATTGTTCAACTATGTTGGACATCAATTCTCTTCTTCCAGTCATATGCTTGGAGCAACCCCAATCCATATACCAGATGGATTTAGCCTGAAAAACAAATAAATTCATATAATGAAAAACTATATGAATTCAAACACATCCATCTTTTATTGACAATCAAACCATGTTCTGAACCGCGAGGTTCAGAAAACATGATGAAATAAGACCGGGACCTGAGCTGTGTGCACAGAAGCCAAACGTGTCGGTTTAAGCACAACCGACAAGAAGAAGAACGGGTCCTAGTCTATGATAACTAGAAGTCAATTCATTGAAGTACGGGTCTTGATCAGAAGTAACCAAGAACCATCTGCATTAAGATCACACAACTTTGGGTACCCATCTCAATATGGGTCCTTTTTGGTTAGGAGTTCCAGGTGTATATGGCACGTGTGCAGTATTAGGAACCCATTTAGCAGTTATGTGTGGTCCAGATGCATAGCCTTTTGGAATCCATTGAAGATTGGATTTATTAGGCTTTGGAACCTTAGGCGATGAAATTACCTTCAGTTTTTTACTTTTTGAGACCTTTTTGACTTTTGCTTTGGTTTGGGCCTCGGTAAAGGACAAGTCTCATTTTTCTTTTTGGCCGATGATGCAACATTTTTTATTTTCTTTTTGCGAATTCTTTTAGCAGGATATGGCACAAAAGCATTCATTTCAGGAACCTGACGTCTATAACGAGTTGGACATAAATTAAACAATTCACTGAAAGAGTACTTTAAACAAACAGAGGAATTCGTTACATCGTTACACATATTGTTTTCTGAGATTACAGGCATCCTATCTCTAGAAACAAATTCAAATGGCATTACAGCCTTCTTAACAAAAAAACTTGAAAAATCCTGCATGGTGGTTTTAGGGACTCTTCTTACATGTAGGAACAAAACGGTGAGAGTCAGTATGCATGAAAGATTTAGACTTTACAGATTTTTATTTTTGTTGGTGAGTGGGTTTCTTAGAAGACTTGGATTGAATCTGAGTCTTTTTAGAAACCTCAGTTTTAAAAGGTTTTGAGCACTCACCTTTATAAATGATAGAAGAATTTTCAGTTTTAGTTTTGCCTTTGTTGGATGACACAAATGGGATTTTGGTGGGATGAGAAACTGTTGGTTCTTTTAAAAAATCTTTCAACGTTTGAGAAACCATGTCAAATTTTTCTCTGTAGACAGTTAATTCTACAGATTGTTGAAAAGTTTGATTTACCAATTTTTCTTCACTCTTAAGAAGAGCTTCTTAAAATCAAGTGCTTTCTTTTGAGTTGACTTTAATTCCTTTTCTAGAACAGTAATTGATGTTGAAGAACTTTTGTAGGAATATAAAGTCGAGGAATTGGTTATACAGTTTCTGCTTTCATTTCAGCTTCTGAATAACTTGACAAGAAGTCTTCCTCTAAAGTAGGTACTCTAGAAGGATAACTCTCGTTAAGTTCTTCATATTGAAAAGGTATTTCTTTTTGTTTATTTTCAACACGTTTCCCATCCTCTTGGGTTAAAACTTCTTTTGATGACTCAAAAAAGAAAGATTTAAGTCCAGCTCCCATATAATTCATGTCATAAAATAAAGGTAAAACTCTTTGAGCCTTTTCCAAATATTTAGGATTTTAAAACTGATTCCTTGTTTAGAATGGTAGTTTCTTTGGGCTGATTCAAGTGAATAGTTTGTTCAGTTTGACTCCGTTTTAAAAAAGCATCGTCAAGGGTCTTTATTCGTGAGTACAAACTTATTCTTTCTTCTTCTATCATTTTATATTTGTCTAAACTGTCTATATTTTCCATACTTACTGTCTCTAATTGTTTTGAAAGTACAGATATTTCTTCTTTTAAAGAGAGTTTTTCATTAGATAACCTATCCATACAAGATTCTAGGTATATATTCCTATCTTGAACATCTACCTTTTCGATTAGCATCTGTTTTATCACATTATGATTAGTTAACCACTTTGATTGATATAATTCAGACAACTCTTTTAAGGTTTGGGCTAGATGTTCAGCCTGCACACATTTTTCAGTTTCAGCATTTAACCTAGCTTCTAAATCAAGTATATGTGTGTGCAATGTACATTCACTATTTACAGATAAATTATTTACATGCTGTTGAATGTAACAGGAATATACCTCTCGTGTCTCTGAATCGGATGGTGAACATTCGGGATCGTCGGATTTGGCCATCAGACATGCTGGTGGATTTGTCAGTGTCTCCCCCTCATCAGCACTGTCTGCATCTGAAGCAGTTGAAGTGGCATAGTGATCCAATCCCAGACGATCAACCATATAACAGTTCTTGCCCTTATCATCCTCCTCGTTGGTGTCTTCAGCATCCCAGTAGTCTTCCTGGGCAACGAGAGCCATGGCATCCGTTCGTTTCTTAAAGGCTTCCAACATACGCTCATAGTAGCCGACGTCCCTGTCAAACTTGTTTTTACATTCCCGAGCAAAGTGGCCCGGTTTCCCACACTTATAACAGAGACGCTCTTCGGCGCCTTTTGTCTCATCGGCTCTCGGCCTCTCACCCCTCCTTTCTACCGGCCTCTTGTCGGCGCGGCGAGGTTCTCGACTCTCATCTCTCCTCGTATCCCGACGATCATACTCTTATATCGTCTCTACGCTCGTCCCTGCGATCATAGTCTCGGCGGTCATCCCTACGATCATCACGCCTATCGTCTCGCCTTTCATAACGGTGATCATCTCGATAGTCGTGTCTGTCGTTGTATCTCCTTTCATCCCTGTCATCCCTGCGATAGTCATCCCGTTGATAATCATCGCGTCGTTCATCACTTCTGTCATCTGACTACCTCCGCGGACCGGTGTCATAACGGAGCTGATTGTTAGTCTTGTTGGAAAAACGTCATTGTTGGAGACGATTTGTCGACAAGGCTATTTGTTCTTGAATAACGGCTTCTTCCTCATCCATTACCTCACGCGGAGGAGAAGCATATCTGTACTGTGATGAAGATGAACCTCGTGCAAAAGATGCAATGGGAATATTCGTGTTGGAGATCAAGGCTAGGGAATCCTTGGGTTTGATGCCGGTGTTAGCAGATAGCAGCAAAGATGCGAGTTGATTTGCCATCTGTTTCTGTAGATCCACATCACCCTGATACTTTTTCAACTCTTTAAAGACCACGTTGATCGATACTTTGGGAATGTTCAGGACTCGTCGTGTGGCCCGGCATGCAATCTGCCACTCGGGGGCTTAGGCTGAAAAGAACTGGATGTTTATGTCATCATTGTCCTTTTTGATGTGCAGTTTGTTTAATTCATTCAGGACTGCACAGAACCTAGTAAATGTAGCCTGCAGCGACTCCCCGTCTTTGGCTCGGAATTCAGTGAACTTAGCCTTAGCTTCCTCAATTTTCGCTCGGTCATCTAGATCTGCCCCCAGCATTTGCACTTCTAACTCGTCCCACAATTACTTAGCAGACATTTTGCTGTCTACTCCGACTAAAATATCAGTGGGGAGGGCCTGTTAGATCATATATTCGACCCTCTTATCGGCATGCTGCCTGTCTCGCACGACGTCATTAGCTGGTTCTCTCTCAACCTTAGATGCGAGTACAGGGGGGTCAGCCTCGGGTCTAGCCGCGATTTCCCGATAGTAGATAACTGGGCCCTCAGATATGGATTGAAGCATAAGGTTGCCGTTGGATTGCATACTGACAAATTTTAAGAACCGGGACTTCCATTGTTCATACTCGTCAGGATACAGAACAGGTGGTCTGTTCTCGGATCCGAGTACTAGAGCTTCATGAGACATGATTTCGGGTGCTGATATGAACGAATAAGATCTTGAAGGTGGAAACTTGAATCGGATGGACTGGACTGCGGATGAATAGTACACTGGATGGTACTGATTCGGATTAAGCTGCTGATTTCGGATGTAACCGAATTCAGATGAGTATGTGAGTTCGGACAGTAGCCGAGTTCGGATGAACAGTGGCTGCGGACGGGAACCGAGTTCGGATGAACAGTGGTTCGGATGGACCAAGTCTACGATGATGGATGGAGGTTGAACCGAATTCGGATGGACCGGATTCGGATGAACAGTGCTTACTTCGGATGGGACCTAAGGATGAAGGAACCGAATGCGGATGGTCCGGATTCGGGTGAACAGTGTCTAATACGGATGAACAGTTAGGAAATTTTAAGGAAGGAACACCGAATTCGGATGGTCTGGATTCGGTTTGTCCGAAATTGAAAATGGTCCGAAATGGAAATTAAAATGAAAGCACAAGACAAATTAAGTGAAGTAAATTGTCTGATCTGGACTTCGGATGGTCCGAAGTTCGGATGGGACCGAAACAGGGTCCGAATTGGGCAATATTTTGGTCCGAAGTGCACTTAAAATTGGTCCGAAATGGACCGAAGTGAGGTCCGAATTAATCCGAAATGGGGTCCTAAATGGTCCGAAATATGGTCCGAATTGCTATTGTACGGTCCGAAATACAGCAGATATTCAATATATTCAAAACATTTCAGACTTCGAAATAAGCAGATTTTTGGCCTAAAATTGTTTCTAAATGATTGGAAAACTATTTGAAACACTTTTTAGCTTTTAAAATGTACCAAAACACTTAAGAATCATTAAAAACGGACCAAAAACTCAAGAAAACCCATATTTTTTAAAATGACAAAATAGCCGATTATATGAGGATATTAATGTTAAGATTAAACCTAAGAAGCTCTAAATCAGTAGGAAAGGATAACGTGATGATTATATGACAATAAAAACACAAAAACAGCAGAAAAATGATGAAAAAGAAGATCTAACCGAGAAAAATGATGAAGAACATGATGAAGTTGATTAAACCCAGCAGAATCCGATTGTTGGAAGTTGAAATCCACCTTTTGAGATCTGATACCAATTGTTGTAATGTATTCCTAGAAGTAATCAGCACATAAATGTTTCTTTATCACTCACAAAAAGAATGTCAACTCAATAATTGTGTAATGATGAAGAACAATAAGAATGTTTGAGAGAATAATGCAAATGGCGGCTGGAATGTTTTTTTTTTCTTTTTCAACCGTGTGTTTTCATTTACAAACCCTAGGAGCCTATGTGTAGACTCCTTTAATTAACTTTCAAGGATAGTCACATTTAGCCCTTGAAGTTTTACATAGAAATAAACTAACTAGAAAATAAATACAAGACTAAACATTAACTAAATAATTATTACAAAATAGATCCACATGATCGAAATTTAATATCTAACACAAAGGTAAAGACATTGTTGGGCCTTCTACTTAGGCTATCATTCAATTCCTAGTAGACCTGGCAATTTGGTACACGACACGACAGACACGACACGTATACGACACGAGTTTTCCGTATGTGGGTTTTACAAATTCGTGTTTCGTGTAAATTTGTGTCAACACAGATTTAAAATTCGTGTTTCGTGTCTTATACAGGTAAAACACGAATTTACCTGTATAAACACGTGTAAGACACGCATAAATTTCGTGTTACACGATAACACAAATAAAACACGGGTAATACACGTATATACACGACATCCCACTTAATTAATTTGAAAATTTTTAGATTTATTATGTTTGAATTTATAACTATATATATTTTGGGTAAATTCGTGTAAAATTCGTGTTTTCGTATGACATGTGTTTTATGCGTGTCGTGTCACGTGTCGCACGAATTTTGTGTGTGTCGTGTTCGTGTATGACAAATTCGTGTCGTGTAAAATTCGTGTCTGACGACACGACACGGAAACACGTATTGCCAGGTCTAGTTCCCGGTGATCAATAGAAGCTATTTGGTGAATTTGAAGATATCATAGCTTTGAGTTTGGGTATCGGTGATGTTAAAATAAACAATGATGTTGTAATAGCTAGATCATGACTCCGTAGACTTATAAACTTTTCACGCTTTAGTGATGATGTACATATAACTCGTTCTATGTTTGAAACTTTTATTATAATTTTAATTTTGGGTTTGAATGTTGATACTGGAGTTTATCTTATGTCAATAAAAAAGGAGGATGTCTTAATAAATTGGAGCTTTAAGAGAGCGCCATATGGAAATAACCATTTTCTTTTATTATAAGATATAGATTAAACTACAAAGAAAATTTTGAGGTTTTATATCAGGTTGAACAAAAAATTTTGATTCACCCGAATTGAACCGAATCAAGAGACATCTTTGGACTGGTACTTCATTTAAATCGGATCTCAATTCAGTTCAGTGTAAATTTATATTTTATTTAATAATAGTTGAAAAAAACTGAAACCGAATCATAATTGTTTAGTGTATCTGATCCGGATATCTTGAATAGATCAAACAACTGCTCAAGCTTCAATTATAGCTTGAAGGCAAATCATCATGACCAAGCTACGATTAGGGCTCCATCAGTTCTTTCCCTATCGTATCTTAAGAAACACAATGTACCAATAGATCTCCTAGGAACAACAACCAAATATTCATTGACAAACAATATCTGAGAAATATTTTGACAAATGCCTTCAAGGATCTTACATTCTACTATTTGTGTTGCATCATAATTCATACATCATATCTTACTGTATTTTGTATAGCATCAAAGTTAGTATTACCATTGATTCATTATGTTCAGTATTCACCTGTCATCAAAAGAGTCAAAAATAATTCCTCATGGATACCCGTCCAATGTATTATTCTACAAGGGTTATGCTCACATCCATGATTTGTCCCCTAATATGGGCCAAATATTGTTGATATATTGTTTGGCAATTAGGGCAAGTATTGTGGCCTTGTAAGCTGGGTTAGGCTTCCATGCTTACCACGCTCGGTGCTAGATTACTGAGCCTCGTGCTATAAGGCCTACACAACGAGTCTTCATAAAGTACAAAGGGTTATCGATTTCCAAATCTTGTAATCATGACACAAAAACATCATCAAACAAATAAAAATTTTGAGAGTAGAATGATTATTAGAGTTACTGATTTTAATATAATAAAATTTTGAAAAGAAAAATGATGAACTAAGGGTGCGTTTGATACAGAGAATGAAAATACAGAATATTGACAACAGAGAATGGAATCGTAGAGAAAGAGAATTAGTCTGGCAAAATGAGATTGATTCATACCAAACAGGGAATTCAACATAGAAATAACATAGAGTCAATTCTCTTGTTTGGTTGTTAGAAACAGAAAAAAGAAATAAATTTTAGAGTAAATTACAAAAATGGTCCCTGTGTTTAGTTGAAATTATGGATATGGCCTATGGTCTTAAAAAATTACATAAATGGTCAATCAAAACACTATTTACTTGCAAAAAATAGTCCCTCTTTCTCTTAATATTTTATAAATGACGGTTGTGCTCTTTTCTCACTAACAATTTGGTCCCTCAACTATGTAATTTACTTTCAATTTTAATCTTTTTCATTAATTTTCACCTTTGGTTCAATTTTATTATTATTAATATTATTATTATTTATATATTTTTATTTTTAAAAATATTTATTTTATAAAATATATTATTTTTTATTTATTAAAAGTTATCCCTATTAGAATATTTAATTTATTTATTTGACGATTCTTTTATATATTCAATTCAATTATAAAAATTTATTCGTCTTATGTTTCGTTTGATTAAATATTTATACATTTTTATCTTTTATATGTTTCTATCTAACTATTTCATTACCTTAATATATTTTGATTTAATTATACTTTTTAAGAAAAATATATAAACTTAGGGTTTAACATTTTGATTTAAAATTTTTTTATGTTAATATGTTTGGATTCAAATTTAGTATTTTATTTATTTTTATTTTAATATTTTGTGACATTAATACGTTTCGATTTAAACTTAGTATTTTATTCGTTTTGTTTTAAATTTTCGTTACTTACTACATTTCGATTTAATTATAATTTCTAATATAAATATGTAAACTTCACATTTTATTCATTTTTATTTAAATATTTTTTTTACGTTTCTAAGTTCTGAAAAATATATACTTAACATTCTATTCATTTTTAAATTAAATATTTGTAACGTTAATATGTTTCAAATTAAATATAAGTTTTAAGTAAAATATATAAACTATATGTAACATCCCGTTTTTGAGATAATTGCGTGTAATTATTTTAGTGGATGTTAAATAATTAATATCGTGTTGGGCCAATGAGATCCCGATTAGTGGATATATACGTGTTGGGTTGCGAGTTACGTGTCTCCGGATATAATATTAGTGGATTAATTATATATTTGGGTTCGTGGAGTTAAATGGGTTAAAAGGATATTAATTGTGAAAATGTGATATCGGGTTCAGATTAATGGGTTCGGGACCGGCTGAAATAGAGATACTCATATATACGTGTCCTCATTCACTTCTCCCTTATCCTTTGAAATCCCTAAGTGTGTGAAGTGTGTGTGCGTGAGATTCTGGAGCTCCAGCAGGGAATGAAAGCTGAAATCAAGAGCTGGGTGTTGTCTATTGCTTCATCTTCTTCTTTCCCTTGTGTTCTTGAGCTTGCAAAGGTAAGAATTGTGAATTTGAATAGCTAGACCTTGAAATATGTATGTGTATATTTGGGAATTGGTTTCTGGGGTATATGGGTTGAATATACATGAGTTTTGTGTGCCTCTTTGGCTGCTGAAGTTGAGGGTTGGGGTTTGAGACCCCTAGTTCAGCCATGGAAACCGAAGTGCAGGGGTGGAAGCAGGCGGCTGGTCGCGGCGCGACGCGCATGGGGCCGCGGCGCGACGCGCAGAGGAACAGGGGACGCGGCGCGACCACCAGAGGGTCCGCGGCGCGACAAGTGGCCTGCAGAAGAAATCCGAAATTAGTCTTGTGAATTGAGTTGGGTCGGAATGGTGTTGGGTTCCTTCGGGGTTGCTCGGGATGGGTTTTGTGTATATTCAGGGTCTTGTTGGAATTGCTTTGAGTCGAGTCTTGGGTCGGGTTTCGAGAATTGGTCGGGTTTCGGTTCCGATTGGGATTGTTTCGGGGTTCTGTTGGGGATCGAAATTAAGTCCGAGTCGGGTTCATGTTCATTATGAGTTTGCGATATGTGTTCGTGGGATTTGTATTAACAAGTGGGATCCGTGTGTAATTTCAGGGACGAGTCAGCGAGCCGAGCCGAGTCAGAGATTCCGGGATTAGTGGATCGATCAGGTGAGTACCCGAGTTCTTTTCTAAACCGCGGGACTGTTTTACGAGTCATAACTGTGTAGCTAGCTTCGTGTATGTGTATATTGTGTATTGTGAATGAGACAGGGACGTGGGCGCCAGGTATGATTCTATTTCCCACATATGTGATATATGTGTGCATGAGATGAGATCCAGTCCGGGGGTCCGTGATGAGTTCCATACGGACGGTGATTCGCGATGTGAGATCGCGTGGGTTGACTGTCCCTAACAGTCCTTGGAGCGTGTATACACGGCAGGGCCTGTAGCCGGTTCGCGCCCGTGCTACAGGGTGTGAGCTAACCACCGGTGCGCACGGTCGTTAGCTGGGGAAGGGTCCCCCTTCAGTGATTCTGTGTGCAGGGCCGTGGATCTCATGCTGAGTGTTCATATCTGCTTTATACTGCTGATTGCCAGAGACAGAGATTGAGCTTGTGTTGTGTGTATGTGCTACGTGTTCGCATGCTATGTGTTTACTGTGCAGAGTCTAACCCTCGAGTACTCACGAGCTTTCGAGCTTACGTATTCGAGTCTTCCGTGTTCAGGATTTCAGCGAAGGGTTCAGTAGCTGAGCTTGTTGATCTGGGATCGAGGATTATCTGGGAAGCTTTGTGTTGGCTTTGTGTAATGATCTGATCAGTATTATTTACGTTAGCAGCTTCTGGGCTTATGTAATTAGCGGATTATATGTTAATAGTGTTTATGTGAAAAGTTTAAATTAATAGTGATCCGTGTTACCTTCTGACATATGTGCATAATTGAGTTATTGAGATGTGCCACCCGTGTATTGTATTGACGTGGCATTTCCGGGATCGGGGAGGGTGTTACAGCATGGTATCAGAGCTTGAGGTTTGAAGTCTGAGTATCATTAGTGGATGCTTAACTTAAACCTTGTTTCGATCCATGGGGGATCCATTGCGATTGATATTAGTGGAGTTAACTAACCTGTGGCTTAGTGTATAACGCTGGGTGAATTACCTATGGTTCTCAATTGTTTTGATTTGTGCAGATAGTTATGGCAGATCAGGGCGAGGGATCCAGCGCGGGCAAGCCGGCAGGGGACGAGTTTATTCGCAAGTCAGAGCTTCTGGAGGTATTGACAGAGTTTTACAGGCAACAGAGAGAGCAGGAGCGGGAACAAGATCAGGGGATGGGACCACGTGCTGGGGGTGGTCAGGATACGGGTATGGGTGCCTCTTCATCTATGTCTCGGCGAGGGGGTTCGTTCAAGGATTTCATGACCGGGAATCCGCCAGAGTTTAGAGGCGGGGGTGAGCCAGGGATGGCTATGGCATGGGAGCGTGAGGTGGAGGCTGCCTTTAGAGTTGCGCACGTGGAGCCGAGAGATATGGTCGGTTATGCGACCTATCTGTAGAGGGGAGGGGCGTCACAGTGATGGCAGTCTATAGAGTCGGCAATGACATCTTCTGCGGCGTATGCGATGACGTGGGATCAGTTCAGGGCTGTGTTCGAGCTACAGTACATCCCGAGAGACGAGAGGCGAGAGATGGAGCGGCGATTCCTTCACCTACAGCAGGGAAAGATGACGGTGCAACAGTACGTGGACCGGTTCAATGAGTACTCCCAGTTTGCAACTCATTATGTCGCCACTGAGCAGCGAAGAATCGATGCGTTTGTTGATGGACTGCGAGCCGATATTAGAGAGTTCGTCGGGATGCACGAGACTTCTACTTTTGCCAGAGCATTAGAGATGGCCCGCATAAGGGAGCGAGAGATAGCCAAGCAGAGGGAGGAGCCATCTTCTCAGAGTCGACGTGCGAGGACTCCTGAGCGGTCCTCGAGAGACCGGAGGCATTCCAGAGACGATTCCAGAGAGCGGCGTTCGGGACAGAGTTCGAGAGACAGGCGAGATCGGGATAGAGACAGAGACAGGGATAGGGAGCGGAGGTCGAGTGGACCAGGGCGGAGCCAGCGATCAGATAGTCAGAGTCAGAGGCAGAGTTCGAGATATACAGGGCAGAGTCAGAGCAGCGTAGGGCAGAGGCCTCGAGATGGAGGCAATAGGGGCAACAGTTCAGCTGGAGATCGGGAGTGCCCGATATGTCACCGTCGCCATAGTGGGCCGTGCGTGCCTAGGTGTTATCGATGCGGTCAGCGTGGGCATGCTGCCGCTACGTGTACAGTTCCAGAGCCATTGTGCTTCCATTGTGGGAGGCCGGGGCACAGGGTGCGAGACTGTCCAGAGTTGGGATCAGTGGTGCAGGGTGCGAGTTCCAGTGGGGCTAGAGCAGAGCCGTCGTCATCCGGTCGTCATGATTCTCGGGCGCGGGTTCGGGTATTTCAGGCGACTACAGAGGCAGCTCGAGATGCTACTGATATGGTTTCGGGTATGTCTTTCTGAGTTTGATTTGAGTATGTGTCAGTTGTGGGGCGGGTTATTGGGCTATGTCTGCGATAAGTGTATGTGTTTTGTTGCGTGTGACTGTTCTGTTATGTCTGTGATTATGTGGCTCAGTGATAGAGATGTGGAAGGGTTGTGTATGAGTTATATGGGATTGTTATATCTGGGTATGTGTGTGAGAGTGGGATATATTGTGGTGTAATGGGTTATCAGAGTTTCGAGATTGGGCATTGTGTCATGTTAGTGGATCAATTATATGAATAATTACTGCGAATGAGATTGTGATTGTGGGATTCAGTGACAGAGGGGAGGGATTGTGTGTATGGGCTGAATGGGGTCGTCATGTTTGGGGTGTATATGTGGAGTCAACGTGCTAGATTTGGGTTTATTGTGATCTGGGTTTTCGAGTTCTGAATTGTGCTATGTTAGTAGATTTAATCCCTTTATGAGTTTAATCATGTTTATGAGCTTGCGTTTAGTGATTCGATGGAAATATCTTTATGTGTTGTGTTAGTGGATGATCTATATAGAGTTATGTGAGCATGTGATAAAAGAGAGTGAAAATCGATGAATTGAGATTATATGTGGATTGAGTGGCTTATGAGGTGACGCCACGTGAAGATCCTGTGAATAGAGGAATTATCAGTTGCCGATATGATTTAATTGAGCTATTAGTGGATTGCCTAATTGAGTTAAAGATTCGAGGGAGTTGACTTACTTCGAGAGTTGAAGTAGAGACGTGTTTTAGTGATGATTATACCATTCAGAGTTCAAATGCGAATTTATCAAGAGTTGTTGATGATGTCGAGAGCTATGAGTTGTGTTTCGGGGATTCGACATAAGAGATGTACAATTGCGAGCGGGCTTGCGATAGATTCCGGGGACAGAATCTTTTTAAGAGGGGAGGATTTGTAACATCCCGTTTTTGAGATAATTGCGTGTAATTATTTTAGTGGATGTTAAATACTTAATATCGTGTTGGGCCAATGAGATCCCGATTAGTGGATATATACGTGTCGGGTTGCGAGTTACGTGTCTCCGGATATAATATTAGTGGATTAATTATATATTTGGGTTCGTGGAGTTAAATGGGTTAAAAGGATATTAATTGTGAAAATGTGATATCGGGTTCAGATTAATGGGTTCGGGACCGGCTGAAATAGAGATACTCATATATACGTGTCCTCATTCACTTCTCCCTTATCCTTTGAAATCCCTAAGTGTGTGAAGTGTGTGTGCGTGAGATTCTGGAGCTCCAGCAGGGAATGAAAGCTGAAATCAAGAGCTGGGTGTTGTCTATTGCTTCATCTTCTTCTTTCCCTTGTGTTCTTGAGCTTGCAAAGGTAAGAATTGTGAATTTGAATAGCTAGACCTTGAAATATGTATGTGTATATTTGGGAATTGGTTTCTGGGGTATATGGGTTGAATATACATGAGTTTTGTGTGCCTCTTTGGCTGCTGAAGTTGAGGGTTGGGGTTTGAGACCCCTAGTTCAGCCATGGAAACCGAAGTGCAGGGGTGGAAGCAAACGGCTGGTCGCGGCGCAACGCGCAGGGGGCCGCGGCGCGACGCGCAGAGGAACAGGGGACGCGGCGCGACCACCAGAGGGTCCGCGGCGCGACAAGTGGCCTGCAGAAGAAATCCGAAATTAGTCTTGTGAATTGAGTTGGGTCGGAATGGTGTTGGGTTCCTTCGGGGTTGCTCGGGATGGGTTTTGTGTATATTCAGGGTCTTGTTGGAATTGCTTTGAGTCGAGTCTTGGGTCGGGTTTCGAGAATTGGTCGGGTTTCGGTTCCGATTGGGATTGTTTCGGGGTTCTGTTGGGGATCGAAATTAAGTCCGAGTCGGGTTCATGTTCATTATGAGTTTGCGATATGTGTTCGTGGGATTTGTATTAACAAGTGGGATCCGTGTGTAATTTCAAGGACGAGTCAGCGAGCCGAGCCGAGTCAGAGATTCCGGGATTAGTGGATCGATCAGGTGAGTACCCGAGTTCTTTTCTAAACCGCGGGACTGTTTTACGAGTCATAACTGTGTAGCTAGCTTCGTGTATGTGTATATTGTGTATTGTGAATGAGACAGGGACGTGGGCGCCAGGTATGATTCTATTTCCCACATATGTGATATATGTGTGCATGAGATGAGATCCAGTCCGGGGGTCCGTGATGAGTTCCATACGGACGGTGATTCGCGATGTGAGATCGCGTGGGTTGACTGTCCCTAACAGTTCTTGGAGCGTGTATACACGGCAGGGCCTGTAGCCGGTTCGCGCCCGTGCTACAGGGTGTGAGCTAACCACCGGTGCGCACGGTCGTTAGCTGGGGAAGGGTCCCCCTTCAGTGATTCTGTGTGCAGGGCCGTGGATCTCATGCTGAGTGTTCATATCTGCTTTATACTGCTGATTGCCAGAGACAGAGATTGAGCTTGTGTTGTGTGTATGTGCTACGTGTTCGCATGCTATGTGTTTACTGTGCAGAGTCTAACCCTCGAGTACTCACGAGCTTTCGAGCTTACGTATTCGAGTCTTCCGTGTTCAGGATTTCAGCGAAGGGTTCAGTAGCTGAGCTTGTTGATCTGGGATCGAGGATTATCTGGGAAGCTTTGTGTTGGCTTTGTGTAATGATCTGATCAGTATTATTTACGTTAGCAGCTTCTGGGCTTATGTAATTAGCGGATTATATGTTAATAGTGTTTATGTGAAAAGTTTAAATTAATAGTGATCCGTGTTACCTTCTGACATATGTGCATAATTGAGTTATTGAGATGTGCCACCCGTGTATTGTATTGACGTGGCATTTCCGGGATCGGGGAGGGTGTTACACTATATAAACTTAACATAAACAGTTATATGTTTTGATTTAATGAAACACATACGTTTTGGATTCTATACTTTGATAGATTCATTTTGGTTACTAGTTTATTACCCGCGTATTACGCGGATATTTTTAATATATATAAAATACAATAAATAAAAAGATAAAGATATAAATATTAGTTTTCAAACAAAAGTATATAAGGTGATATTATTATTTATTATGACCTATTAATTTTGTATATTTCTAAATATATATGAAGAGTAATTATTTTCTTATATATTTTTTTAAACTTTTATTATATCATCTTATAATTAATAAGTTAGTAGATTATTAGATTTTGTTTGATTTGAATTTAAAAGTGGATTATGTTAGATTTGGATAGAATTAATTAATAAGTTAGCAGAGTATTAGATTTTGTTAGATTTGATTTGAATTGAATTTAAAAGTGGATTATATTAGATTTAGATAGATTTGATTTAAATTTATTTATTCTTTTTAAAATCTATAATTGCCACGTGTCGATTCATGGTGACGACACGTGGCTTCACCAGAAATGAGTATAGTTACTCTTTTAATAGTATAGATAGATATTTAATTAAAACATACAATTTTCTTTTATCTTATATGATATTTTCTTGGTATAAAACATACATCACTGTATGTGAATTATTTTAATTAAAGGCTACTGTCTATATTAGTTTTTATAAAATGGATTTAGCTTACATATTTTGGGTTTTTCTTTTTCTGAAAAAAAAAATTGATCTTATTGTATTTTATAATTAGAATAAACTGAATACATATAAATGTTTATGTTGAATTGAATTTTTGATAAACTAAATATATGCTTATATCACATGCATATAATAATTGTGTATTTGTTTATAAGTTTATATTCTTACAAAATAATTATTATATATATGTGTGTGAGTGTAAAAGAAAATGTCTAGCATTACGTGTCATTTCTTCGGTTACTAATTTTTTTTCCCACCCAATTTTCCATATAGGATTCTTCTTAATTAGTTATCTAATTTATTTTTAAAATTTAAATAAAAATATAATTAAGTACTACCTAATTTAACTGCTATATATATAAAACAATCTTTTTAATTGATTTAGATAACTTTCAGATTTAACTACTAATGTTAGCTAATTATGCATTATTTTATATATTTAAAAAGTGAAAATAATGCAATATTGAAAATGAGTTGTTTTATAAATTTTTTTTAATCTTAAATTTTTTTAAATTTTATTCTATGTAAAAAGTAAATTTTTAGTTTTTTATATAAAAATCTGAAAATAAAAAGTTTTAAAAAGATGAGACGTGATAAATAATATTCATACATATTTAAATAGAATTTTTTTTAATTATCCTTAATAACAAAAGATAATACTATTTTCATATTTGTAACACCCTCGAACTAATCACCAAAGCCACGTAAATAACACGTCAACGCAATATAATATAAAATATCCCTAACTATTCCCAAAGCACATAAGTGGAAACCCGATCCATAGCATGTTACACGAAAGCGCCGCTTTATCTGTAGTATTGTCACACAGCTGCCCACCTAGAAGAGCCACTCGGTAATTTTAAAACTTTTTAATTACAGAAATAAGTCACGGAAGTCTCCGATCAACTACATAAATATCTGAAGTCTGTCCAATAGTCCCCAAAATATGACTACCTTTACAACAGGTAGCTAGCTCCTCGAGTATGCGAATGTAAACATACTTGGTCCAGCAGGCGTACTAGAAGTCTGATCACCTGAGACACACACACAACACACTCGGGGTCAGCTAACGGTGCTGAGAATGCAAGGGTTAGTATACGATTTAAACTCAGTAAAAACACGTAAGCTCAATAATAAAACGTTCAGCGTTCTCTACTGAACAAATATATGAGATACCCCATGATACTCAAATAGGTACTCAACTCGTGTGGACGAATCCACGTACCCAAATCCCTAGACCGCACAAAGCAGTCGTCAGGACTCAAAAGGGAATCGGGAGCGACCCGACCCCTAGGGGTGTTCAAAAATATCCGAATCCGAGCATCCGAAACAAAAATCCGAAAATCTGATCCGAAACTATCCGAAAATCGGATATCCGAAATTTCGGATTCGGATTCGGATAGTAAAATTCCAGATTTTCGGATATTCGGATAATCCGATATCTGAAAATCCAAAAAAAAATAATTTTTTTTTAAAATTTTTTATATCTTTAGTATTGAATATTTACATAATATTGAGTGTTTATTATTATTCTAATGTATATTTTAGAGTTTTATCTTAGTATTATAGATTTATTAACTAATATTTTTATAAATTTTAGTTCCTTTATATTTTTTTAGTCGTTTTGAGTAAAATAATTCCGGATATATTTTAGTTTGTGATATATTTATTTTTAATATCTATTTGGATATATGAATTTGTATTTTAGATATTTAAATATTTGATTTAATTGTTTTAAAAATTAAAAAATATGAATTTTCGGATATTTTTTGGATATTCGGATAATCCGATATCCGAAATTTCGGATATCCGAAAAATCAGATATCCGAAATTTCGGATTCGGATTCGGATAGCAAAATTCACTATCCGAAATTTCGGATATCCGAAATCCGGTTTTGAACACCCTTACCGACCCCTGCCCAGCCGTACGGTTTAGTAGCTCGTGTGTCCCAAATCTCAAATAGTAAAACACAGTTCATAATAAAGCTCGATAATACATGCATGATAATATCTCGTTAAAAAACTCGTAAGAATCTCGTAAAAGAAGCTCAATAAAAGATCATGCAAGTATAAATAAATAATCGTACAAGTATCTCAAAAAAACATGCAAACTCACCTGCCTTGAAGTTTCCCTACTCAACTCTCGGTTCCCTGCCCGTCCCCAACCCTATCAACTCAAGACCCTGGAATCACAATACACTGACTCAATATCACAATCACAACTCATTAACTCTATATACAATACTCAGATAACTCGCACAACCCAGATACCCAACCACTAAACCCACATAACCCGAATACCCAAACACAAGGGAATAACCCAATATCACTAACTCATCCCTTAATAAATGCATAAAATATATTTATTTTTCTGAATTCTCACGCGGCCGTGTAAGATTTCTTACGCGGTGGCGTAGCAGTCTCTTTACGCGGTGGTGTAGAATTTCTACAAGATGGTGTGACTGCAACCCACGCGGCTGCGTAAACAAAACCCACGCGGGCGCGTAGCTCAAGCTTTACACCACCCTGTAGCTTTTTACACGGGCTTGTAAACGAATATCTACGCGGCCGCGTAAACTGACTGTCAGCAATATATACTCTGTTTTTGACAGCTTCGATTTCACACCTCAAAACTCGATTTTGGTCCGTTTTCAGCTCTCGAATTTGACCAGAAACTCAATAAAACACATATATAAACTTAATTTAATCATCTCTTACAATTAACAACTCAAGATTCAAGATTTGGAGCTCAATCTTATCCAAACTCAAGGAAGAAGATGATGGTGAATTGCGACAAAATTCCCAACTTGATGCTTCAATCACTTGGTTGCTGCTACTGGAGCTTCAAACACACATAAACACACTAAATCTCTGGATTTGGAATGGGATAAATGGAAGCAAGCACCCAAAGAGGTGAACTATATATACGTTTTGGATTAAACTCGATCTGACATCCAATATCCGAACCCGCTATCCCAAAATACAAACTTTATATCATCGACTCCCAATTTAACTAATAATTCTCAAAATTATAATCTTTCATTAGAACTTAAATCCTTAACCCGGTTAACCCAAAATCTCATCACGTGACGGCTCCACGTATAACTTAATAATTCGCCCAACTCGAATAAAATATTATAATCAACCAAACAAATAATTCCACGTATCTATCCCAAAATTGGGATGTTACAATATTTTTTTTTAAAAATATATATTTTTGTATGTAATTGACGTTATGTGTAGATTTTTAGTAAACATTTATTTATAAAAATATCCACATGATACATGGGTTAATAACTAGTTAATTATTAAGAAACTGTGAAAGTTAATTCAAATACTTTCATATTTAATTCATGCAATTAAAAAAATAATAGTAAAAATTATTCTAATACTAATCTAAATTTATGTTAAGATAAAAAAGTTGATATTTTGATGTTTAGTTTTTAATTAAAACATATAATTTTTTTTATCTTACAAATATGATATTTTCATGCTGTAAATAAATCAAACGAAATCCATGATTTGTAATTTGAGGATTCATGTTTATTTATTTATAATGATATCCAACAACCATTTAGAAATAAAAATTTGTAAGTGTACGTTAATTATTTTATTTAAAGATTAGTGTTTATGTTACTTTTTATAAAATGAATTTAGCTTACATATTTTGGGTTTTTCTTATTTAGGAAAATAATAATTGAATTTATTGTATTAAAAATTAGATAAAACTAGATTTTTTTTAATTTTATGTAAAATCGAACACCAATTTTCTATTTTTTTTACATTAAACTAATTTCACATGCGTATAAAAAAATAAAATTAAGTTTGGGTTAAAAGTTTAAGAATAATTTTTTATGACATCCTACATAGATAGCACACAAAATGTTATAGTCAAAAAAACATTAAATGTTTAAGTTGAATTGATTTTTTGATAAACTAAATATATGTTTATATCACATGCATATAATAATTCTGTATTTGTTTATAAGTTTATATTCTGAAAAAATAATTAGTTTATATATATATATAGGGGTGGGTTCAATGGAGAACCTATATGCATCGAAGAACCTTGAAGAACCACAATGCATCGCAAGAAAATCGTAATGCATCACGCGGGAAGTCGATGCATCACCTGGAAATAATGATGCATCACGCGAGATTTTGATGCATTTGTGGTGGTGCATGGAGGTTTTTCAATGTTCTTCGATGCATGAAGGTTCTCCATTGAACCCACCTATATATATATATATATATATATATATATATATATATGTGTGTGTGTGTGTGTGTGTGTGTGTGTGTGATGTGTGTTAATAAAAAATGTCTAGCGTTACGTGTCGCGTATAGTCTTAATTAGTTATCTAATTTATTTTTATGAGAAAATTATACAAAAAACCAACACACTTTTGATATTTTTCGATTAAGTCTCTGTACCAAAAACGTTTCCATATGAGTCCTTTAACTTGAAAGTTTTACGAATTGTGTTGTTTTATGGGATTTTTAGAGATTTTTCAAATGTTTTTCATAAAATTTCGTTAAGTTAAAAGAGCTTTTATGGATAAAGTTCATGTCCAGTACGGAGTCGCGGAAGATTAATAGGTTTATGATGGGTTTACGTAAGGAGATCCGAGAGTTCATTGATACAGGATACATACCGACATATGCTATGGCAGTGAAGCTGGCTCGGAGACGGGAGAATGAGTTATCCCGTAGAGATCCTGTAGTGGAGCAGCCGCAACGTGTTTAGTCGGCTGGTTATTTTAGTGGTTCTAATCGAGATAGGGACAGGGATAGGGACAGAGACAGCCGTTCCAGCCGTTTTCAGTCGAGGGGTGATGATCTCCAACGGGTAGAGTCGGAGGGAGCGACAGAGAGATAGATCTTTCCAGAGGTCCGATCGCAGGCCCGATGATAGGGGCAGTCGTTTCAGTGGGTCTGAGCAGAGGGGAGGAGCATCGAGTTTTGGTTCTGTTGCGAGAGAGAGGTGGTGTAAGAGGTGTCGTCAGAGGCATACCGGGGAGTGTAACCTCCGGCATGTACGTTGTTTTCACTGTGGCCAGCTTGGCCATACTCAGACAGGTTGCACCTCCAGAGACCCGCTGTGTTTTAACTATCGGCGGGCCAGACATCAGGCACGAGATTGCATGGCTCCACGGCAGGGGGAGTCGAGACCACCTGCACAGGGTCAGAGTTCTGCGGGTTCGTCTGCTCGCAGAGATACCGTTCCACCAGCCAGAGGTCAGGTTTTCCAGTTGACAGCAGAGGAGGCGCGGGAGACAGCTGATGTAGTTTCTGTTACGTTTATTTTAAACGATCATAGTGCTCGAGTTTTGTTTGATTCTGGGGTGAACCGTTCATTTGTTTCCTTCGCTTTTACTGCTTACTTTACCGCTCCGCCTGTTGAGTTGTCAGAGCCGTTGATTATAGAGTTAGCTGATGGTAGTGCCTCCGTAGTTAGGCATGTATATGCTCAGTGTGTGTTAGAGATAGACGGTTACTCGTTTAGAGTCGATTTGTTACCTATAGAGATCGGTAGCTTTGATGCTATAGTAGGCATTGACTGGTTAGCTTCGCTGCATGCCGATATTGCTTGTTCCAAGAAGATCACTCGTCTACCGATTTCAGAGGATCGTGTCATTACAGTGTACGAAGAGCGCAACATGCCGATATTGCTTGTTCCACAGGGACCATTTATGTATTTTACTCTAAATTTTATATAACAATTTTATCTTGATCATTTTTTATCTTGATTTTTATAAAATACTTATTTTTTAATATGTTGATCAATCCAAAATAAGTTTTATAAACACCAAATATGTTGATCAATCCAAAAACAATGTTCAAATATATTGATTTTTTTAAAAAAATACTACAACATCCAAACAAACAAAAAAATGTACAAAATAATAATTAACCAAAAACCAAATCAAACAAAAGTATAAAGTTGTGTTATTGATCCAAAATAACATATTTTTCTTCAACATCTATCCCATTAACCATCCACATATGTCCTTATTATGTTAATTTTGTTTTTTTTTAGTCAAGGTAAGAAATGTTTGTGCACGTAACACATCCTTACTGTAACATCCTCAAATTTAATATAATAATTAAATTACTAATTATACATTTCACCGATAATTTGGTGAATTAATTATGTTAACTGATATGTAAGAATGTATATTCTTAATCATTTAAAGAGAATATGTATGTTAACGTGAATTAATGCGTTTTATTTCCTCCTCCTTCTTGTTCTTAACCTTCAAAGTGATGGTGGGAAAAGAAACAAAATAGGAGAAAGGATATCTTATGGAATTTAATTGTAAATAGCAAAGTACTTAAATGATTTCTGAAAGTTCAAGTATAAGAAACCATGAAAATTTGTTCGTATTAGGATGGATTAATAAAGAGATAAATTGATGATGGTTTTAATGATTCAAGTACGGTGTCTGTTAAAATGAGTTTATGTATATTTATACTTATCAAATATAGGATAAAAGTGAGTTGCTAAGTGTTTAGAATGGCTAAAAGTTGAATTGAATAAATGAAATTATGAGCAGGAAACATGAAATTTCATCAACGACCGATCAATTAGATTGCGTCAAACCTGTGCAAATCACTTGTATGTTGTTGTGTGAGATTTGTTCGATGTTTTGGGACATCATAAAAGGCTAGGGGCTGATGTGATGTCGAAGGTTGGGCAGCCAATAAAATCCATGACAGCAGCCCAGAACAGTCCCATGAAACGTCTAAAGATGGTTTGGCCGTTGGCCAAAAAGTTCTCGAATCCTCGGTTATTTCTTTAAGCCTTTGGCCCTAACCTCTATGATCTCCAATAATGTGTTATTAGCCCATATTATGGCTGTTGTTAAGTCCCCAAAACGGGCTGTAAAAGCAGCAAAAAGAAGCTCTAAACCGCACAACAAATGCCCGTAGTTCATGGCCTAAATTCCTACGTATTTTGCCTTGACTACCTTGGCCTTTGGCCTTGCCATTTAGGCTTAAAGTATGGTGATAATGAGAATATAAGAGACCTAAATATGTATTACGAGTGTATTATAAGAAAATATATACAAGATGGAGTTGATTGTGAAAGAGATACATATACATGTGACATCATATAAGGGAGTCATATGGCTTGAATTATAAAAAGGAATATATATATATATATATATATATATATATATATATATATATATATATATATAACATGAACCGAAGTAAGTCATGGGATGATCAAGTATACGTTAAACCACCCCATATGGATTGATATTGCATATGTATGCTGGTATGATCATTCATGAACACATAAATACAAAAATATGCATTAAAATGTCGTTCAAGACATAAAGGACTCGGAAGCACTTAAAGGAACATATTGACCACAATCTGATGTAATTATGACTTAACATGATACTATAACATCATGTAATCATTCCATACTTATATAACAATTAAATTGACATTAAACATCGCCCAAAAGTCTATAAAACTCGACAAGAGGCGTATCGGTGTCGATAAATTCGGAAACTTAACCCGAAAACACTTAAACACTTCAAATAACTTCCAAACCTTATGATATACTACTTTAAGCTTATGAATACCTTGAATATCATTATTTGATAGGTTTGGAGCTGAAAGGAGTGCCGGTTGTCCGTTCGGGGCGTTAAGTGGCTGGTTGGCCGTATTGAGCCTTAAAGGCTGTTTCTAGCATATTGTACTGTGAGTTCTAGCATTGATGTGTGTGTTGCATACATAATTACATGTTTATTTTATTTATGACATTGCACATATCTAATTGGCATCATCCTTTTATATGATGCATTGCACTGATTTTATTATATTGCCCTATTGGCGGTTCATTACTTGATCATGGCCTATGACCAACATACCTCATTTGATACCTCTTATTACATATATTAACCTTCATGTTATGCTTGAAGATCGTTCATTTCATGCCTCACATGATTACACTTGATTACCCCATTGTGAGCTATGCTCATTTATCATTGGCCTCACTGGATATCCAGATTATCATTATAATTATTAAACGCCTTACTTTGTGTTTGTGCGTATAAATTCCTATACCGCAATGAGCTCACGGGTAGGTGGCCGGACATGGAAGCCGGTTGGAGTTGCGCAGCTGGACATAGATTCACAGCTGGGGCAACGGCGGGTTAGCGGGTCACGTACCGCAACCTATGCAAATTAATGGGCTATGCCCACATTATTTTATTAAAAAGATATTGCACTTGTCATTTTATAATCATTTTAACATTAATACATGTTGTATGTTTTGCACTCCATATCGATCTAGTAACTCACTTAGCAATTTCATTTGCTAACCCCTCACTTTTATACATCTCAGGTGGCGTTAGTAATGGAAAGGTGATTGCTGACTTCTGTCCAAATGCTTAGTTAAGCCGACTTGAAGTCATAAACCCTTTTATGGTAAAAGCTTAATGCTTAATAGTGGGAATATTTGGGTAGTTTGTCTACGATTATGCTTGACATGTACATATATATAGACATGTAATGTCTTTTGGGATTGATGATAGATCTTATATTTATGTAGAAGTATTTGGTAAATTTATCTTATATTCCAATTTTGGTTTATAATCAAACAAGGATATTGACTCCGTGCGAACGTGTCATGCCCGATTTTCTTTAAAAACAATGTTAATTATAATTAATTTATTGTAAACCCATTAATGATTATGTTACGTTGAAATGGGTGTTTCACTTACCAATCACATCAATTGCTTTAAAACATAATATGATATCAATACCCAGTAAAGCTTATATCTTTTCACGAACCTTCTTATACATTTTCAGAGCATCCATACTTTCTTGATCTCTTTTCATTACATCCTTACCAAACACATTCATAGATTCATCCATAATCTCCCCAAATTTAACCAATACCTCTTTTATCTCCTTGAAGGGGTGAATACGGTTCGTTTCGGCTGATTTGGCGACCAAAATCTCGGTCAAACAAGTAATTTCGGTTTGGAAAATTCTCAAACCAAACCGGTCAAGACTAACGGCTCGGCTGGACCGACAAAACCGCAAATAATTGGTTTGGATCGGTCAATTTCATGGTTTGAATTAGAAACTTAGAGTTAATTTATAAATATTCTAACAAATTAAAAAGAAAACAAACAAATAAATTGGTATATTAATATACAACATAAAAAGAAAAAAATACGATCAATATAATAAGTAAAGAACTAAACTTAAATAGGTAAATTGTTACAAATTGAATGGATGTTGCATTTCATTGACATTTGATTTAACAATTATAAGCATGTTTAAAGAAAATGCATTTGTATTGTATCTTATTTGTCTATTTGATTCTATAATAGAAAATATTAGTATTTTTAAATATTAAAATCAATTTATAAAGAATTACAGACATTTATTTTAATATTTTAAAGATTGACGAAAAAACACAATAAACTTATATATATATATATATATATATATATATATATATATATATATATATATATATATATATATATATATATATATATATATATATATATATATATATATATATATATATATATAGAATCAGGTTCATCAGCGTACCTATAAGATTCCAGCGTACCCAGCGTACCCTAATGTGAATGATCATTCACATATATTTTTTTTAATATACATATATAAGACAACATTATAAGACTTTTTTTCAAAAGAGGTAACATCATAAATCTTGTGAATGGTAAAAAAAGATCATGTGAATGGTCATTCACACCATTCACATGGTGTGACACATGGTGTGAAATGACCATTCACATGGATGACCATTCACATAAATATGCATTGAGCATTCACATAATTTTTAAGGACACAGAAAGTGTGAATGTATGTGAAATTCATATATCATGTGTATAACATTAAATTAAACATGGTTATGAGAAAAAAAATTAAAAAAAAGTTTTTTAAGGTTGGTACCTTCGGGTGCACTTGATTTCGAGAGGTACCTTTTTGAACCTGAATCTATATATATATATAAAGTCTAACTTGGTGTAACGCGATCCACAACCCCAACAGGAGCCACCAAGACATAGTGAATATGTGTATCTGCAACCCCAACACGAGCCACCAAGACATACTGAAATTGTGTATCGCGATCCACATATAACACAGTCCTGCCGCTTTTATAGGCTAGTTCTTTTTGACTTGAATGATCAAATACCATCTGCTTTGGATAACTTACCAGCATACCAATACTACGTATATCAAGAATCGTCATCAATGGTGAACGACTTTTTTGGACAAGATCCGTTTACGCAAAACTTAATAAATTATCAGCCAATACATGTATTAAATAATTATTGTTATGTTTATATATGTTTTTCATCATCTATCTGATTCACTTTGTTTTATATAATAAACGTTAGGAACCGGCAAGTTCATGACAATATATATATACGCTCATCACGATCCTACAAAACAAGATGAGTATTATTCTGATCCACCAATAATACATGTATAATGATATTGATTATTATGTATCCGATTTATTGAATGGTTGATATTAAGAATTTTTATCTTCAATTTTATATAGGAACCAATACGATACAACCATCCACTCATTAATGAAATTTCATCATTTTTTCAACCATATGTCATTGGCATAGAAGATGTTAAATGTGATAGAAATTGTGGTTTTTATCAATAGTTGTTGCTATATGTTGACATCAAAACGAATGACCAACAGTTCGCGGTGAATTATTGGAGGAGTTACGTAAAAATAGGAAACATTACAAAACCATCATCGCCTACGAAAGAGTGATAGAATCCTTAAATTGGAAAGGTTCCAGATTTGAACCAATCCATCATTGGTTGTTTATGTATGATTCTGGAATTTTGATCGCTAATAAGTATGACTGCATTGTTTATTGTTTAACAAATGAAGACAACAAGACGTATTTTTCTCTTTGGTTAACCCCATGTTCTGAAAAAGAATCCATCGTAATCGCAATGTGCATGGAAATCATTTTATAAAAATTGATCTGCAGGAAGGTCTCCAATGCCGACTGTTTGTGGGTATAACTGACGTTCCATAAAAAGCAAAAAAAAAAAAAAAAAGAAATTGGATGGGAAGATTTGTATAAACATATGTTACCCGCCTATAATTCTATAAACAAGCTCATAATACTGAATGTAATGTGCATATACCGTTGGAGTGATAATTTGTACAAATTTATGTTTATCAATGAGTATTATGTAATTTATGAAATCATTAAATCATCTTTTTTGTTATAATTTTTTGAACGATAAAAAGAAAAAATACATTGTTTTTAAATTTTTCGAATGAAAAACAAGCAGAATTTAATATTAGAAAAATAACGAAGAACTATTTGAATATCAATAACCAATTTTTAAATTTAGAAAAAGAATGGAGAACTATTTGTATATCAATAACTGATATAAGAAAATAATGAAAGTAAGTTTCGAGAATCAAAATGTAATAAATTTCATATTATTAATCTTGTATTGTAATAAATTTATTTAAATAAGTAAATCGTAATATATAATAAAGTAGAAGGGCCATTTGTGTAATTTATTTTATATAATTCATTAACAATCATTGATTAATAATGATTAAATGATTAATTTTATATAAATTAAATAATTATTATATAATCAAATCAATGGATAATCAATTAATAGTTATTTATGATTAATAGTCATATCAACTAATAATTATATAATGATTAGAGTAATTAAAAAGTTAATTAAGGAGGAGTGTGTAATTAGCAAGAGGGAGTGTGTGTATAGAATGACTTGTTATTTTACATATATACATTATAATGAAAGTAAAACAAAAAATGTATGCAAAAGGTTTATAAAACCAATAAAATTAAATAAAACAATAGTATTTTAAACTACAGAAATGTCATATGCTTTGATATACTATATAAAATATATGAATAATTTACGTTGTAAAGTTAAATATACATAATAATTTATATTAAAACATAAAATATTACCGGGATCGGGGATTAAATTGTCCTACTTCCCCGCTCCATCCCCATTATTTTAAATCAGAGATTCCCCGTCCCATCCCCATCCCCGGTCAACTCATGGATTCTCCGGTCAAAATCGGGATTGAGTTATGGGTTCTCCATCGGGGATGAGTTTTTTTTTTTTTTTTTTTTTTTTTTTTTTTTTTTTTTGCCAAGTCTAGCTTTAACGGGACCAACAGTTCGTTATAAATCCTAACTAATGGACTTGAAAAGAAAAGTAGTATATCAATGAATTGTCTTACAATAATCATAAAATTAAACACCAAACTTAACATTCAAATAAAAAAGTAAGCTTAATCCAAAACCCATAAGAATGACTATCCGAATGTATAACTTACTTAAATGTCGTCATCATGCATGATCCACATTATTTAGCCTTGCATGGCTTTAACCATGATGATATTTTTGATGATGTTCATAGTTTTATACTTAAAATGCTTGGACAAGAAGTATGGTTGCTAAATGATGAAGAACACGAAAAAAATCTCGAATCAATTTCTAATCAATCGAAGACTCAAATTTGAAAGCTTTATTAAACGAAGGCTCCCTTAGGTTTCTGTGCTTGAAAGATGATCCTTTTCTGACCCTAGAGACTCTTATTATAGTGATCATATAAAACAAATGGTTACATTAACGGTCGAGGTTTCAAACTTCAATTTCAATATAAGCCAATTCAATAGATTAGAAATTAATATAAAACATATTATACTCTGTTTACAACATAATTCTTAACATCAATCATAGTTTTTACAACTTGATAACTAATTCAAGATCATATTTACCTCAACTTCATCTAATTATGACGATGATGATGATGATGATGGAGGTATCAAACAACTATTGATTCTTGTTCTTACTATTAATCTTCCTTTTAGGGCCGGTCCTAGGGCGAAACAATAAAAAATGCCTCATGTTTATGGAAATGCTTACAAATTTTCATTTCCATAAACATGTTTATGTACTGATCAAGAGCTTACAAATCTATATATAATATCTCCTGCACATAAAAACCAATCTTCAAATAGTGAATTCATTCTGAACTATATGTTTCATAAAACAAATGTCTGAATAACCATCATTTTAAATATTCAATCAAACACATGGGCAAGACAT
Source organism: Centrapalus pauciflorus (assembly GCA_020465985.1). Classification (NCBI taxonomy): domain Eukaryota; kingdom Viridiplantae; phylum Streptophyta; class Magnoliopsida; order Asterales; family Asteraceae; genus Centrapalus; species Centrapalus pauciflorus. Next base: position 318,763 of record JAANYP010003725.1, read on the forward strand.
GCAATCGTATGGCTAGTAAGAGAGTTGCAATAACAGAGAAAAAACATCCTAGCCAAAAACATCCTCAACTATATAGCAAGGATAAAACTGCAAATTGATCACTCATTTTAAATGGGTGCTTTAAATTTCCATAGAAAGAACATGAAGTCATATATTAAGATGTTTGTTTAGATGATTGATTGAGGTTTTGACTAAAGATTCCATCACATAGAGTACTCTAGATCGTAGTCCATAATCACAACTTAAAGATCAGCACACCTACATAAATATTAAACAATAAATCAATGATGAAAATGATCACCATTGACATGTTTCTAGATATTGGATTAAACCCAAGAGCGCTCCCTTTAGCAATGGTTTTCTCAAACACACATTCCTACGCTGGAGCCAACATTAACCTCTCCAACATAATGAAATCAAACCAGACAAGTAGATTACCTGTTGCAAGGAGATCGATGATTAACCAAACAAGTCGATCGACGATTAACCAAACAAGCCTCAATGAAGCATGAGGTCCTTGGTGGCTTGGTTTGAACTTTGAAATCGACGATTACTATGTGAGAATGAGAAGAGATCGATGGAGAATTAAAGGGTTGAAGAATGATTGAATGAAGGCTTCGACTTCCATACATGCAAGAAGCCAAAGTCTGAATTAGTTGCCGATTATACCCCAAACCCTAGTCACGATCGTCCCTTGAGGTTTGAGTTCCTGTTCTCCATTGCCCATTGATTGAAACTCTTTGAAGTACGCCAACAGCCTGATCAAACATGGAACAAATCATAGAGATGTCTTATGAATTAGTGGGGTTTTACGTTTTGGAGATGCCTATTCCTCTTTGGCTCTTCGATTGAGTCCATCTTGGGAACGAAATCACGAATGCTCAACATCTGCATCGAGTTTCGTTCGTTCATAATCATCATCACCTCTTCGTCTTTCAATCATTCGGTTGTTCCCAAGACATTGTTCAATTCCTCCAGCCTTTTGGAGATGCCTTTGCCTGCCGCCGCTTTATTCCTCCAAATAACCAAAAACTAGGCCTAGGTTTTACTTATTGGACTATATTATTGTTGCCCCTTAACTTATGTTGCCCCGGGCTAAAGCCCAGTTCGCCCCCCTTCTACGCCGGGCCTGCTTCCCTTCTTGTTGTTATAAGTCGACACACATACACACAATACTTTCTTTTGGAAAAGTGGTGATTGAGTTTTCAAAGAGTTGAACACACACACACATATTGTGTGTGTGTGTGAATCAGATCATGTTTAGTATTTGATACCCGTTCAAACAACCAATTTTTAAGTAATTATATCATTATGCATCATTTTTGTCAACAAATCTTAAAAATGTAATATTTTTATGATATCTAGCTTTTGATTTATATTTCACATAATTATCTAACCAAATATCAATATGTCAAAATACTTCCATAACATGTTTCAACTCAACAACATTAAAATATATTCAATAAATAAGAAAATAATACACACCTAGTTAGATGTTATGGCTATAACATCAGATAAATACCACGATTGAATTTCATTTTAGAAGGCTACTTATATATTTACTTAAAATTAAAACTATTTATATTTTTCCTGTAATTATATACAATCACCGGCGATCTGCAAACTGATTTAACAAGTCACAATAACATTTTTATGATAAAAAAGGAAAATTACTAATGAAGGTAATACAAAGGGTTAATGACCAAAAATAGTAACAAGTTTTGATATTTTTATCATTAATAGTAACATTATTTATTTTTGTCATTTATAATAACAACTTTTTATTTTTCTATCAATGATAGTAATTGGTGACCTGCAAACCTGTTTAGCAGGTTACCAACTTTTCAATTACCAAAATAGTAACATCTTTTCAAATTTTATAATAGTAACATATCAAATTAAAACATAACTTTTTTTATTTATTAAGTTTTCTAATATTTCATAAACACTAAAATAAACCAAATTTATATTCTGAATATTTACGGATAGATAATATTCGATTATTTATTCACAATTATATATAATATGAATGAAAAAAATGTTATGAATCATTTTAATTTTCACTTTTTCCAACTAAAAAACTACGAACCATCATTTTCTTAGTTTTTTTTCGAATAAAATAATACAAATCGTTTCATTTTTTAGTTTTTCCTAATCTAAATGGGTCATAGTTTTTTATTTAACAAACAAAAAATCAAAATGAGTCTCAATATATATCATTCATAAAACTATAAACCACAATAAGTCATGGTTTTTCCATTCATAGAAAAACTAAAAAATGAATTGGTTGCAATACCCTTTCATTCGTAATACTTTTCATTTAGAATAAAAAAAAATTACAAATTGTTCGACTTTTTAGTAAATTTCTAACGAAATTGATTACAAACCATTCAACTTTTAGCTTTCCCGAATGAAAGACTACGACTCAATCATGTTTTTAGATTTTTTTTTACAAAAAACTATAAATCATTTTGATTTTTCATACAAAATAATTGCAACTCATCTATTTTTGTGTTTTTAACAACAAAAAAACTATGAATTATTCCAGTTTATAGTTTTGCAGAATGAAAAATATTGCAACCCATAAAAACGATACACACCACTTGCAAACACTTGCTAAACAAATTTTCATAATTTAGCAGCTTATAACACAAAACACACTTGAATTAGAGGTTTCTTACCTTTCCAAGTTAAAGAACACTCCAAGACAAGATAAAGATGAATTCCACAGCTCAATTCGATCCGTTTACGACTTTTTTTTTTCCTTCTGTTTGCTCTTACAAACACACACAACACTTCTCAATTGTTTTTGGAATGAATGAAAAGGAAGAAAAGAGGTAAACGTGTTATACATATAAACATATCGTTCATAACGCGGATCCGATACCGATACCCGACCCCGTTATCAATATTTCATAATTAATATCAATATTCCCATTTAATTCTGTGGTCTCATAATTATTAATAATCCGCTAGAATTATAACCCGATGACATGTATACTCGAACCCGACACGTGTTCATTCTAGGGGTGAGCTCGGTACTGGACCGTACCGAACCGGTACCGAAACCGAATTAAGAGTTTTGAAAGAATCGAATACCGAACCAATTAATTTATATGGTACCGGTTCAGTTTCGGTTCCGAGACCGGGTTTTCGGTGCCACTCATGTATTGGGACCGAATTAGGAAAAGGTACCATACAAAAAAATACCAAATATTACACCCGAATACCATATTTCAAATACCGAGTTGCGAATACCGAATACCGAATAATCTCTTGCTTCATGCACTGCGCCTTCTTTTTGCATAAAGGCGGTACCCATATTCGCCCAAATCCCAAGCGGTACCAAATATCCAATTGAACATATATATTCGGTTTGGGATCGAGATATTCGGGATATATATGGTACCGAAACCGTGATTACCGAATACCGAATTTTAAGAAATTTATAACCCGAGCACCGGACCGAATATATTAATTCGGTATCGGTCGGTACCGGTCCGGGTTCGGGAAATCGGCTCCATCGCTCACCCATAGTTCATTCCACTAATCGTCATACCATTGTCCCAACACAATTTTAATAATTTAATCAACAAATAAATTTAATCCACTTAATATTTCTCAAAGACGGGGTGTTACAATTTTTAACAACACAAAAAATTATGAATAATTGTTGTTTATAGTTTTTCTGCTTGAAAAAACTGCAACCAATTTTTATTTAGTTTTTTTATATAAAAAAACCTACAACCCATTTAGATCGAAAAAACTAAAAAACCAAAATAGTTCATATTATTTTGTTGGGAAAAACTAAAAAGAGAATGATTAATAGTTTTTTCGATTGGAAAAAGTAAAATTGAAATGATTCGTAGTATTTTTTTTCGTTCATATTATATATAATTGTGAATAAATAATCAAACATTATCTAATCGTAAATAAATCTTTAGAATATATATTAAAATTTTTTAAGGTTATGAAAAATAAAAATTGTAAATAAATAAATTTAATGAAAATAGTCACTAAAGATAGTAGTAATGTAATTAAATAAATTGAAACATAAATTGAGTTTATTTTGGTGTTTATTAAATCTTAGAAAAACTTAAAAAATAAAAAAAGTTTGGTTTAGTTTGATATGTTACTGTTATTAATAAAAATATGAAAAATTGTTACTATTTTTGATAAATGAAAAGTTGTTGGTGACCTGCTAAACAAGTTTGCAGGTCACCAATTACTATTATTGATAGAAAAATAAAAAGTTATTATCATAAATGATAAAAAATAAATAATGTTACTATTAATGATAAAAATGTCAAAATTTATTACTATTTTTGATCATTTGCCCTAATATTAAATAATAATTTTGACAATAAAGGTATTATAAAATTTTTTTTGACCGAAAATAATAACGTAAAATTATAATTTACATTAAATTCAAAGTTTAAGTCAAGAAAGATAATAAAAAATTATTCTTTGACCTAAAAAATTTCACACCACTTGTTTTATTTTCCTTTTAGTAATTTTTCCTAAAAAAAACATATTTTCATATAAGAATTATAATACATCAAATTAAAAAGAAATAAAAACATTTTCATGTCTTCATGAGGGTGGTTGTTGCTGTGCTTCTCATATGCTGTTCATAACTTCATATGGATGGATGATCCATCTCGCCCCCAATCATCCTCACATTTTTCTAGTATTTAGTCATCTTCTAAATATTTAAACTATCGATTTGAATTTGACTCCACCACCACCATGGACGGAGAACTCAGCACGGCTGACGCAGCCGGAGGCGGAGGACCGGTCGTCGGTGTTCAGATCAATCACCTCCACTCTCATCATAGCCGGCTCCCTGATTTCCTCCAAAGCGTTAATCTCAAATACGTCAAATTAGGTTACCACTGTCTCATTATTGACATTATGTTTGATCCTATTTTCATCGTAATTTTAAGCAAATGAACCCTAACGATATCCGTCAGTTATGGATTCATCTACAATGCAATCTCGTTAGCCTAATCATTTATATGGTCTGCTGTTTTAGTATTCGGATCCATCGTTTACATCATGACCCGACCCAAAACCAGTTCACCTAAAACCTTTTGGTTGTCAATAATGTTCTAGGTGCCATTTAGATTTTATGAAATTAAAAGGACTAAAATGATATAATTTTAAAATATTTATGGGATGGATGCATTGTGAAATATGGACGAAGGTATATCTTTTCTTTTTTATTTTTTATCTAAACATGACACATGAGAATTTCTAAATCCAATTCCTAAATAAGTTGTTTGAATCCTTCGGACTAAACAACACATGAAACTCAAATTTTAGATCGAAAAATGATAATCAAATGTTTTTTTTTCTCGAAAAAGGATCACAACATTAGACTTTTACATTCTTTATTGGTTATTGATATATTTTTGTTGTCAAATTTGAATCTTATGATATTTTTCTTGATCTAGAAAATTTTATTTTATTTTATTTATCAAAATTTGTATTATATATTATATTTCTTGACAATTAAAAAAAAAAAGTCTAAAAATCAGTCAATGTAGCATTTAGGAAGACTTGGTGGCATAACCCACATTTCACGCTAAACTTTTTATAGAAAATACCACATAATTTCAATGAAAACCGTGTTTCCATTTTCCAGCCATAAATTTTACCTGTCTTGTAGACCCCTGAAATAAATATTTTCTCATATTAATTATGAATCTGTGATCATGTATACTAATTTGTGGATGCAATGTAGACTGATTTAATCCTAGTTCATGTATTTATAACTATGTTTTCTCCAACTGGTCAGGAGTTTGGATCGTTGTCGTACTTAGAGCTGCCACAGCAGTGTCGTGAATTTACGTTATCCGAGATTCAGCTAGCAACCCAATACTTTGATGAATCGTTGGTTATCGGACGTGGAGGGTTTGGCAAGGTTTACAAAGGAACTGTCAGTATTAACGGGTCAAGTCTTTTGACTGTTGCAATAAAACGGTTGGATTCCACTTCAAATCAAGGAGCAGTTGAATTTTGGGCTGAAGTTAAGATGCTTTCTAAGTTAAAGCACTGTCATTTGGTGTCCTTGATTGGTTATTGCAATGATGAGCAAGAGATGATTCTTGTTTACGAATACATGTCCCTTGGGACGCTTGAAGATCATCTCCACAAATGCTGTTATCCATTGACTTGGGTGCGACGACTCAAAATATGTATTGATGCTGCACGTGGTTTAGATTACCTTCACACGGGTACAGGTATTAAGCATGGGGTTGTCCATCGTGACGTCAAAAGCTCAAATATATTGTTAGATAACAGTTGGGCTGCTAAGATTTCAGATTTTGGATTGTCCAAAATATGTCCGAAAAATCAGCAGTCCACTTACGTTAATACGTTTGTAAAAGGCACGTTTGGATATCTGGATCCTAATTATTTTTATACGGGTAAGCTAACTAGAAAATCTGATGTGTATGCCTTTGGGGTGGTAATGTTTGAAGCCCTGTGTGGAAAACGAGCTGTAGATGGAAGTCTTGACGACGAACAATGGGGCTTGGCAAGATGGGTACAAGATTCTATTAAAGATGGTAGGCTAAAGCAAATCGTTGACAAAGATATAAGGGTTAAAATATCGCCTAAATGTTTAAAGGAGTTTGCACGGTTAGCAGAACAGTGTTTGCATAACCATCCAATGCATCGACCAACAATGGCTGAGGTTGTGGTTGGTCTTGAGTCCATTCTAGCCTTCCAGTTGAAGGCCAACAATAAATTGCAGCCTGCAGGTTTTACAATATTTCCATCCAATGGGGAAAACTCAGGTATATCATGCATTTTCTCTTTCGGTCATCGTAGCTCTAAATTACCATGAAAAACACACTAACAGACTGGAGTACAATAAACTTTGCAACTCTAATTAAAAACATATAACTTTGTGTAATGAAACTGGAAATCAGTGCCGGTCCTATCATTCCTTAGGCCCGAGGCATATACTTAAAAAAATACCCTTTATATGTATAAGCAAAAATCGTATAAAAAAGTTATAATTAAATAATATTGAGAAAAAAAAACGCTATACTTTTTATTCGTATGATTATAAATTGGGCAAAATATGCATACAAAATTAAATTATATTTTTATTATACGTTGAATTTGTAGTTGCAAGTGGAAGTTTAAAGTCTCTCGAGTTATTCTTGGGTACTGTTGGAGGTGGAAACGGAAACCGAATGTTACGCCAATTTGACTTTAACACTGTCAATGATGCAACTAAAAACTTCTCTGAAGCTTATAAAATCTCAGAAGACCAGTATCGTACAATGTACAAGGTATCTATAATTACATGATTTGTGGTTTCCAAATTGTCTTCTAGATATTCAACTTGGTTTCTTTTTTCAGGGAAGGCTGCTGAATGGACATGTTAAAGCAATTGTTGAACTTCATGCCTTTTACCGAATCGAACACTGTATGCGCGAAGCATCAATTTTAGCAGAGCTTGAACATGATAATTTGGTTCAGATGCTTGGATATTGCATTGAAGGAAAAAGATTGTTCCTTGTCTATGACTTTGCGCCGTATGCACGACTGGATCAGTTGATATTTGGTACGAATTTTTATTTTCAAATGTACATCTTATATTCTTATGTTTGGTTAATGGAGCAGACTGCATATCTCTTGGGATAGAAAATCAATGCTTTAATATACCCTTTTCTCTTAATCTAATTTAACTTTACAACATTAGTTTTAAACATGATGAACTAAACATTAATTCGAGGGAATGCTTGGTTGAAATTAGGGAATAAAAATGGGAATGGAGAGGAATCAAGAAGAAAAATTCATTCCCTAATTTATAGGGTAACTAGATTATAACCCGCGGACACGCATACTTAATTAATATTACAATAATTTTTTCGGATAGACCCTACTTGTAAAATTATATTTTACAATGTTTGTTTTTATCATTTTGATAATTTTGTGGCACTAATTGTCACTAATTTTACGCCATGTGTCAATTTTGTAATGTTTAGTCTTCTGCGGACCAAAATTTACTTAAACGTCACGAATTATAATATAATGCTTAACAGTGAATAAAGCAAAGCAAAACCATTAGGACATAACTTCTCTTTCAGCAAACACAATACTATTCACAAAATCACAAGTATTGGTGGGGAGGGGGGGGGGGGGGCATATATTACCATTGAGGGGCATGGTTACTATGTGATGTCGAGATCATTTTTGCATAACTTTTGGTCATTTTATTTTGTTTCTGTCCTTAACTTCACTTCCACATTAAATTATCATGGTTCATGTCTCTCAGCAAAACGCTTTGTTAATAAATTGCTGCTCTAATTTATGATTATCTAATAATAAGGTATTCATCAATGTCTATTATTGTCCTCATATGTGCTCCCATTCACCTAACATCATAACATGCTAAGAGGTTATCTTAAGATCAGAAAATACAATTTGAGAATTCATAATTAAAGATGAAGATGAAAGAATGTATGCAGATTTAACAAAATTTATAGATTTAGAAAAGGCAGTAATTGAAAATGGTCACTGGCTCTATTTATGGACATGACATTTGTTTTATATCAAAAGAATATATATGGGTATATATAAAGTCATAGAAATTTATTTAAGGGAAGAAGTTGAAGTGATTTTCATTCCTAAAAGTTTGTAGTCTCTTTTATTTTATGGCTAAAATACTTTCTTAAAACAACGGTGATAAAATTTCGTATTTGATTTTTTCAATTAATAAAATTCCGTATTTTTTCAATTAATAGGATAACAGGCAATACTTTCTTAAAACAACTTGTAGCAAATTTTGTCCCTGATTTTTCAATTAATAGGATAACAGACTATCTCTTTTATATCAAATCAAAAGAATATAATATATATGAGTATCTTTAAAGTCAGGCAAATTTATTTTAGGGAGGAAATTGGAGTGATTTTGGGGATATTTTCTACATTCCTAAAAGTTTGTAGTCTCTATTAAAATTGGCTAATTACTTTCTTAAATTATCTGGAAGCAAATTTCACAATGAATTAAAAAAATGGCATAGGTATAATTATTGATTTTAATTAAGGGTATAAGAGACAGTTCATAAATAATAATGAGTTGTCATTAATCTGGACCATTGATTTCTTTCCATCCAATGGTCCAGAAACTCCAAGTGGTATTCTTATTTTATATAGTATAGATGGTTTACTAACCATAATTAGGTAAGCATTAATTATATTATATTGCACAAATCATCATTAATGTTTATCATTGTCATTCCTTACCTTATAATACATCCAACCAAGCATCCATTTTGTTGTCATATGGCTTTACAGATCCTAAGTGTACACTTTTGGACTGGAATAAGCGGTACCAAATACTAGTAAGGATTGCGAGGTTGCTTCTCTACCTTCACAAGTATGCTGCCATTCGGATCATACATGGTGATGTATCACCTAGAAACATTCTTTTAAATAAAGATCTGAACCCCAAACTGTCAGGTTTTGGGAATGCAGTGGCAATCAACGAGAGTGGGACGTTGTAAGTACATGGCTATTCATTATAGAACTGTCATTTCTTATCACATGCTCATTTTATAAAGTCTTGAGATATTTTAGTATTAAATAATCTGCTGCTTCCAACAAAGGAGGCTCGTGTTAGAATTACCGATACCAACTACAATTGTTGTTGTGAATAGGGATGGCAAAAAACCGAACCCGACGGGGAAAACCGATCTAAACGGGGCGGGTTTCCCCGAACCCGATTAAGTTAAGCGGGTGATGGAGCGGGTATGGTATTGATAATACCCGCCCCGTATATCCGATTACATAACCCGTTTAAATCCCCGATTACTTTTAATAGCAACATGCTATTTATATTGTATATATTATATATAAAAGATGAATATTTTTATGTATTTTATTTATCATACATAAAAATTATTATGTATAATTTAAAAAACTTATTTATTTACATATAATTTATTGAAAAAATGTTTTTTCATTATCATTTGATATGGATACAAATTTAATTTAATGTTAGTATTGTAAAATACATGAACATTTTAAGCTTAAATTATGAACCATGTGATTAAATTTCATATCATTGATTTATAAATGGGTTACCCGATTCCCCGCGGGTTTCCCCGCGTACCCGATGGGGATCCCCGTTTAATACCCGCGGTTTTTTTATACGGGGACGGTATTTTCATTCCCCGCCCCGTTGCCATCCCTAGTTGTGAAGCCTAGATGACCACTGCCCTCAATAATTACAAAGTACCAAGCACCAATGCTGTCAATAAATTTTTTGTTATACTACCAATAGGACAAGATACTGTAGAATGTAGATTCGTACCCACCTGATAGTAACCAAATCTCTTAGATTTCTTGAATGAAAACAAGATAAATTTGGAATTTGGAGAAGAATATTTGCAAAATTTTGGAGCATCTAGAAGGGAACATTGGGTTTACTTTGAGTGATTTTGTTTAATTTTATTCCTACATTGAAGGAAAATTGCAATGTGTATGCATGTTTGTGTTCCTCTTGTCTTCTTTTTCAATTTGTTTATAATTTGTATTGAGGGTTGTGGCTAAAACTCGCACATCTGACAGGGGATACATAGCACCCGAGTATACAACATATCGAATCTCAACAGAGGTTGATGTCCTTAGTTTTGGTGTGTTAGTTTTGGAAACTTTAACTGGGCGCCGCTGTTACAATTCCAAAACCGAGAACCTTCGTGAATATGTAAGTATATGATGATAGACTTGTGTGTGTATAATCAATCATTGTCCCAGAAACTAGATGCATTCTTGCGTTTTCAGTTTTCAAATCGAACTAAGTGCGTCCCTAAGGCCTAAACACTTAATAAGAATTAGTATCAGTGTTTATCATCTGGACGTATACTCTTTTAATCTGACATTTATCATTTACTCCAGATAAAAAAGTTTTATGTATGGAAAAATATTACGGTCATTCATCCCTTTTTGTTTTGCGACTCTTTTTCTTTAATGGTTTTAGCATAAACCAGATATGATGATGGAGATGAATACATAGCTTCTTGAATTTAAAAAGCATAAACATAATGGTGAGAGATTTTTGTACTTACGTGTTACACATGTGTTGAAATGAATAGACAACCTGTTACAGACTTGTTGAATTGTGAAATCTTAAACTGTATTAGGTTATGGGAAATTTTTGGGAAGGAGTATATTCAAATACAATTGATCCTGGAATTGAAGTTGATTCAAGTTTGATGACAAGATTCATCAAGATTGGGTTGTTGTGTGTTCAAAGAGATCCCGTGGGTAGGCCAACAATGGAGGAAGTTGTTGACATGCTGGTTGGCAGCTCATCTATCACTCTGCCTGTGTTGAAAATGCAAAAAGGTTAACAGGAGAAATTAGCTCCATCACTTTGCATGTGTGGCTGTGTCAAACACTGCCTAGTCGGCGCTAGTCGGTCTGCTGGCGCTATGATTTTAATGTAATCGGCCAAATTAGTCGGTAATTGGTCAAAGTCGGTCGGCCCTGTTTGGCGAATAATTTTCGATCCTTTTTCATTAGAATAATCAGAGTATAAATAGACAATTAAGAGAATACTAGATAAACACAAATACTAAGATAAATCCTATCCTATAAAACAAAGATAAACATAACATCACTAAATAATACATGCTAATATGTTTACGCAGTTTGAGCGGTAGGAACGCTAACGCTCAAGTTGGATCTGAAGTTGGCAAACAGCAGGAAAGGAAGCCCCTTTGTGAGAGTAGGCTTTGTCGGCAATGAAGGGTGACCCCATAAGGAGAAGGAGGAGCGATTAGGGGGGTCCGATCGCGATTAGGTTTTGTTGTGTATACGGGAAACAGGGAATCCGAATAGGGACTGGGAACGGAACAGAGAAAGCGGATGGAGGATCAGAACAAGGAACTGGAACAAAAAGCGGATGGAGAATTGGAATAGGGAACCCGGACGGAGAATCGGAATAGGGGGGGGAGGGGGGGGAACCGGAACACGGGGCGATTAGGGTAGACGGATTAGGGGCAGTGAGTTTTAGCGGATTTGCAACAGAAGAAAAATTACTTGTTGAAGGCCTTTTGATTGGCATTTTTTTAATAGTGATACGGTTGACCAGAAGACTTTTTTTTTTTTTTTTTTTGGTTTTTTCATTGATATTGCTTCCTCAAGGATCATGATGAACAAAGTTTGTGATGAAAACAATGAAGCAGATCTAAAATGCATTAGGGGGTAGTGTTCATTTTTTGTTTTCATTCTGATATTGCTTCCTCAGCAAGCAGGATGAACAAAAGTTTGGGTTGAAAACAACAGAGCAAAGATAAAGAGCATTAGGGGGTAGGGTTTAGAGAAGGCAAGGAAGGCAACGACGACAGAGAAGCATTAGGGGGGTGAAAAGTTTAGGGTTTAGAGAAGGAAAGATAGGCAGCAGAGGAACTATAGAAACAAATATTGGAGAAGCAAGAGACAATGAAGATTCGCCGATAAAGGTTCCGTCAGGTTCCGTCGATGCCGGCGGCTGCTAAGGTTCCGACGAGATTCAGGGTACCATAGCTTTGATACCATGTTTGGCGAATAATTTGTGATCCTTTTTCACTAGAATAATCAAAGTATACATAGAATACTAAGAGAATACTGAGATAAAACTTAAACAATATACACTAATAGGCCCTAGTCGGTCAATGGTCAATTTTTTTTTTAATTTTTTTAAATAGAAAGAAATCAGGTATGTTAAAAAGCCCATGAAGGTCAACTCTTTTGTTTAATTGTCAACATGCTCACATGCACTTCAACACTAATGCAATTCAATATAATTAATAGTTAGGTTACTTAATGTTTGATTTCATTCGTTAGTAGCTTCAGGGGGTGTTTAGTTTGCAGAATGTTTTCAGAAGGAATGGAAAGCTGAAAAGAATGGAATGTAATTAAATTTCATTTCTTGTTGTTTGGTTGATAGGATTGGAATAGAATGAAATTAAAGTTCATTCATTTTCTATTTAGTTTGTAAAGTGGGATGAGATTGGAGGTGGGGTAATATTGGGTGGAGTAGGGTAGTGGATGGGAGTAGGTGGGTGGACTGGTTATGGTTTGGTAGGGTTGGGAAGGTTAGGGTGGGTTGGTGGGTGGGTGAGGTAAGATAGGATGGGGTTAGTAGGGGTGGGTGGGTTAGGGTATGCTTAGCCAGGGTAGGGTGGGTGAGTGGGTTAGGTAGGGTAGGATTGGAAGGGTAGGGGGGATGGGAGTAGGACAAGGTGGGACGGGGGTTGGGGTAGGGATACAGTGTGGTAGGGTGAAAGGGTTGGGTAAGGTAGGATTAGGATAGGGGTTAGGTGGGGTGGGATGTGATGGGGAGGGTGAGGATAGGATTGGGGTGGGGTGGGGTGGGGTGGGATGGGATGGCTGGCTAGCGTGGGGTGTGGTTGGGCAAGTTAGGACGGGTGGGTGGGGTATTGGTAAGGTAGGGTTGGTGGGTGATGCAGGGTCGATATGGTAGGTATTGTGGACATAAAAAAAATGTATTACAGGAATGGAATCTCAATTCTTTGTCTATTAGGTAAGAAATAGATATCAATGGATGAGGGAAAAATTTATGTCAAAATAAATTCTCTTTTTTTTTTTGTTTAGCCAACCAAATGTACAGGAATGAATTCCAATTCCACAGATTCCATTAGGAATTTGTGAAACAAATAGACCCTTAGTGTTCTGATTGTAGAGTTTAACCTTTGTTGGAACTTAGAAGTTTAGCTTCAAAATGTGATTTTATTTATATTTGAGCATTCAATGAACATGTTATATGTAAAGCTCTGAAATTTACATAAAAAAATTCCAATCTGACTACTCCCTGACTACCCCATGCCTAAGCCGATTAGTCGCTAGTCCCCGGCCGTTCGGGACTAGCGCCTAGTGAGTGTTACAACATTGGTGTCAAATAATTATGAGGTAATTAACTTGGCCCAAATTTGTGTAATTACGAGTTCAAAAATAATGTTAAAGAGTTTGTTGCTAAATATTATGATTGGCGTTGTTTTACATACCCAGTACAATTATCTTAACATTATTATTTAGCAAGAATAGGTAATATGCTTTTGGATTTGGAACCATACACTTGTTACCCTAGATATTGCTAATTATAACAATGTAGTTTAAGGTTAAATGAAATAAAAGAACTATTATTGTGTGGGAGGAGTGTTGTGTAACAGAGAGATAAAAGGGGGTGTAGGTGACACAAGTGCCAAACCCTTTCCCCTTTTGTAACCAAAACCATCAATGGGGTTTGGAACCCCTATTTCACACCTTAGAACAAAGACAAAGAAGAGAAAAAGAAGAAGCCTAGCTAAGGCTTGAAGTGGTGATCAAAAGTTGGAGGATTTGAGCTCAAAATATTGGATTCTTGATGTGTATGTGAGGTATAATAATCTATTCTTGGTGTGTATGTGAGGATTTGTGTGAGGTATAATAATCAAAAGTTCTATATTTAGTCATCCTAGCTCTAAATTACCATGAAAAACACTTTAATAGACTGGACTACAATAAACTTTGCAACTCTAACTAAAAACATATAACTTTGTATAAATGTATAATAGAACTGGAATTTATATAAAACCTGGTATTATTTAACCATCTTACAAATTATTATTCGTTGAATTTGTAGTTGAAGGTGGAAATTTAGAGTCTGTTGAGTTATTCTTGGGTGTTGTTGGAGGTGGAAACCGAATGTTACGGTGTTTTGACTTTAACACTATCAATGATGCAACTGAAAACTTCTCTAAAGCTTATAAAATCTCGGAAGAACCATATCGTACCACGTACAAGGTATCTATCATTACATGAATTGTGGTTTTCCAGTTGTCTTCTAGAAATTCAACTTGGTTTCTTTTCCAGGGAAGGCTGCCTAATGGACATGTTAAAGCAATTGTTGAACTTGATTACTTTCGCCAAATCAAATACTTTATGAATGTAGCAGCATCAATGTTTGAGCTCGAACATGAGAATTTGGCTCAGATGCTTGGATATTGCATTGAAGGAAAAAGATTGTTTATTGTCTATAACTTTGCACCGTATGCACAACTAGATCAGTTGATATTTGGTATGAATTTTCATTTTCATATGTACATCTTATGCGCGGTTAAAAAAGAAGCAGATTGCATAGACCCTTTTTTTAATCTAAACTTTCATATTACAACGTTAATTAATTAGTTTTTTACACTTTAATTCATTTTGTCGTCATATGGCTTTGTAGATCCTAGATGTACCGTTTTGGACTGGAATAAGCGGTACAAAATACTACTAAAGGTTGCGAGGGTGCTTCTCTACCTTCACAAGTATGATGCTGCCAGTCGGATCATAGATTGTGATGTAGCACCTACAAACATTCTTTTAAATGAAGATCTGGACCCCAAAGTGTTATGCTTTGTGTATTCAACAAAGGTACCCGATACGTTCCATATCTCAACAGTGTTTGATGTCAGAGGTTTTGGCATGTTAGTTTTGGAAACTTTAACTGGGCGCCACCGCTATACCTTTGGTTATCCCCCAATCGAGGGCCTTTATGAATGTGTAAGTATATAATGATAGACTTGTGTGTGTATAATCAATATCCCTGAATTTAGATGCATTCTTGCATTTTTCTTGTTTCAAATTGAACCACGTACATCTCAAAACACTTGATGAAATTTTTTTTTGAACGACAAACTAATCTACTCCTAAACTACCCCTTTGCCCCAAATGAAGACTTCAGAACTTACTTTCACCACCTAAATTCGGGAGTCGAACCCGTGATCTCTCACTTGCATATCACACCCCTCATACCAGATGGGATAAACCCAACTGGTATATAAGAGTTAATTAATACAAGTGTTCATCATCTTGATGTATACTCTTCTAATCTGATTATGGTCATCTCCAGAAAACTCTTATCCATGGAAAAATATTACAATCATTCATCACTTTTTGTTTTGCGAGTCTTTTTTTTAATGGTTTTAGCATTTACTAGATATGTATGTGTTACAACTTACAAATGTGTTGAAATGAATAGACAACTTGTTACAAACCTGCTGAATTATTGTAGGTTGCAGGAAATTGGTGGTCTGGAGCATATTCAAATATAATTGATCCCAGAATTGAAATTGGTTCAAGTTTGATGACAATGATGAGATTCATCGAGATTGGATTGTTGTGTGCTGAACTATTTGCCGCCGATAAACCAACAATGGAGGAAGTTGTTGGCATGCTGGTTGACAGCTCATCTATCACTCTGCAGGAGTGGAAAATGCGAGCAAGGATGAGAAGAGAAAGTTCAAATCGTATAAATGATGACGATTATGATATCAGTGCAGTTGAGGAGTTTATATCAGATTTATGCCCGAGATAATGCATTAGACTCACACACTTTATTTTCTGAAAATTTGATTATATTTCACTCAATTTTCATCCTTTTGGGCATTTTCGAATCATCCTTTTATTTGTAGTTAAAAGCAATCCGGATGGCAACAGTTTTCACCCACGAGTGACGAGTCTATAAAGGATAAGAACATATAGACGTTGACTTTTGTTTAAAGTTTGACGTGCATTCTGTCATATTATGAGATTGATTCGATGTCTAAATTTTCAAATAGGTTGTGTTAATGTTAATTATTAGAGGGATTCAACACACATGATAACTCTTTTGTTTGTATTAAAATCTTCTTAGATAAATTCAAAATTTAAATTTTGGATCCAAACTTGCTTTATACCGTTTCTTTGCAATGAAAGCACGTTGATGCATTCAAAATTCTCTCTTAGATTGGGGTGGAAGTCCCTTAAGTAGGGATGGCAATGGGGCGGGGCGGGGCGGGGATCTCGGTTCCCGTCCCCATCCCCGCTTCATAATCCTCTCCCCCATCCCCGGCCCCATCCCCGTCGGGGAATGAGTTCCTATTCCCATCCCCGTCCCAATCGGGGATCGGGGATCCCCGTCGGGGAATCGGGTTTTTGAAGCTCCTAAAGATTATTTAAATTTAAACTATAAATAGTAATTTAGTATAAAAATATATGTAAATAAACATTAAAAAAATTAATTCAAACATATTTGAGGTATTTACATATATAACCTATAATTTGTAATAAAATTAAAACAAAGAAATGGATGCAAAACATTTTTAAAACCAATGAAATGAAAAATAACAATAGTATTTTAAACTATAGAAAAGTCATATACAATGATATTTAATATATTATATAAAATGTAATGAATAATTTACATTGTAAAGTTAAATATATATAATAATTTATATTAAAACATAATTTATAACCGGGGTCGGGTTCGGGGTCGGGGATTAAGGTGTCTCCCATCCCCGCCCCATCCCCATTGATTTAAATCGGGGATTCCCCGTCCCCATCCCCATCCCCGGTCAACTCGGGGATTCCCCGGTCAAATCGGGGTCGAGTTACGGGTTCCCCGTCGGGGTTGGGTTTTTTTGCCATGCCTACCCTTAAGAGATTCTTAATATTAGATAAGGTTACCTATTAGTTTCAGACGTGATTTTTAGACTTTAGAAGTTTCATCTTTTATAGAACGAAAACCTAGGTCCGTTTAGTTGACTTGTTTTCGGCAAAATCTTTTGTTGAAAATAAGAGTTTTTGGAAATCGCGTTTAAATCCATTGTTTTTGATGTTTCGGTTCTTAATTTTTAGTTTTCCGTTTTCAAATTTAATTACAAGTAAACTTGAAAACTTATTTTTAAGGTTTTTGCCTTTTGTTTTCAATCTAGACATCTAGTCATCATAATCTCATATTTATAATGAAGAAGAGCGAAATAATTAAAAAGGCAAAAAAAAAAAAAAAATAGAATATTTACCACAAATCTAAAACACATTCTCATATCTAAAATGTGTTTTTTTAAAAACCATCATGTTTCAGTTCTATTAAAAACTTTAAACCGAAAATTCTCGTTCGCTAAACACACATTTTTTATTAATTTTATTTTCCTTAAATTGTTTGTTATTTTCATATATATTTCATGTGTGTATCCGAGCAATTTCAGAATGATTGTTGTATCATTTAATATATTTGAAATGGAAATACTAACCTCTTTGAAACAGATGTAAACGTACATTACTTACAATTTATTTATATAAACCTAAAATTGCTCAATCATCCACTAAAGTACTATAACAAGTAAGATTGTTTACAAATGAATCATATTAACTATTGATATTAATAAATTATTTATTTTAAATAATCAGAATTTATAAGCATGCTCATTTTAAAAACGATTGTTCCAATGACACACAAAAGGAAGAAGAGTTGGTGACTTTGAAGAAAGATGGACTTGTATTTTAAGATATTGAGTTGGACAGTCGAAAAAACCCAAAGGTCGAAATGAAGAGGAAAAGTATAGGAGATATCTTTCCCATAAGCTATTGACTAACCATCCCTCGGAGTCTTTCTTTCTGACAAAGGGCTCTTTTCTTGAACAACCACGAGCGCTATCATAACGTAATCCTAGCAGAATAGAAAAAAAAACAGAAAGAGAAAGAAGAACGAACAACCACTATTACATTGTTACATTTATTTTCTATTATTACTTGGTTTCTCGCTCGGGCGAGCACATCTGATTCTAAAGTCTTTTCCTAAACCACTTTTTGTTCAGTTGTTGAATAACAGTAGAAAGAAAGCTTTCTAAATGAAATCAAGTTCCACAAATATGCAGGCTATAAACATACACCGATTCCGGTTTTTTCGGTGTGATCTTTTCGCTTCCATCGTCCTTTTGAACCCGAAAGCGGGATTTTGTTGCTATTCTATCTATTTGTGTGTCAAGTTCGTAGAAGATCTCGATCTATAATGAAGAACTGAGAGTAGTTTCTTGTTTTATATGAAACACACTAATACAAGTATTTTAAAGTAATTAAAGAATAAATATTAAAATATACTTGTGGGAATACTGTTAAATTAAAACTTTTAATACTTGAATAATAATTATCAACGTGATTCTAAACACTTTGTATACATGCACAACATAGTGTCATGAATCACAGAATAATGTAGCTTGGGTTCAAATGTTTGTACATAATCATTTAAATATTAACACTTAAGATCTATGACCAGTCAAGTGTAATCAAAAGAAAGTCTTCTACCCGCGCGACCCCAAGTATCTTCAAAATGTTGTACCAAAATGGAGGAGCTAAACTCACTCCAAGAAATATCTATCGAGTATGTCCGAGCCTTTACCCTCGAAATGATACAAAATAGTGACACCAATAAGGTCATATTAACTACCACACACTACAACAAAAATGTCAATTGTACACATTATTTTTACACACTTTTAGCAAGTGCGTAAAAAAGTTTTATTTTTATTCGCATTTATAAAGATGTAAAAATTAGTTACAATTATAAGTGTGGACAAATTTTAGACAACAATGGAGTTTTTATTCTCAAATATGTATTTATAAAAGTCCGTAGTTATAAATGTGGACAAACTAATAATTTGTCCACGCTTTAAAGTATGAAAATCAATTTGTCACACCTAATTTGTACGCATAAGAGAAGCGTGGGAAAACTGAGCGTACGAATTGATCTCTGCGCTTTTATGTGTTAAAATATTAAAATTTGTCCACACTTATACATGTGAACTTTTCCTTCCTTATAAATTTAAATGTAATGATTAAGATGATTTATTATATATTTTCACGCATAATAGTGTAACAATCTTAAACACGTTTATAAGTGTAGAAAATTTACTAAATTTTTACGCACTTTTAAGAAGCGTGTAAAAAAAGATGTGAACAAAAAACATATTTGTTGTAGTGACATTACGGTTATTACAATGCCACAGACTTATCGAACAATGGATTTACAATGTATTGTTTGATTACCAGAAAATCATAGGCTTATCGATATGTAGTTAGTTAGTGCACCATATGATTACCGCATAACTACAAGCATATGGTTTTACAGGAGATGATAATATGAATAACGGTTACCACAATACCACATGCTTACGGTTATGATTCCGTTAGGTTACCACAACACCACATGCTTACCGTCTCGACGGAGAATCAATAAAATATGTGTCAATAATATGTATCAACTGAGTGATATGACAACCACATAAACAACAAACACATACAATTTATTGCTATTAATGATAAAAAATCTATATAGTTATAAACTCTAATAATGTAAAAAGTTTTTGATATTTTTGACGATTAACCTATGCATATTTTCATAAGAATTATAATACATCAAGTTAAAAATAAACAACATGTTCACGCGACATGCGAGTGTTTGCTGTTCTACTATTTATTCCTCTTTTGAATATTAAAAGGGTTAATTGCGTCAAAAGATAACTTACTATCATAATTTTTTAATTTGAGTAACATACTAATTTTTTTCTACATAATTTAACATACTTTTCAAATCAAGTTAATCAAGATAACCATGTCGGATTGAAAGTTAAAAATTTCTGACTTGACAGTTTTCTTTGTCCAGTCTGTATATTTTTTAAAGAATTGACAGTTTAATTGTTATATCACGTGCACTATTTTGTACAACTTAACAAAAACTTTTTGATAATACATTGCTATTTTGAGCAAATTTAAAAATAATTAAGCAATATAAAAGATTAAAAAAACTGATTACTTGATAAAAAAATTGTCAGGTTAGTAATTTTTATCTTTTAATATGATAAAGTTACCCAAATTAGATATGTGGATCCTGACTATTTTTATACGGGTAAGCTAACCAGATTTATGCCTTTGGGGTGGTAATGTTTAAAGCCCTGTCTGGAAAACAAGCCGTGGATGGAAGTCTTGACAGCGAACAATGGGGCTTGGCAATATGGGTGCAAGATTCTATTAAACATGGTAGACTACAACAAATTGTTGATATAAATATAAGGGGGGAAATATTGCCTAAATGTTCAAAGGAGTTCACACGGCTAGGAGCTCGGTGTTTGCATAACCATCCAAAGCATCGACCAACGATGACTGAGGTTATGGTCGGTCTTGAGTCCATTCTAGCCATACAGTTGAAGGCCAACAATGCATTGCAGCCTGCAGGTGTGAGAATATCACGCATGTTCATTTCCAGTTTTCCTAGCTCTAATTTTTGATGAAAAACACTTTAATAGACTGGACCACAATAACTTTGCAACTCTAATTTACAACATATGACTGTGTAATAAAACCAAAAAACCGGAAATATATATAAACTGGTATTATTTAACCATCTAACAGATAATTATCCGTTGAATATGTAGTTGAAGGTAGAAGCTTAAAATCTGTTGAGTTATTCTTTGGTACCGTTGGAGGTGAAAACCGAATGTTATGTCGATTTGACTTTAACACTATCAATGATGCAACTGAAAATTTCTCTGAAGGTTATAAAATATCGGAAGAACCGTTTCGTACCACGTACAAGGTATCTATAATTACACATCTAATTACACAATTTATGGTTTTCCATTTGTCTTATAGAAATTCCAACTTGGTTTCTTTTTCAGGGAAGGCTGCCGAATGGACATGTTACAGCAGTTGTTAAACTTTATGCCCTTCACCTTTATGAATTTAATGGAAACAAATACTATAGAAATGAAGCATCAATATTAATACAGCTTGAACATGGAATTTGGCTCAGCTGCTTGGTTATTGCATTGAAGGAGAAAGATTGTTCCTTGTCTATGACTTAGCACCGTATGCAAGACTGGATCAGTTGATATTTGGTATGAATTTTCATTATCAAATATGTATCTCATGCTTGGTTAATTAAACAAGGAGCAGATTGCATCTATTGGGAAATAATCATTGCTGTCATATAACTTTTTATTATAATCTAAATTAACTTTCATATTACAACGTTATTTTTTTTAGCATGATGAACTAAAACATCCGTTGTCATATGGTTTGTAGATCCTATGTGTACACTTTTGGACTGGAATAAGCGATACACAATACTTTTAAGGGTTGCGAGGGTGCTTCTCTACCTTCACAAGTATGCTGCCATTTGGATCATACATGGTAATGTAGCACTTAGAGACATTCTTTTAAATGAAGATCTGGACCCAAAGCTGACAGGTTTTGGGAATGCAATAGCCATCAAGGAGACTGACTGTAACTTAATATGTCATAAAAAAAGACCACTGACTTGCGTAATAAAGAATGAAAAATATAGTTCATGACAGCCTGAAAAGTAGAAGGGACATTCATCAAACCA
Source organism: Centrapalus pauciflorus (assembly GCA_020465985.1). NCBI lineage: Eukaryota > Viridiplantae > Streptophyta > Magnoliopsida > Asterales > Asteraceae > Centrapalus > Centrapalus pauciflorus. The sequence goes on from JAANYP010003725.1 coordinate 340,958, forward strand.
AAAGGCATAATAAGATACTCGTAGTGGCCATCATGAGTACGAAAAGCCGTTTTTTCAATGCTGTCTTCCCGCATACGAATCTGATTATACCCAGATTTCAAATCTAATTTTGAGAAAAAACGAGCCCCATGTAATTCATCCAATAACTCTTCAACCATAGGAATAGGGAACTTATCAGGAACATTAGCCTTGTTTAAGGCATCGTAATCAACACACATTCTCCAAGAATTATCTATATTTCTAACCAGAATTACGGGACTAGAAAACGCACTCTTACTAGGATGAATCATACCCAACGATAACAACTCCTGAACTTGTTTCTCAATTTCTGCCTTTTAAACATGAGGACAACGATAGGGCCGAACACTAACAGGTTCATTTTGTTGGAAACAAAACCTCAAGAAACTCACTCTAATACTCACATATATGTAAAGGGAGATTAGAATAAATAATGCAAAAAAAAAGGTGTGTGAGAGAGAGAGAGAGAGAGAGAGAGAGAGAGAGAGAGAGAGAGAGAGAGAGAGAGAGAGAGAGTCTGCAAAAGTAAAAACACTATTCTCTTATTCATCATAAAAAACAAATGAAGTCTATAAATAGACCTTTTAATACATTAATGCAAAGACCGAAAAAAAAATCCCTTCTAATAACCGGTCCAATGATGACCCACTCTCTCCTCATATATATCCATGATATCTGGTCAAACTAGCACCAATTCTACTTATAAGATTTTAAATAAAAATCTCACATAAAAACATGCAAACTTAATAAAAACCTCTAGCCATATGTGAACCCGTAAATAACCGATTATATCCTACAAACACCCCATTGATCGGTTATTTCCCTGTCCATTCATAATAATGTCGGCTCCTCTTCAATCAAATTAGCCTCTTGGTTTCCCCGTTTCGGACACTCATTGCTATAGTGACCAAGTTCACGACAATTGAAACATGTAATGTAACAACAAACCACCTTGAACGTCTTCTATCTTCTTGGTGCCTTTTATTCGTTCCTCGTACGCTTTCAACCTACCGGACGGCCTCGTCAAATAACATCGAATCTCAAAACATTGTTCAATCGAAGCCACAATTTAGAGAAAGGATTTAGGCATCGAATCGAGTAACCTTTTCACCAAATCCACTTCTTTAAGCTAGTAACCGAGACTCTTTGCTTTTGAAGCTAATCCCGTCAACTTGGTCACGAAATCATCAATCGTTTCACCCTCCTTCATTTGTAAACTTTCAAGCTCCCGTTTCTATGTTGCAACTCGAGCCGATCTCACCCGATCCACTCCCAAATATAGCGTCTTCAATCCATCCCACACTTTTTTTGGATCTGTGTAAGTCGACATTTGCAAAACCACCTCTTCGGGTATTTCTTGAAAGAGAAAAGCGAAGGTTTGTTTTGTCTTCTTTGAATCTGGTTCTTCACCCAACCCTCTTGGTTCGACCGTCTCCCATAACGCATATGCATCCATGATCGACTTCACTTTGACCGACCACACCGGATAGTTTGTCGGGGTCAACACTGGGATTTGATACGTCACCGAACCACTTTCTTTTTGGTACCAACGACATGTTAATCGCCTTTTTGACAGCCCCTAACCTCTTTGATCAGGCTTGTTTCGAGAGAGCTTATCCACCGATAAGGAAAACAAAGTCACACCCGCCTTTACCGTCTTCCAACACTCGCGAAACGAACCGAATCAAAGCACCCCGCTATGATGTCCTCCTTTCCGTTTATCCCGCACCCGGTTAGACTCTCGTCGATTCTGGAACAAGCCTGATCAATAGATATCGGGGCTGCGGTTGAAATGCATCAATTTGCAATCAAAACGAAAAATAAAAAACGACTCACACCCCTTCGATCGAATGTCGCTCTGATACCAAGTGTTGGAAACAAAACCTCAAGAAACTCACTCTAATACTCACGTATATGTAAAGAGAGATTAGAATAAATAATGCAAAAAAAATAAAGGTGACACAGATAGAGTCTGCAAAAGTAAAAACACTATTCTCTTATTCATCGTAAAAAACAAATGAAGTCTATAAATAGTCCTTTTTATACGTTAATGCAAAGACCGAAAAAAAAACAAAATCCCTTCTACTTTCTCCTAAAGAACCGGTCCAATGATGACCCACTCTCTCCTCATTTATATCCATGATATCTGGTCAAACTAGCACCAATTCTACATATAAGATTTTAAATAAAAATCTCACATAAAAACATGCAAACTTAATAAAAACCTCTAGCCATATGTGAACCCGTAAATAACTGATTATATCCTACAAACACCCCATTGATCGGTTATTTCCCTGTCCATTCATAATAATGTCGGCTCCTATTCAATCAAATTAGCCTCTTGGTTTCCCCGTTTCGGACACTCATTGCTATAGTGACCAAGTTCACGACAATTGAAACATGTAATGTAACAACAAACCACCTTGAACGTCTTCTATCTTCTCGGTGCCTTTTATACGTTCCTCGTACGCTTTCAACCTACCGGACGGCCTCGTCAAATAACATCGAATCTCAAAACATTGTTCAATCGAAGCCACAATTTGGAGAAAGGATTTAGGCATCGAATCGAGTAACCTTTTCACCAAATCCACTTCTTTAAGCTAGTAACCGAGACTCTTTGATTTTGAAGCTAATCCCGTCAACTTGGTCACGAAATCATCAATCGTTTCACCCTCCTTCATTTGCAAACTTTCAAGCTCCCGTTTCAATGTTGCAACTCGAGCCGATCTCACCCGATCCACTCCCAAATATAGCGTCTTCAATCCATCCCACACTTTTTTTGGATCTGTGTAAGTCGACATTTGCAAAACCACCTCTTCGGGTATTTCTTGAAAGAGAAAAGCGAAGGTTTGTTTTGTCTTCTTTGAATCTGGTTCTTCACCCAACCCTCTTGGTTCGACCGTCTCCCATAACGCATATGCATCCATGATCGACTTCACTTTGACCGACCACACCGGATAGTTTGTCGGGGTCAACACCGGGATTTGATACGTCACCGAACCACTTTCTTTTTGGTACCAACGACATGTTAATCGCCTTTTTGACAGCCCCTAACCTCTTTGATCAGGCTTGTTTCGAGAGAGCTTATCCACCGATAAGGAAAACAAAGTCACACCCGCCTTTACCGTCTTCCAACACTCGCGAAACGAACCGAATCAAAGCACCCCGCTATGATGTCCTCCTTTCCGTTTATCCCGCACCCGGTTAGACTCTCGTCGATTCTGGAACAAGCCTGATCAATAGATATCGGGGCTGCGGTTGAAATGCATCAATTTGCAATCAAAACGAAAAATAAAAAACGACTCACACCCCTTCGATCGAATGTCGCTCTGATACCAAGTGTTGGAAACAAAACCTCAAGAAACTCACTCTAATACTCACGTATATGTAAAGAGAGATTAGAATAAAAAATGCAAAAAAAATAAAGGTGACACAGATAGAGTCTGCAAAAGTAAAAACACTATTCTCTTATTCATCGTAAAAAACAAATGAAGTCTATAAATAGTCCTTTTTATACGTTAATGCAAAGACCGAAAAAAAAAACAAAATCCCTTCTACTTTCTCCTAAAGCACCGGTCTAATGATGACCCACTCTCTCCTCATTTATATCCATGATATCTGGTCAAACTAGCACCAATTCTACATATAAGATTTTAAATAAAAATCTCACATAAAAACATGCAAACTTAATAAAAACCTCTAGCCATATGTGAACCCGTAAATAACCGATTATATCCTACAAACACCCCATTGATCGGTTATTTCCCTGTCCATTCATAATAATGTCGGCTCCTCTTCAATCAAATTAGCCACTTGGTTTCCCCGTTTCGGACACTCATTGCTATAGTGACCAAGTTCACGACAATTGAAACATGTAATGTAACAACAAACCACCTTGAACGTCTTCTATCTTCTCGGTGCCTTTTATACGTTCCTCGTACGCTTTCAACCTACCGGACGGCCTCGTCAAATAACATCGAATCTCAAAACATTGTTCAATCGAAGCCACAATTTGGAGAAAGGATTTAGGCATCGAATCGAGTAACCTTTTCACCAAATCCACTTCTTTAAGCTAGTAACCGAGATTCTTTGCTTTTGAAGCTAATCCCGTCAACTTGGTCACGAAATCATCAATCGTTTCACCCTCCTTCATTTGCAAACTTTCAAGCTCCCGTTTCAATGTTGCAACTCGAGCCGATCTCACCCGATCCACTCCCAAATATAGCGTCTTCAATCCATCCCACACTTTTTTTTGGATCTGTGTAAGTCGACATTTGCAAAACCACCTCTTCGGGTATTTCTTGAAAGAGAAAAGCGAAGGTTTGTTTTGTCTTCTTTGAATCTGGTTCTTCACTCAACCCTCTTGGTTCGACCGTCTCCCATAACGCATATGCATCCATGATCGACTTCACTTTGACCGACCACACCGGATAGTTTGTCGGGGTCAACACCGGGATTTGATACATCACCGAACCACTTTCTTTTTGGTACCAACGACATGTTAATCGCCTTTTTGACAGCCCCTAACCTCTTTGATCAGGCTTGTTTCGAGAGAGCTTATCCACCGATAAGGAAAACAAAGTCACACCCGCCTTTACCGTCTTCCAACACTCGCGAAACGAACCGAATCAAAGCACCCCCTATGATGTCCTCCTTTCCGTTTATCCCGCACCCGGTTAGACTCTCGTCGATTCTGGAACAAGCCCGATCAATAGATATCGGGGCTGCGGTTGAAATGCATCAATTTGCAATCAAAACGAAAAATAAAAAACGACTCACACCCCTTCGATCGAATGTCGCTCTGATACCAAGTGTTGGAAACAAAACCTCAAGAAACTCACTCCAATACTCACGTATATGTAAAGAGAGATTAGAATAAATAATGCAAAAAAAATAAAGGTGACACAGATAGAGTCAGCAAAAGTAAAAACACTATTCTCTTATTTATCGTAAAAAACAAATGAAGTCTATAAATAGTCCTTTTTATACGTTAATGCAAAGACTGAAAAAAAAAACAAAATCCCTTCTACTTTCTCGTAAAGAACCGGTTGAGTGATGACCCACTCTCTCCTCATGTATATCCAAGATATCCGGTCAAACTAGCACCAATTGTACATATAAGATTTTAAATAAAAATGTCAAATAAAAACATGCAAACTTAATAAAAATCTCTAGACATATGTGAACCCGTAAATAACCGATTATATCCAACAATCACCCCCTTGATCGGTTATTTCCCTGTCCATTCATAATAATGCCGACTCCTCTTCAATCAAATTAGCCTCTTGATTTCCCCATTTCAGACACTCATTGCTATAGTGACCAAGTTCACGACAATTGAAACATGTAATGTGGCTTATGTCCCGGACACGTTCATTTCCGTCCTGACTCTTCCCGGACCCTCGACCTCTTCCCTGGCCACGTCCGAAGTCACCCCGACTTGAACCTCTGTCGCCACAATGCTTACACTTTTCTTCACTTGCTAACAACAAACCAACTTGAACGTCTTCTATCTTCTCGGTGCCTTTTATACGTTCCTCATACGCTTTCAACCTACCGACGACCTCGTCAAATAACATCGAATCCAACTCGAAACATTGTTCATTCGAAGCCACAATTTGGAGAAAGGACTTAGGCATCGAATCGAGTAACCTTTTCACCAAATCCACTTCTTCAAGCTCGTAACCGAGACTCTTTGCTTTTGAAGCTAATCCCGTCAACTTGGTTACAAAATCATCTACCGTTTCACCCTCCTTCATCCGCAAACTTTCAAGCTCCCGTTTCAATGTTGCAACTCGAGCCGATTTTACCCGATGCACTCCCAAATACCGTGTCTTCAATCCATTCCACACCTTTTTTTGGATCCGTGTAACTCACCATTTGCAAAACCACCTCTTCGGGTATTGCTTGAAAGAGAAAAGCGAGGGCTTGTTTTGTCTTTTTTGAATATGGTTCTTCACCCAACCCTCTTGGTTTGACCGTCCCCCATAACCCATATGCATCGATGATCGACTTCACTTTGACCGACCACAACGGATAGTTTGTCGGGGTCAACACCGGGATTTGATACGTCACCGAACCACTTTCTTTTGGTACCAATGCCATGTTAATCGCCCTTTTGACAGCCCCTAACCTCTTTGTTCAGGCTTGTTTCGAGAGAGCTTTTACACCGATCAGGAAAACAAGGTTACACCCGCCTTTACCGTCTTTCGTCACCTGCGAAACGAACCAAATTAAAGCACCCCGCTATGATGTCCTCGTGTCCGTTTATCCCACACCCGGATAGACTCTCGTCGATTCTGGAACAAAGCCCGATCAATAGATATCTGGGCTGCGGTGAAATGCATCAATTTGCAATCAAAACGAAAAATAAAAACGACTCACAACCCTTCGATCGAACGCCGCTCTGATACCAAGTGTTGGAAACAAAACCTCAAGAAACTCACTCTAATACTCACGTATATGTAAAGAGAGATTAGAATAGATAATGCAAAAAAAAAAACAAAGGTGACAGAGAGAGAGAGTCTGCAAAAGTAAAAACACTATTCTCTTATTCATCGTAAAAAAACAAATGAAGTCTATAAATAGACCTTTTAATACATTAATGTAAAGACTGAAAATAAAAATCCCTTCTACTTTCTCCTAAAGAACCGGTTCAATATTGACCCACTCTCTCCTCATTTATATCCATGATATCCGGTCAAACTAGCACCAATTCAACATATAAAATTTTAAATAAAAATGTCACATAAAAACATGCAAACTTAATAAAACCTCTAGCCATATGTGAATCCGTAAATAACCGATTATATCTAACAATCACCCCCTTGATCGGTTATTAATTTATCCATTCATAATAATGCCGGCTCCTTTTCAATCAAATTAGCCTCTTGATTTTCCCGTTTCCGACACTCATTGCTATAGTGACCAAGTTCACGACAATTGAAACGTGTAATGTGGCTTTTGTCCCGGACACGTTCATTTCCCTCCTGACTCTTCCCGGACCCCCGACCTCTTCCCCGCCCACGTCCGAAGTCACCCTGACTTGAACCTCCGGTGCCACAATGCTTACACTTTTCTTCGCTTGCTAACAACAAACCACCTTGAACGTCTTCGATCTTCTCGGTGCCTTTTATACGTTCCTCGTACGTTTTCAACCTACCGATGGCCTCGTCAAATAACATCTAATCCAACTCGAAACATTGTTCAATCGAAGCCACAATTTGGAAAAAAGACTTATGCATTGAATCAAGTAACCTTTTCACCAAATCCACTTCTTCAAGCTCGTCACCGAGAATTTTTGCTTTTGAAGCTAATCCCGTCAACTTGGTCACGAAATCATCAACCGTTTCACCCTCCTTTATTCGCAAACTTTCAACTCCGTTTCAATGTTGCAACTCGAGCCGATCTCACCCGATCCGCTCCCAAATACTGTGTCTTCAATCCATCCCACACCTTTTTTTGGATCCGTGTAACTCGCCATTTGCGAAACCACCTCTTCGGGTATTGCTTGAAAGAGAAAAGCGAGGGTTCGTTTTGTTTCTTTGAATGTGGTTCTTCATCCAACCCTCTTGGTTCGACCGTCTCCTATAACCCATATGCATCCATGATCGACTTCACTTTGACCGACCACACCGGATAGTTTGTCGGGGTCAACACCGGGATTTGATACGTCATCGAACCACTTTCTTTTGGTACCAACACCATGTTAATCGCCCTTTTGACAGCCCCTATACTCTTTGATCATGCTTGTTTCGAGAGAGTTTTTCCACCGATCGTCTAATAATCCTGAATTGTTGGCTGACAAGGTACAAAACAATGGGTCTAGGAAATGGGAACTTGGGGAGACAACAATTAACCAATTATGAAGAGAATCTGCTAAGGAAGAAGGTGATGATTTTCCATTAAGTTGAACCTTACTGCCCTGACGAAAAAATCACATCCAAGACTTGTCCTAATTATGAGTCAATTCTCCTAGAGAACGTAGCCATTCCATACCCAAAACCATACCTTGATGATCCGGATCAAAAACCAGAGCACCAACTAGAAATGTACAAGTGCCCAACATAATTGACAACTTAAGGCATACTTGATTAATAAAAACTTTATGACCACCCCCAAGCTGAATATGAATGCCATCAAACTGAGATGAAGAATGCCCAACAAGGTAACAAATCGTTGGGAAATAAAATTGTGTGTGGCACCACTATTAATTAACACAACCACTGGAATATCAACAATTAACCCTTCTAATTGTAAAGTCTTACCACCAAATTTGCCAGATTCAGCTCCAAAAAATTCCAAGGACGTACATTAGCCCTGGTTGTGTCTGGCGTAGGGTTGTCAGTAGGCGCCGATTCCTCAAATTGGAAGTAGTCCCCTTCGGCATCAACATCTTCGTCATCTCCTAGAAGTAAAATACGAAGTTTCCCTTCTGGGTACTTATGTGTCGGTCCAAATTGTTGACAACATCTGAAACATAAACCTTTTTCCTCCTTTCTTCCCATTCCGTTCTAGATAACGAGCGCATGCCTCTGTCCCGCTGTCGCACTCGACTAATTTCACGTTGCCTGGTCGTTGGATGGCGCAAAAGAGAAAACGAATTGGGCTCATGCATCAACCCAACTTGCTTATAACTGGGTTTAAAATATGAGGCCCACGAGATGAACCCTGACCCAACTGGTTGGAAACCAGATGCCCATCTGGAGGCCCACCGGAATTATGATAATGAAAACGAGACTGGGATAGATTCCCACTTGACGTCCGGGGCAACTCCTCTACATCCTTGGCCAGATACATCGTGTCAAGACGTGTTTGAGGGAGGTGTAAACGAACCCATCTCTTAACTTCATCCCTCAATCCAACAATGAAATACCCTAATGTCTGTGATTCAGGTAACTTCGGGACTAAAGATAAAATATTCGAAATCATCTATGTAGTCATGAATGGAACCAGCTTGTTTCATGGTGGCTAATTGTTCAAAGGGGTTTTGGATCTCCAAACCACTGAAGCGTTGGAGTAATTCAACCTGGAATTGATCCCAAGTAAGTAATTTGGGCACCTGCTGAACAATCGTAAACCAATGCTGTGCCACCCCATGATGCTCAGTTGTGTCAAACGAATACGCAAATGATGAGGAGTTCCATTAATGTCAAAGTACAGTGAAGCCTTTTGAATCCACCCCTGTGGATCAAACCCGTAGAACTCAGGTAATTTGATCTGCTTTTCTGCCCACGGTACCCCCCAAGAATTATGTTCAGGGGTCTGATCGCCACTGCCACCCCTTCCACCCCCTGAGTCATGTTGCTTGCCTTGCTGTTTCATCCAGCCCAACATTAACTTATGATATTCCCCAGCCTCCACTCTCTCAGCTTCAAGTTTCTGTAGGGAGGACTTCATTTGACGTTGAAGATGTTCTTCATGTTGTTCCAGGCGGTTTTGCACCGACGTTAAACGAGTCTCCATCACGGCAGGTCAAAGGCAGGTCAGACCAATGATGAGGAATGAATCAAACAGTAGAGTAATTAGTTTAAGACCCATGTATTACATGGGTTCACTTTTCAAAGAATTTAAAATTTTTAAGTGAAAGGAAAATTTATTTTCATAGGATAAACTAAAATAGATTGTTAAATATTATAATCTTGATATTTTATTTAACCATCATTTTATAATTAAACAATATATGTTAATTTATATCAAAAAAATTTATGAAAGAAATATATAAAAATGATGATTATATAAATAGTAAATGTTAAAAAATGCTTAATGTTTACCATTATATAAATATTAGCAGTAGACATTAAAATGCATGCCTCTGTTTAAATTTTTTAAATAAGATTTGAAATAATATAAAAAATATAGAATGACATAAAACTATAAAAGCATTACATACACAAGTAATAATTAAAAAAGAAAAACATAAAATAAAGAGTACAACGTAATGTTTATGATAAACGAAAAAAACATTATACATTAGCCAACACTTCTTTGTAAACAACATTGGATGTCTTCGTGGTGAGAGCACCGTCTTTATCGGAGATCAAAATTTTTAACCCATTTCTGCTCTTAACTCTTGATAATGCAACATACAACTGCCCATGTGTGAAAACTGGTCTTGGCAAAAATAATCCAACTCTTGATAGCGATTGCCCCTGACTTTTGTTTATTGTCATGGCGAAACAGACAACAACCGGAAACTGTCTTCTATACATCTTAAACGGCATATTCTTGTCAGTTGGACACAGTCTCATCCTTGGAATTAATATCCTACTACCAATGTTGCTTCCAGATATGATTTCGGCTTCGATAATACGTTGTCCCAGTTTTACCACTTGTAACATCATTCCGTTGCATAGACCACCAGTTTGATCGATATTTCGAAGCAACATAATAGGAACACCAACTTTTAACACCAGTTTGTGATTTGGCAAACTCGCAAACTTCAAACCGTTTAGCACATCGGGCGAGTATAATGCATTTTCAAAACCATTGTGAGCAAACTCTGATTCACATACAATATCTGAGCTCAAATATACAGTCTCCTTCAAAAGATTCAAGCAACCGACATTCGGATATGCAAACTCAATAATTGAACCAACGGGATCAGAAGTATCTCTTATCAATAGGTCTTCTGGTATTTCAACATCACTTTCCCCGTCGTTAGATCCACCTTCATTGCCCTCTCCTATATTTAGTATCCATTCGGCAAATTGTTTAGTTTCCTCGATATTTGAAAATTGACTTCCAACTTTCAGTCTCATGTTAACTGTCAATTTCAGAACGCGACAATGTTGCCAAATATAAGATGAGTTCAGCGTTGCGTTTACGATATCGTTTCTGTATCCTTTAGGAATCACCGGAAGAATCTGTCTAAAATCACCACCAAATACTACGACTTTTCCTCCAAACGGCTTATCTGCGTTTCTCGGCTCATTTGTACTCAGTATATCCTTTAACGTTCTATCCAACGCTTCAAATGCATGCTTATGTACCATAGGAGCTTCATCCCAAATTATTAACTTACATTTTCTCATTAACATTGCAACATCGCTGTCTGCGTTTATGTTACACATGCTATCCTCATTAAGATTAATCGGGATACGAAATCGGGAATGTGTTGTCCGTCCACCGTCTAATAGTAGCGATGCAATACCACTCGAGGCAACATTTAATACTATTTCACCTTGACACCGTATAGCTGCGGATAACATTCGCCAGATGAATGTTTTACCAGTACCACCATAACCATATACAAAGAAAACGCCACCATCATTAGCATCGACGACATTCATTATATGCTGGTAAACATTCCGTTGTTCATCAGTCAATTTTGCGAATTGTTGGCGGTGCTGAAGGGCAAGATCTTCTTTGTCGTATGACCGCTCATCACAAATTAATTGATTGGTTGAACATGATACAGATTGTTCATCTGGATAAGGCATGTTTTCGAATCTTTTAAGGGTACTACCAAGGCGACGCATAAATTTCTCAACCTCAAATAAAGTAAGATCCTTCAGTTGATCATCGTTCAATGACAATGCTGTAAAATTGATAATGCCAAAATATAAATTATAACGGGCTTATACAAAAGTATTAAACAAAAAATTAAATATTGTAAATATATATATTTAAATTATAATTGTTGACAGTTAAAAATGAATGTAATACCTGGACGGTTGTATAATTTTCTACGGTTATAAATAATGTCATCTAACATTTTATTCTAGGTTTGTTCCTAAAGATATGCCGGTCTTGATACACTGTCCGATATTATAAGCATTGCAAATAAATATCGTACGTGCTGAGCGCTCCTATATGTACTTGCTTCTTCGATAGCTTCAATGTATTCTTTGTCATCATCCAACAATCCAATTCCATAACATGCATCTCACGAAGGATATACTGTATGATTAACCGTGCGAATATATTCAAACGAAGTTGGTCCTTTAACCTTATTAAGTAATTTTCTCAAATAATAAGCTTCACCAACAGATACAGACAGTAATTGATCCTACCAACTGAAAACCCTTTTGTCCTTGGAAACCAACTTTTTTTATCCGCATTCCAAACAAACTTTGTAGGGAACTCAACGTAACTCAACTCACGTGCTTCAGGATACACCTTGTTGCATTCTATCCAAGACAAAAATATTGTAGACGATACAGAGGGCTTATCAAGTACGTCAATAATCAGTTCATCTGCTTCATAAACAACTTGTTGCTCACCGGACAAATGAAACGGTAATCTCGTAACCGAAGGATAACGATAATGAACGTCATAGGAAAATATTCTCCATGTTGCTTCACATGCAGAAACGTATCTGAGGTCATAGAGTAATGTATTTAAACAAACATAATAGAAATTTAAAGATAACAATGTAAACATTTTAAGTAAAGTCGGTACATACCTACAGTCGTAGTAACGTTTTATCTCATCGACATTAGGCTGATCATTTTCTGTATCATCCGAATGACATACACCAGCAGTCACTCTATCAGGACCTTTGTTGATGTATTTAAACAATTATTTAATCGAAGATGCTTGATTGCACCACTCTATATTTAAATGCGCCTGGTATCTCTTCAAGGATTTTAAAAAATGTTCGTCTGATGGGATCTTAACCGGTTGTGATCTATGTTTTCTATATTTAATAAGATAGATCAGGCCGGAAATTTTGAACTAACCGAAAATTTGTAACATCTACTGGACAATGTCTACACGGATGTGTAGATCCAGTATTTGTTGCACCAGATCTACGGTGCATGTTGGTCAGGTCGTTAAAAATGTTGTAGATCCAAAATTATTTTGAAAATGTTCATCTGATTGTTTGTTTAACGGACTTGACATGTGATATCTACATTAAATAACATAATTCCGCCGGAAATTTTTAAATCACCGGTAACTTTTAACATCTACTGGACGATATGTACACGGACATGTAGATTCGGTATGTGTTGAACCAGATCTACGGTGCATGTCGGTCAGGCGGCAAATCTGTTGTAAATCGGAAAATATATTTAAAATATGTTACCCTGATGGTTTGGTAACCGGATTTGAGCTATAATTTATGTATTAAATAACATATATTCGGCCGGAAATTTTAAAATCACCGTAAATTTGTCACATCGACTGGATGATGTCTACACAGATGTGTAGATCCAGTATGCGTGGCATCGGATTTACGGTGCATGTCGGACAGGTCGAAAATCTGTTTTAAAGCTAAAAATAATTTGAAAATATACTAATCTGATGGTTTGTTCATTGGATTTGACCCTATGAATTGTATAATGAATAACGTCTATTCGGCTGGATTTGCAGCGTGTTCATGTACACCGGTTTGTTGTCACTTGATACGATTACTCATTTGGAAACTTGTAACGTTGGTAAGTTTTTCCATGTATAAAACTGCCATATACAAAGATGCACAAGTTGTAAATTTATGCTAACTTCGTATTTACATTTTAAGGTATCTCACGGTCTGTGGCTCATAATGTGGCGACTTGGTAATTGTAAGTTTTTCTACACCTATAATTTGCTTCGTTTAGGTAAACCGGTAAAGATATTGCAAAATTGAATATATATTTTACGAATATATGAGAAGTTAAAACAAAATTTATATAACAACTTAACAAAACCCAAGTACCTAAGTGAATAGAGTATCATATTGGATGAAGCCTTATTTGTGGGTTTAATTGGTTGCTTGTATTTTACTTTATTATTCTGGGTGCAACATATATTGAATTTATGTTTTTCTTTGGTGCTAGATATAATATTGTGATATACCTTAATACATCACACTAACAAAACTTGACATATATATAATATCGTGTTTGTAAAAATCAAGTGTTTTCACAACTAACGTTATACAACAGACACTTAGGTAAAACAGTAAAAGTAATTAACTACATATAAGTAACGTAATCAAACAAACAGTATACAATGTTCATTCTTGCAGTAAATAATGATGATACATGACATTCACATTGTGTAGTTAACATATACGTAATTGTTTTGAAACATAAAAGCTGTAAAAAATAGTTAAACATAAACAAACAAAAAAGCTTTAAAAAAGAGTTAAAAAATTAAATGTTGAATCTTTGTTGTGCAATGTTCATAATACTTGCATTATGGTCAATTTAGAATTTTAGTAACATGTTGGATGAAAGCATAAGTTGAGTATAAATGTTCAGAAACCCATATTGATTAAATGAGTGTTAATTTAAATGAACATGAATAAGAGTTGAAACTTATATTTACATAATCATATAACAACACATGCTAGCTGTTTAGAAACTACATCCTATTGTTATAAATATGTAACTGTAAAAACAGGAAAAACAGGAAGTATGATGAAGATTTTTGACTCGATCTCCTTGGATGCTTAAAAATTGCCTTTTAATATTGAAGTTGTTACAGAATAGAAAAAAAATTCTTATAAAAATATAAAACGTAAGTTTATTAGAATAAAAAACGTTTTGAAGAATTTATGGAAGTGAGTCTACGTCTGAAAAATAAAAAGATTCTGTATTATATCAAAAGGCCAAATGAAAGTATGGAGAAGTAAGTTTTATTTAAATAAAACATCGTATTTTTGAAGAAGTTTGTTGGTATTTAAATTTTGATTATGTTGATTGACAAATAAACACATTTAATGTTTTTTTTCTTTTTTGCCTTAAAAGGCGATCATGTTTTACTGACTTTAATTGATCCCAAAGTTTAATGGTTTTGTCTTTTCCTTTTTGTAGAACTGGTTTTTAAAACTATTCACTTATATTTAGACTGCGTTTATTTGGGATTGATCATTATTTTGCTTACGTCAACTGATTTTTTTCTTTTAAATTCACATTTTCATAATACTAAACATTACGAAAACCTTTTTCACTTGGACATTGCGTTTGAATGTTGTTAAATGCATTAAATTTATAAAAGTTGTTTCATTTTTCTGTTAACTCTTTGAATATTCTGTTTTAAAGGGTCAACTATAATGTAAGAATTGTATATTGGATTTGTTCAACATCAAAAATTTTGATCGATTAAAACTTGAAGTTACCAAAAATAAAAAACTAACATCGACTCCATAGAAAGAACATAAGTTTATGTTGTGAAAAAATTTGTTCAAACTTATTTTGGAAATTTGGACTTGTGAGATTTAGATGAGTTGGTTTCCGGCCAGTTTTAGAAACTAAAGGAAAGTATGCAAACGTAAAACATATATGAAACAAAAAAAATAGAAACTGAACTCTATGTAAGCTAGTATACAAAATATTAAAGCTGGACAAAATTTTATGTTTATTGTATTGAGCAAATACAAACGC
Source organism: Centrapalus pauciflorus (assembly GCA_020465985.1). NCBI lineage: Eukaryota > Viridiplantae > Streptophyta > Magnoliopsida > Asterales > Asteraceae > Centrapalus > Centrapalus pauciflorus. Next base: position 356,290 of record JAANYP010003725.1, read on the forward strand.
ATCGAATCATATTCAATAGACATAAGGGTTAGTAAAATGTACCTTTTGTGAATGATGCTAGACAGAAGAAGGTTACGCGAACCTTTGTCACTTGTAATTTCAATAACTGATTACATATAATATTATAAAATCTGTTATAAGTAGATTCACTACAATCATAGGCTAACATGTAATTTCATGCCAAAGTATGCAGATAAGAAAAAATTGTAAAAAACTAACCTGCCAAATTTACGTGGAAAATTTTGAGTTGAAATAATTGAGTAGGAAGAACTGAACCAATTTATATGGAACATATGTAGCGGTTGGCATATTTGTAGGAAAATGTGCATAGCAGTTATTACCTCAATCCCATAATTATAGCACACATACATGAACTGCTAAGACCAAGTCTCAAATAAACCAACTGTCACACATAATATTCGTAAAAGAAAATGTAATTTACTTTTACAAAAATCATGGTTTAAATCAACTTATATTTAATAAATATAAAAAAAATTGATAGCCATCTAACCTTTTAAAAACATATAATAATAATAAAATCCAACGCAATAGAAAAATTAACATTTATAGACCATATATCATATTAAAAACATTGTAAACTACATTGTAGCATAATAATAAAATCCAACGCAATAGAAAAATTAACATTTTTAGACCATATATCTTATTAAAAACATTGTAAACTACATTGTAGCATAATAATAAAATCCAACGCAATAGAAAAATTAACATTTTTAGACCATATATCTTATTAAAAACATTGTAGCATAAAATTTACTGATCACATTGTTTAATTAATTTGTAAACTTTATTTATTGAAATAAGCTTAATAAAAATACCAACCACTAAAAGAATCTAACGATATATAATTCAATATATTAGTATTACAATCTTAAATTTCTTTACTTTTAAAATTTATAGATGATCGTTATCCTTTTTTTTATATCAAATAAAATTTGAAGATAGCCGATTTTTTATACTTATATTAATAAAAAAATAAAGCAAGATATTTATAAATAAAAAAAGTGAGATAGGGCAAAATTAGTGTAGAAAATTTTATAGTTATTTAATTTATGTTTTATGAGTTAGAGAAATAAAGAAGAAAACTTAAAAAAGAAAATACATGTTTTTTTTAGAAAACACAATCATTTAGTAAATAAATTGAAATGTACAATACCTTGGTAAATAATTTTCTAAAGTACAATAGTTATGAAAAAAAACTCTACATTCGTTATACTTATGTCATTACATGTGTGTACCAGCCTACATTTCTGTGTTTTATGGTTTGAATGACAAATATTCTTGACCGGTCTATTAATAGATCTGGAATCCTGAATACGTTGGCCGACCATGATAACCAACATTTATTGTTTTGAATCGCCTAACACAACGTTCATACATCGCTTAAGAGTAACAATTTTTAATTGGATTTTTAGCATATCTTTTGTTTAATACCGATACCCAGTGATTCATTCTTGAAGGAAATTTTATATTACAATAAGAACAATAAGAAAAGTAAGTTGATATCAAACATTACGTTACCATTGATAATGAAAATTGAAAACTGTTACAAAGATAAATAACAAAGCAGTACATATTGAGAGCTGAAAATAGTATTCAACATTATGGGACTTGCAAGGAAAGGAATAAACTTAAGTACGTAGACATGAGTGTTAGTCATTAAATGGATAATTACATAATCCCTGGAGCTGCAGAACTGTCATTGCCGTTAGTGTCATCACCATCATCCCGTAAGTCATAAATTTTGGTTCCATTAAATACTGATACTCGACGACGTTTACGGCTGGCCAATGTTGAGGCCGTAGACGGTGATGCACCCGTCACCTCGGTATCATTTTCTTCATCGCTGGAAAGTACTATAATCTCACGTGGGTATTGTATTGCAACTTGCCGTCGATTACGCCCTTGTTTCTTACGTCTGTCCAAGTAACGCACCGCTGAGATAAGCGAAGCCTGCATCTCTAGGCTTACCTACTTACAAGGTCGTAACATGAATTAACTTTCTAATTTAAATTAATGGAGTTTTTAAAAATGCAAACAAACCTCGTCCATTGTCATGCGGGGGACCTCAAGTGTGGAGCTGCCACTTTCTCCCTGTAAATAACATACAACATTTTTGAAACCCGACATTTTTATTATGAGTATAAGATCGCAGACAAACCTGTGCTGGTTGGTTGGCAATACGGTTGGTTGAAACTTCATCATCGCTCTCGTGTATTGTATACTACTTACGTTACATACTTGGTACATTTATTAAAATTACTTGAAATGACCCCGATTGAAATAAACCAACGATTCATACCGTGGGCAAATCAGGAAATTCTTGATCAAGAAATTCCAAAAGTGCACTTGTTGTTGGAGATGGATTTTCTTCCTGTGCAGGAGTGAAAAATATGAGAATCTAGTACTATGAACATTATGTGCGATTTCGGCATAGTGTTATTGTCATACATCGGAAAGGTTTGTTTTTTGTTGGTGTGCAGGTGTGGTACGCATGAGAAATTATTACAATGAACATGGAGATATTGCAAAGCAGAATTCACATATACGTGTGGAACGATGTTTTGTTTTCTTTTTTGCCAGCCATGTTTACAAAAACTGGGAGAATGCGAAATATTTACTTGAAGGTTGGAAGACTCTTTTATAGCTAAAACTGACTTTGTAACTGCAGTGATGGTGTTAGTGGGTTGCTACATCCAAGGAGGAGTGTTGGCTGACGGTTTATACTTTTCCAATGTAAATGTACTATTTTGTCCTTTTGACCAGGTCATGTTAAATTGTAAAAACAGTTGGTTGAAGGACAAACTGGTAAATATGTAATTGAACCACTATCCACGGTCAGATAATGTCTATAGGTAATCGGACGGTCATGATTAATTTGAAGGGATATGAAGCGCCAGCAATAAATATATTGAATTTCCAGCGTCTTCTCCGTTGAAAATCCATCATCGCTTCGCTGCCCTTGAAGAACTTCATCGTTGAATTCGTAATCAACGACTTACGACTTCCTTCGATTATTGGTGCAGAATGAATAGTTTTCCTCTCCGATGAAACAGCTTTCCGGCGGTTTCCACGTTCTCCTCCATTGAAAAAACTTCATCGCTGCCATTGAAAAAACATCTTCGTTGCATTCGTAATCAACAAGTTACGGCTTCCTGGATTATTGGTGAAGATGAATATTGTCTACTGTGTTTTTTTTACATCACCGTCAGTCTGTTCATGATCTTTTGCGTCGCCGTAACTGCCATTGAAGAAGCTTCATCTTTGAACTCGTAATCAACAAGTTACGGCTTTCTGGAGTATTGGTAGATGTATATTGTCCACTGCGTTTCTTTTACATTATTGCCGGCCTGTTCATGATCTTTAATGTCGCCGTCACCGCCATTGAAAAAGCTTCATAGTTGAATTCGTAATTAACAAGGTTGGTTGCTGTGCCGCTCCGTCCTTCAATCGATTCACAGTTTTGAGTCCGATCACGAACGCTCTAGGTGTGCCATAACTTAAAAAATCGATCCATTCTATTCCATTGATCTGTTCTTTATTTTGCCAGCAATCTCCTTTGCTTTCATTCATTTTCATTCACATTGACAACATGTAACAGATCCATCGTTGAATTTGTAATCAACAAGCGGCTCCATGTGTTTATTAATATTTAATAAAACCAGGTGTACAACAAATATTATTATACTGTATAATTCATTGCAGCCTTAATAATGCATACATTTCAGTTAATGATTCTTACATACAGAATCAGAATTTTGGGTGATAATCAATCAGGGGTGTGTGTGCCTAAATAATCTCAACTGAAGTTGATAATATATGTTGTGATTGCATCCTGTATCCATTCTCAAGTAAGTGTGTTATGCATGAAATTGCATCTGCAACATGTTAAGTTGTTGACTGAATGTTACAGTAGAAGTCCAAACGATGTTGAAGAGCATAGTGCAATTTTAAAATTTCTGATGGATATATATATGTGATTAGCAGTGGTTCACTGCTACTAAACAGGGTTAAATGGAGCTATGGGCAGATTGGGGCAGTGATTAGCAGACACATAAGTGGTTCTCCAAGTATATCAAGCACAATTACTATTAGATTATTAAACTTGTTAGAATAAAAGCTTTAATGCATTTGCTTTAATGACCAACCCATGGCTCCATTTAACCTGTTAGAATAAAATCAATGTTATTATGTATTATTAAGGCAAACATGTGTATAGCAAAGATTCTTAAATCATATAATAACAGATTTTGGTGTTATTATGTATTTTTAATGCAAACAGGTGTACATCAAAAGCAATGACTGTTAATTAATATTCAACCATTCAGGCTTAATAATTTATATATTTATCATCATGTCTCTAAAAAATGTTCATTAATGGATGATGTATGTTTCGTGTAATTTATATGTTACCATGAGTTTAGTGACTGTTTCATAGATTTCTTGATTTACTTCCATTATCCTGCTTTTTTACGTTACGGCCATACATATATATTATAAAATGATAGATTTCTAACTCGCTTTATGAACTGGGTGGTGCTACTTTGCTACAGTATGATTGTTTTTCTGTCGTATTCATGTTTTTTACTGATGTCTTGATGTTGGTCTTTCATGTGCAGCTCTCCATTTATTTTCACCAAGACATCATTTATGGCCGAACATGATATTGATTTTGGTTAGTGATGAACATGTTATGCCTAAGGATATAATTGTTTATTATGGGTTTCTTGTTAATTTATTTTTAAACTTCATTGACAAGTGTCTACATCTTAAACAATGATTCAGATGCCGACACAATGGATGATGAAGAACCACCTACAGATGTTGAATCAAGTAGTTTAGATGATTTCGGTGCTTATTTAAGCGACGATGATAATGCAACTACAGATAAAGGTTTGTCACATTCATTTCGTATTTTGGTATGCACAATTATCTGGTCGTTTTAGGCTCATTACATTGTAACAGGGAAGGACACTGTTGATGATGATTATGATGCCATTCATAATAGTAAAGGTGAAAAATATTGTTTTGATTCAGATGCTTCCGAGGCATATTTTAGTGATGACTTCGAATTAGGTGATCCTTTTTTTATTTTACATAATATATGTATTTATCATGTTATTCTAGCCATTTTATTATTAATTATATGTTTTTATTCCATGTTTCTTAAAGATTTTAATGAGGATGACATTCCCCAACCACATTCTACTAATGAAGATGCTCAACCAGGTGCATGTACTCTGCATGGTTACTCATTTTAGTATTAACTTATTGTGTATTGTACAAATGTATTAACGATTCCTTATTAATAGATACATCTTCGACTCATTTTCAACATCCCCAAGTTTTTGTTTCTGAAGTGACATCTACAACCGGTAGTAAATCCTGGATTCCCGAATCCCCTCTCAAACCAGTTATAGGCACTGTATATGGATGTCTCTCTGAAGGTGTTGAAGCATACAAGAGGTATGCTATGGAATCTGGTTTTGAAGTTCGCGTTTCTACTTCTAGAGTTGTTAAAGGTATGGTTGTGCATAAGTATTACGTTTGCAACAAACAAGGTCACATTCCAACAGCTGCACATACTCATTCAAATTCTGAATCATCCAACCCAAAACACCCACGTAAACGCATTAGTGGTAGGACCGATTGCCCTGCTTTTGTTCGCTTTCATATAGCATCGAAGGGTTCATATAGCATTGATATGTTTGAGGATAGGCACAATCATCGGATGGTTCACCCTGACGACATGCACTTCATGAAGTCTGCTCGCCGGATGCGATTCACTCATCGTTCAATGGTTAATGATCTATCTAGTTATAACTTGGGCCCTACGAAAGTCCACCACATCTCTTCTCGTATGGTCGGGGGTTCTTCCAAAGTCGGTGCATCCGTGATTGATTTTAAGAATTTCAAAAGGGATATGTTGAAATACATTGATGATGCTGATGCACAAATGCTAGTACAAAGGTTAATGTACAAAAAAACTTGTGTTCCAAACTTCTCTTTCGAGTATTCTTGTTCTGGGAATGGGATATTGTCTTCTGTATTTTGGGCAGATGACGTTGCTAAACGAAACTACACTGCCTTCGGTGACATAATGTCATTTGATGCCACTTTTAGAACTAACAAGTAAGACAATACTTTTCATTTTGATATTCTTCGATTATTGTATTTACAATCTTTACTTAACATTTAATTGAGTGTTATTGTTTAATAGATATAATATGGTGTTTGTTCCCTTTACTGGTATGGACAACCATCGTAAATGTGTGACGTTTGCTGCTGGTTTACTATCAACTGAATCACAACAATCTTATTCGTGGTTGCTACGCTCTTTCTTGAATGCTTTTGGTAAGGCCCCTAATGTGGTAGTTACTGATCAAGATCCATCTATGAAGCTAGCAATTAGAGAAGTGTTCCCACATTCTCGTCATCGTCTTTGTATGTGGCATATAATGGACAAGTTATCTATCCAGGTACAACTACACAACTTACTCATACTTTATTTTTATCAAAATCATATATTCTTTTATTAATTCTTACAATGTTTGTTTCTTAGGTTGGTCCAAAAATCTGCAAGGAAACAAACTTTCGTAAACGACTACACAACTTGGTTTGGGATGAACTGATCGATGCTATTGCATTTCAACGTGCGTGGAAGTGTCTAATTAGAGAGTTTAGCTTGCAAAAAAATCGATGCTCAAATTGTATAAGATTCGAAGATCATGGATCCCTGCATTTTTTCGCAACACATATATGGCTGGATTGATGCGCACCACTTCTAGATCAGAAAGTGAAAATCGCTTCTTTCAGCAATTAATGAACCATGACTTGACTTTATTAGAATTATATAGCCATTTCGAGACGGCCATGGAGTTCCAAAGATCAAAACAACGCTTTAATGACTTACGTTCCTGCAACAAGCATTTGGAGTTGCAGACAAAGGTACCCTTTGAGAAGCAAGCTTCTGATATGTATACGTTAACAATGTTTTCGAGAGTTCAAGCAGAAATCGAAGCATCTGTTAATAATTGTATTAGCGTATCTTCATCAATAGTTGATGGTGATACCACTTACATTGTACGAGATATCACACAAAACTCTTCCACGTTTTTTGAAAATCAGGTGATGTTTTCTCGTTACTTTTATTTTACACTATGCATTTATTAACACACTTTAAATTTACTATTTTATATTTCATATTCTTTTATCATATGAACTCTGTGTGTACTAATACTTTATTATGCATTGTTGCTTATTAGGTGACTATTAAAGATGACAACTCCACCATAAGATGCACATGCAAGTTATTTCTAAGAAAGGGTTATCTGTGTTCACATTGCTTCTACGTTCTTAGGCTGAGTTCCGTGCAACAGATTCCAAAAAAATACATTTTGCCTAGATGGTGCAAGGGAGTTTTAGAGACTGTCCATAAATCCACTCTCCAAAGCGATCACCAAAAGCTTCCAGAATCCTTTCAAGACGTTGTTCGTGATATCTCAACTGCATTTGATGAATACCTTAAGCTCTTTGTCGGTAATGATGCTATTCTAAAAACATTTCAGGATGAACATAAGGTTTTCTTAAAGGACTTTCATGATAGATTTCAGGATAAGTTGGCTCCGCTCACTAGTCGGCAAACGATTGAGAAACTATTTGTTACTAAAAAGCCAAACGACATAACTATTCATGTCCCACAAGGTATTCGGAATAAAGGTTGTGGATCTCGCAAACGATTTGTTGGTAAAGCTGAGTTAGCCAAATCGACTGCAACCAAACGCGAACGACTTTGTAGATTCTGCAACAAACATGCTTTACACGATTCTAGAAATTGTCCAGAAAAAAAAAAATGAATGAAAGACTTGCTTACTATTTCGCTTCATTCAAACCTTGTATTTTTTTTTTTTGGACTACAATATATAACTTTCTCCTTCTTTTTATGAATGTTTTCTTTTATCTTGAGTTCCGTAACCAACTTATCTACTTTATGCACTATCCAGCTTCTTAAATGTATGCTCTACATGAATTCCATCCACACTTGTTGGTTCGCTCAACACGTTCACATGATGCATGATAACTACTTCCTTACTAATGCTAGTTTTCAAATCTTTTTATTCTTTTATCACTCCCTGCTACCATATATACTCCACTGTTTCATATATAATGTTTACATATATCCAAAACAATATTATTTTTTATATAATCCTTTCATTATGTATTATGTTTTATAATATGACATCACTCACATTTGTATATTTAATTACAGGAGTTACTTCTGTGCTTGTTTTATGGGATACTAATTGTATCTTTCCTACCATTCTCGTTCTCCATCATAATGTTCTCAAACTGTTTCTATCAAACTACTTATAATTCAAATTTAATAAACTATGCTTCATTTATAGCAAACCGTACAACGCATATTTCCTACGAAACAACTATCCAAAGTAAAATACTCTTACTTACACTTTTTTCAAATTTTAAAGTTACCTTACCCAAAAATCAGTAAGTTTTTATTACATAATAATGATACACCATAGCATTTAGAATAAAATTCTTCTTAAATATATTTCGGGAGGTTCTTACCTACATTATATAATTTATTATTTACATATAATAGCATTTAAATTACATTTATATAATAATAATACATTTATCGTTCACTTCATTTACATAATAATAATAAATACTAGCATTTAAATTACATTTATATACTTTACGTTTTTTGGCTTCATTTATTTAATTGAAATACATGATTAACTTATATAACTTACTTACACTTTTTTCAAATTTTAAAGTTTCCTTTCCCAAAAATCAGACAGTTTTTATTACATAATAATATTACACAACAACTATTAAAATAAATTTTTTCTTAAATATTTTTTTGGGAGGTTCTTACCTACATTATATAATTTATTATTTATATATATTCTTTATTTCACGTGTAGCTTTAGATTACATAAAAATTAACAAACATCAGATACATGATGATTGTAAATAACATTATTATATAATTTCACGTTGCATACAATTTCCTATTTATTAATTTTCATATATAGTAAAAGTAATAAATTATATTTTCGAATATACGGATGGATTACGCAACCAACATAATTTTTTTATCTCCTTCCTTGAGGCGTATGTTAACCTTACTTATGCAAATTGCTTTCTAAAAACTTACTCAATGCATATGATATTGATATATTTAAACAAACATATAAACTATCACAATGGCCACTAAATACTGCACTACGACAGTTTTATTTTGCAAACACGTGACACTTAATCCACCAACCCATACTTTCTTCAAAAAAATAAAATAAAACCAAACCATCTATACTCTTATATTCCCGACTAATATGTTCATCACTCATTCCTTCTCGCATGTCGTTCTATTCCTTCCTCTTTAAATTTTTCTTTTGTTGCACCATCCAAACGCATGTATGTCATTGTCTCTTCGATGATCTTCTTTTTCTCTAAATTATCATCACTTAGTAATATCTTGCTCACATATTTCCGCCGCAAATCGATTAATTGTTGCTTTTGTTCCTTTCCTTCAATCTAAAAAGCATGCGTCCCAGTGTTGCACGTTCTCACCCTTAAAGGTTTCCAAATGCCGCATAGCAAAAACTCCACAATCAATTGTGTTCTTTTTTGTCTGCCATTTCATTTGTATTCTCCTTGCTTCTTTTCCCGCAATACGGGTTGCACTCGGATGATTAACATCTTTAAGATACCTTACAAAGCATTCTATCTGCCAAAAACAATACCTCAGAACTTTAGATCCATTTGACCTTTTAACGTACACCACTTAATAATTCACTTACCAACAATCTTGGCAGATTCCCATATTTTAAAATTGCACACTCCGGTAGCACGGCTTCATCAATGATGTAGATATAATGTGATCTTAGATCAAAAGCAACAATGTAGTAAAATGATTGCACATATATAGTGAAACAAATCTGTTCAACATAACCCCATGTTAGCAAATATTGAAACGTAATTACTATATTCGATACATACATACTACTAGTACCAATAATTTACTACATAATATGTGAATAATTTTATTATTGATATTTAACACATAACCATACGAGTTGATCATCTTTCAGCGTGTACGGTTTCTCGTAGAATTCAAGATCCCACTCTAATTTGTCTTTAAATTCTTGGTACAATTGTTCAGCTGACGTGGCTTCACCCATCATTTCTTCGGTCTGCACATTAACAAATATCAATTTAATTACCAACTTTTATCTATAATACTTTCCTGACATAATGATACTTTTACTTACAAATACATATTGTGTTAAAAAAAAGCCGACTAATTGATGAGCTGCTTCTGAACCTTTCTTCTGCAGTAAGCATAGTTATCCAAGTATTCACCACTGCAGGTGCTACCTTAATACCAGGTCTCAGGGATTCAATTGCTTTCCTATTGCATTGGTCTCCTTTATCAGTTCGGTATACAATGTCCCTGGAAAAAAAAAAAAGAAACAATTATTATCATTTTATACTTGTCAACATTTGTTATATCTAGATTGAATCTTGTATGAAAATGCAATTTTCTTACAGCTTCAGTCCAGTTATTGCAAAGATGTACTCCGAAACCCTTCGTTCATTTGTTGTTAATTTCTCTGTTAACGAAACAACACGTTTCACAAATGGGGACCGCATTATATCTGGCAGCTTTGATATTCGTGTCGGCCGAGGAGGCTTCCTTGCAAATGATGCTTCTCTAGGTGCCTCTACACTTTTTCCCACTACATCTGTCTTCCCTATAATCATAGTTGTACTCTTGCTCGTAAACTCATTCTTACTGCTCTCACGCATATCACCACTTTCCTCTTCATCCAGATGGAGGTCGAACGATGGCATGTCATCGGTGGCATCAAAATTAATGGATCTTATTGGCATTGGAGACTGGTAATCATGTTGGAATTCAGCTGTTGATTTCCCCTTCTCAAATCTCTGCATTTCTTCTATAAGTTCCTCGTCCGTCAGCCATTCTGTTGGCATACGTGGGGTTTTTGCATTTGTTGGGGTAATGTATTTGCTCCCACAACTTATGCTCTTGATTCTTTCATATGCACAAAGTAATTTCTCTTCAAGTCTATGCTTAATACATTCTATATCTTCATCTCCAGGAAATTGCTCCAATCCCTCTTTCAGTTCCTGTTCTAAATCCGAATAAATGTCCCATAAAAGCTCCTCGCTAACCTTTATTCTACTTCTTTTCATCTGAAATTTAATCACATTAGAATATAACTAATAACAGAACCTTTTGCTATGTTTATATCATCACATACTTATTCAACTTACCTCTTTCTTGGACAACTTGATGGTATGATCACTTTCTTCGCTACTTTCACTATCTTCATCTGCAACGTTGAAGTACTCAGCTGGGAATCTAGAGCTTGACTCCCCTATCTCCATTCTCTCTGCTTTCAATAATTGTTATACACTTTATTAAATGTCATTAATAATATAATTTCTATAGATTATCAAATGCGAGTATGTTTTAGACACACATATTTATATAACTTTCTTACTATTATTCATTTCATAACCGTCGCCTTCATCAACTTCGTGGGCTTTTCTCTTTGCTTCTAGATGCTCTGCTTGCTGCATGCTGCTGTCCAAAGGCTGCCTATTTAACTCATCGACCTCAATTGCTTCAAATGCTTTTGTCGTTTTGCTTGCTCTCAATTCAAGCATCCCAAAGGAACCTAAACAGATTTCTTCACTTTCTTTACCTTTAAGTAGTCCATCAGTCCAACCTCTAAACACAGGAACTGTAGGAGGGACTATTGTTCTCTTTGACAATGTAGCATTCACGTAATATAACTGAAAAAAAGTAGTTAAACATCTTATCTGTGATGCATATTTCACATGTATGTTAGCTTTTAATATTTTGTGTCTTACCGTTAGGAACATTATCGGTCCAAGATAGTAGGTGCTCCGCGACTCACGTTTCCAAGATTCCTTGCTTCTTATCAAAGATTCAATGACATAGTCACACCAATCTAAATTCTTAACATTATCGATACTTCTCAAGGATGGAATAAAACGTTGATTAACAGTCCCCCCCGATATCCCCTCTACCATTGATGTAACAAACACAACAAGAAAGTGAACCCAAAACAATTCACCTGCTCCATCCTCCTTCGCAATCATGCCTGTTACATCCGAAAGAGTTATCTTTGTTTTATTACCATATACTTCTCGCCATGCTCTAGTTAGTTGGTCGTTTCCATCACTTCTATCTAGCTTTTGGATTTTTTTCCCTCCCAATGGTATTCCTAAGACCCTATGGACATCTTCTCGCGTAATTCCAATGGAAACATTTGGTAGATCCAACGTACATGTTATGTTATTAAAATTTTCCACTAGCCAGAAGCAGAGTGTATGTGGTATTTCTGAAATTCTAAAGTTTAGAATATCTCCAAAACCCATTAAGTTAACTACCTTCTTTTGATCGTCATTCAAACCCTTAAGCATTAATACCATTCTACGTGTACACATTCTTGTTCGTAGGACCCTACCCTTTCCATCATCATCTGCATCTTTTGAAATCCCATGATCTTCCACATTTATTTCATAATCATCTTTCACTGATGTATATTGTCTATCTGCATTATGTTGCTAATATTAGATTTTGTAATTTTTCCAATCCTTCCATGTAAATCAATTCCTTTTATTATCAAATACAAATAAGTGGTTCCTTTGTAAGCTGGGAAATACAATTCCAAATTTAGTCAAATGCATAACAGTTGTTCAACATTATAATTTTACTCACTTTTTTTGTATCCCCTTGCCATCATTTAACTTATACATTACAGTTTTCACTATCAACGAAATTCCTTGTTTTCTTTATTCAAATAAAGCATGCATTAGCTATCATTTAGTAAGTTCTTTGACTATTTCCATTCACAATTTGAGTGATTACCTCTATATTGTTACTTGAAAATAATTCTCATATTCCTATCATGCTACATGTTAATGTTACATCCACCAGAACTAAAATTCAAAGTAATTACAAGTGAATGTTGACCATGCATTAAACCCATATATCAAATTCTAATTAAGAACTCATTGCTTTTTATTTACTTACTCCTTTTTAAAAACCTACATATGGGAATCCTACTATAGATACAACGTATAAAAACACACACATTACCATTATCTTATCACATATCATCAGGTCCCATGTAGATCTAATATTATTAGCTATAAATCAGTCCAATTATGCATACTTACATACCAATTTAATTCTATCCAAAAAATAGACTAAACTCTCTAATTCACTCTTTCTATTGTATGAATGTGGCCGCCTAACGTGGATTCTTCCTTTCCCGAATTCTTTTAATTTAATATCAGATCTCATAATTCTCATATGTTTGTCTTCACGCAACCATCGCAGCTAATACATTTGTCCCAGCCACAATCTGGAAAACACTCAGACCCACCTGCACCAATGACAGCGCACCTGAACACACATTTGCTGCCAACAGTCCATTCAATCTTTAGAAGCATAACATTTACACCACAACATCGAATTCCAATTCTATACTCTATACTAATGCATTATTATCAGTTGCGTACTACATCCTGCAGCTTATTCAATCGTGTGCAACTCTTACAACCATTGCAAAACCAACACTTATATGTATACCTTGCATTTTCACATACAGTTAAAATTCAGACGTACATTTGGGAATCCTACTATAAGATACAACGTTTAGATATGCACACATTATCATTATCTTATCACATATCGTCACGTTCCATGTAAATCTAATACTATTAGCTATAGATGAGTCCATATATGCATACTTACATACTAATTTAATTCTACTCAAAATATAGATTAAACTATCTAATTCACTCTTAATATTATAGGAATGTGGTCACCTAACACCGTTCCTGAATTCTTTTTTTCTAAAAATAAATCTCTTATAAATATTTCCACAAATAACTAGATAATACTTATTTGTTTGTCCGCACGCAACCAACGCAGCTAAGATATTCGTCCCGGCCTCATACGCCCTCACCACTATAAACGCAGCTGGAATACCTGCTGCAGCAAACTCCTGTTCAGTGCTAACACCCTTGTCAACTTTCAGAACACCCACGTTTAGACTGCAACAACCCCTTCCAATTCGACACAGCATCTGCACGCTTTATTCTAGGTTGCAGCCTACTTTCTAAGGCAGATTCAATTGGACTTAATGTTCCATTCATAGAGTCAATTTTATAATTAAATGTAGTTTTGTAAATTCTTTTAGTCAACTCTCTATAAGATACAACTCATAGAAACACACACATTTACATAATCACAACTGCTAATACATTAAATATAAATACCTATAACTTTTCATCTAATAAGAAGATATTGTACTATCTAATTCACTCTTAATATTGTAGGAGTGTTGTCACCTAAAATGGATCCTATCGTTCCCGAATTCTTTTCATCTAGTAAGAAGATAATACTCATTTGTATGTCCTCACGCAACCAACGCAGCTAAGATTTGGTCCCGGCCACATACGCACGCACCACTATAAACGCAGTTAAAATACCCGATGCAGCCAAGACCCGTTTACTGCTTACACCCGAGTCAACTTTCAGAACACCCACATTTAGACTGCAACAACACCTTCCAATTCGACATACCATAATCACACTTTATTATAGGTTGCAGCCTACTTCCTAAGGCGGATTCAATTGCACTTAATGTTCCATTCATACTGTCATTTTTATAACTAAACGTAGTTCTGTAAATTCTTTTAGTCAACTCTCTATAACATACAACTTATAGAAACACACACATTTACATAACCATCACCGCCACCAATTCAACTATAAATATCTATACCTTTATCCAATTATGCATTCTTCCATACCTCGTTAATTCTTTTTAAAATAAATATTACACTCTTTACTACACTGGTTCTATTGTATGAATATCGCCCCCTATTATGGCTTCTACCTTTCCAAATTTTTTTCATTTAACAGTAAATCTGAAATATATGTCTCCGGCAAAGTCAATTATAATACTCATTTCTTTAAAATCAGTAAATATATAATAATAAATGTATTGCATATGTGAAACAAATTTTCATGAGCTTACTCCTTACCGTTATTTTTATTTTAACCGCTTTCGGCTCGAATATCAACTACTAAATTTATTCTAACCTTGCAACGACTACTTCTAAACAACATATTCCTCATGTTTTAAAACTTGTTTATACATTTGAAAATCTATCTTCTTTACTTAAATCAAATTTGATTTAACTCATTCCAAATTATGCTATAATGTAACAAAATGACTGCATTAAGGTCTAACATAAGTATTCATAATGTTCATGTTTATATCATCCACTAATTAAATTATTTACACTTCATGCTCTAAGATGTACTTCATTTTCTTAATGCACAGCCCAGTTACATTTCTCATCTATTATGAGATCTTGCTTCCATTAAACCTGCATACTCTTGTATATACCCCTTTTTATGGATGCACTGCACAATTTTTTTCCCATCTTTGCCTGCTTACTTTACAACTACACAACCTTGTTTTGACTTCTATTATTGAACATACACTTGCTTCCAATTGCAGACAACATACTCATGAATTCAACTTCAATGCTCACTGAAATCCAATGGGTTACTTGTTATGGATGCACTCACAATCTCCTTATTCCATCTATCAATCAAAGTACATAATTTTGTATTGCCTTTTATTACTAAACACACAATTAATTCCTATTGCAGCCAACATATCATGAATTCATTTTCTATGAGCATTGGAATCAAAAGGGTCTAATATGTACCATTATCTCTATTTTTCATACGGCACCCAAAAAAATTCAACACCAACACTTTTGCAAACTACAAAATCATACCTCGACATGGCTCCAATGGAGAATCATCAATTATTAATATTGTTTTTCCTTTGTCGTCTCTTCTTTCAACTGAGTCGTCGTAAACAGTCACAGGATTCGAAGCATCATGCCCCTGCGATGCAAGGTTCTTCTCACTATGTCCCGCCATTATCGACCGTGAATCTTCGATTTCAACGACGACTTCTCCTAAATCCCCCAAATCGACCAACCGTAACTTTATCTTCGCTGCATACGAATACTCCTTTATAGGCCCTCCGGATAACGTCCACAATCCTCTGCATTTTTGAATTTTTTTGAAGCTAACTTCCGGCTGCAAACGACCACCGTGCTTTCCGCTAGTCTTCCGGCGACGGTTTGTATATCCACGATCGTTTACTCTTATTCTCTTTAATTACTTTAGCAGGGATGGGTTTGAAATTTCCTAAAATACCCCTGGCCCCTTTAACTGATATTTACCCTTCTTTTTTTAAATGTCATCGCACGTGGAATGTTATTACTGGTGCACAGTGTGCACATTTTTTTCCTTGTGCACACCTGATCTTACGCCTATATATATATATATATATATATATATATATATATATATATATATATATATATATATATATATATATATATATATAATATGGTTCGAGAGAGTACCACCCAAATGCAGCGCACCAGAAGGTACCACCTTTAAAAAAACTTTTTAAATTTTTTTTTTTCATAAACATGTTTTAATTAACATTATGAAGATCGTATGTAAATTTCACATACATTCACATCTCCTAGCTCCTAAAAAATGATGTGAACACACACTTACATAATTTTGAAGACATGTGAACATGCATTTATGTGATGTGTGTTTTCATGCACTTAGAGTGTTCGGATTTGCGTGAAATTCACATATGATCTGTGTAATGTTAATTAAAACATGTTCATGAAAAAAAATTTCAAAAAAATTACTTTTAAGGGTGGTACCTTCTGGTGCGCTGCATTAGATGTGGTACTCACTTGAACCTAAATCTATATATATATATATATATATATATATATATATATATATATATATATATATATATATATATATATATATATATATATATATATATTACTAATCATTAAACTTGTTATTTTGTCATTTCATGTGCTCTCTATGTGTTTTATTCAAGATATTTAATTTTTAGGGAATAGGATTTCAACTTTATATTACTAAATTCAAATCCTTTGCATTCAATTCAATCATGTGAGCTAATATATGTACTAAATTCGAAACTATTGCTTAAATTCGAAATACATGAGCTAAATTCGAATATATATATATCAATTTTGAAGTTTTATGGGATCAAATTCGAAGGTCTTCTTCGAATCTAATAGCAAATTCGAAATTCTTGCACTAAACTCGAACTCCCTTTCAATTTTTTTGAGGTTAAAGTCGAACCTATATATAAATTCGAATCCTCTACTTAGTGTTATGGTTAAACTCGAATTTCATGGGATAGATTCGAACTCAACTTCGAGTTTAATGAACAAATTCGAGATATAACTCGAATTTAGCAACAAATTCGAGTTTGATCATGTATTTCGAGTTTGTTCTTGATATTTCGAATTTGTTCATCTTTTATATCTTTAAAACACTCGTTTTAGGTCTAAAATCACAAATATTCTAAGTATTACTCCTAGATTTGCTTACATTTATACTTATTCTAGTTAAATCTCAAGTTATCTAGTTTAAATCTCATAAAAATGGTTATTTCGAATTTAAATCATCAAAACCGGAAATATAAAGCTTTAAAATGTAAATTCTTACCTCAATTTCGTGTGTTAATCAAACATGCAAATGCATAATCTTGTAGTACTCTTCGTAATCTTCCCGATGACGTATAAATCTTGATGATCCGACGGTCGGTTTAGAAGAAAACTTAGAGAGATGTAGAGAGAGAGTAGAGAGAGAAAAAGTCTAGAGAGAGAGTCTAGAGAGAGAGAGAAATCTGATTTTATAAACTATATTTCCGTTTATATACTTCAACTAGTTACGTTTGCTACTTAACCCACTATCACTTTCGTATCTTATATATCTTTTATTTAATTATCTTAATAATTTTATTAATTCATAACTTTAAATATTTATATAATTTAATTAAAGATAGAAAACTTAATTAAATTATAATTCAAAATAATGTAATAATATTACATTATTGGTTCAATGATCAGATTTTAGTTGGGCTAAAAGTTGGGTTGTTACAAAAAACTGTTGAAATAGACGTCTAGAGTTGAGAATCAACGAAAATGAATTCTCTCGATCTTGTATTCTATACGCAAAAAACTCCCTCATGGTACAATTCTGCTTAGTTCTGCCTTAGAAAACTCATAAAACCTGTTGTAATTCGGACCCATTGACTGTAGCAATTCGGACCCTCTAGGATCCTAATTCGAACCAAATATCACCCTAATTCGGACCTCACTTCGGTCCAATTTGGACCATTTTTAGGTGCATTTCGGACCCCATTTGCCTATTTCGGACCCCACTTAGGTCCCATCCGAACTTCGGACCATCCGAAGTTCAGATCATGCATTTCCATTTAACTATTGTGGACTTGTTCTTAAAATTTTTAAAATTTCAATTCGGACCATATCCATTTCGGACCATCCGATCTCGGACCATTCAATTTCGGTCCCCACCTGGACATTACTGTTCACCCGAATTCGGACCATCCGAATTCGGTTCCCTCAGTTCCATCCGAAGTTAATCTGAATTAGCCACCATCCGAAATACAATCCGAATTAACTTGACCATCCGAAGTAGGTCCTCATCCGAATTACATCCTCCATCCGAATTCACTTTCCATCCGAATTAGGGTTCACCATCCGAAACCCATTTCATCCGAACTCGACTCTGAGCATCCGAAACACTGTTCATCTGAAATCAGTTCATCCGAATTCCCCTTCCATCCGAAATCAGTACTATTCGTCCTAAGTCCAGCCCATCCGTGTCCATTTTCCACCTTTAAGATCTTCACTTTTTACTCAGCACCCATCATAATGTCTCGCGAAGCACTCGTACTCGGATCTGAGAACAGACCACCTGTTCTCTATCTAGATGAGTATGAACAATGGAAATCCCGGTTCCTTAAATTCGTTGGAATGCAACCGCTTGGGAATTTGATGCTTCAGTCCATCTCCAAAGGTCCCGTCATCTACTATCGGGAGATAGCAGCCCGACCTGAGGCTGACCCCCCTGTCTTAGCCTCAAAAGTTGAATGAGAACCGGCCAATGACGCCGAATGAGACAGACAGCATGCCGATAAGAGGGCAGAATACTTAATCTATCAGGCCCTCCCCACTGATATTCTGGTTGGCGTAGACAGCAAAATGTCTGCCAAAGAAATGTGGGACGAGTTGGAAGTCCAGATGCTGGGGGCAGATCTCGATGATCGTGCCAAAATTGAGGAGGCAAAGGCTAAGTTTACAGAATTCCGCGCAAAAGACGGGGAATCTCTGCAAGCCACGTTTACAAGGTTCTGTGCGGTCCTGAATGAGTTGAACAAACTGCACATAAAGAAGGACAGGGATGACATCAACATCCAGTTCTTTGCAGCCTTAGCCCCCGAGTGGCAGCTTGCTTGTCGGGCCACGAAACGAGTCCTGAACATTCTTGACGTATCAATCAATGTCGTCTTTAAGGAGCTCAAGAAGTATCAAGGGGATGTAGATCAACAAAGGCTGATGGCAAATCAATTGGCCTCTCTACTGCTATCAGCCAACACCGGATTGAAACCCAATGATTCACTCGCCTTGATCACCAACACGCAGATTCCGACACCATCCTTTGCTCTAGGTTCTTCGTCGTCGCAGTACAGGTATGCTTCTCCTCTGCGTGAGGTGTTTGATGAGGAAGAAGCTTCTATACAGGAACAGATAGCCTTGTGGACCAACCGTCTCCAACAGCGACGGTTCTCCAACAAGACTAACAATCAACTCCGTTATGACACCGGTCCACGGAGGTACTCAGATGACCGAAGGGATGAACGACGCGATGATTATCGCAGGGATGAATACCGTAGGGATGATCGGGATGACCGCAGGTATGACGATAGACGCGACTATCGAGATGATCGCCGTTATGAAAGGCGAGACGATAGGCGCGATGATCGAAGGGACAATGACAGGCGGGACGATCGACGGGATGATCGTAGGGATGACCGCCGTGATGAGCGAAGAGAGCCCGAAAGAAGGGACAGAAGGCGAGATGACAGCCGAGAGCATCGCCGCGCCGATAAGAGGCCGGCGGAGAGAAAAGATGAACGGCCGAGAGCAGACGAGCCGAAAGCCGCAGATGAACGTCTCTGTTACAAGTGTGGTAAACCGGGCCACTTTGCTCGGGAGTGTAAGAACAATTTTGACAGAGACGTCGCATATTACGAGAGAAAGCTCGAGGCCGCCAAGAAAAGAACGGATGCGTTAGCCCTCGTCGCCCAGGAAGACTACTGGGATGCTGAAGATTCCGACGAGGAGGATGACAAGGGCAAGAACTGTTACATGGTTGATCGTATTGGGTTGGAGAACTGTGCTGTTTCCACTGCTGAAATTTCAGATCATGCTGCTAAGGGGGAGACATTGAAAAATCCACCAGCATGTCTGATGACCACAACCAACGATCCCGAATGCTCGACATCCGGTTCTGAGTCAAATGAGGTATATTCCTGTTACATTCCTGCACATGTAAATAATTTATTTGTAGATAATGAATGTACACTGCACACACATATTCTTAATCTACAAGCTAGATTAAATGCTGAAACTGTAAAGTGTGTACAGGCTGAATATCAAGCTCAAACTCTAAAAGAATCATCTGAATTATATCATTCAAGGTGGTTAACTAATCATAATGTTATAAAACAGATGTTAATAGAAAAAGTAGATGTTCAGGATAGGAATATATATCTTGAATCTTGCATGGGCACGCTATCAAAAGAAAAACTCTCTTTAAAAGAAGAAATTTCTGTACTTACAAAACAATTAGATGCGGTAAATATGGAAAATATAGACAGTTTATTAAATACAAAATGACTGAAGAAGAAAGGATAAGTTTGTACTCAAGAATAAAGACCCTTGACGATGCATTTTTAAAAAGGGGTCAAACAGAACAAACTATCCACTTAAATCAGCCCAAAGAAACTAGGTTTTACCATTCTAAACAAGGAATTGGTTTTAAAAATCCTAAATATTTGGAAAAAGCACAAAATGTATTACCTTTATTTTATGACATGAATTATATGGGAGCCGGTCTTAAATCTTTCTTTTTTGAGTCATCAAAAGAAGTTTTAAACCAAGAAAATGAGAAACGTTGTCGCTCGTAAAGATAAAGAAATTTCTTTTCAATATGAAGAACTTAACGAGAGTTATTCTTCTAGAGTACCCACTTTAGAGGAAAACTTCTTGTCAACTTATTCAGAAGCTGAATTGAAAACAGAAACCGTAAAATCAACTCCTCAACTTTATATTCCTGCAAAAGTTCTTCAACAACAAATCACTGTTTTAGAAAAGGAATTGAAGTCGTCTCAAAGGAAAGCACTTGATCTTCAAGATGCTCTTCTTAAGAGCGAAGAAGAATTGGTAAATCAATCTTTTCAACAATCTGTGGAAGTTACTGTCTACAGAGAAAATTTTGAAATGGTTTCACAAAAATTGAAAGATCTTTCAAAAGAACAAACAGTTTCTCATTCCACAAAAATTCCATGTGTGTCGTCAAATAAAGGTAAGGCCAAAGCTGTAACTTCTTCTGTCATTTACAAAGGTGAGTGTTCAAAACCTTTCAAAAATAAGGTTTCTAAAAAGACTCAGATCAAATCCAAGTCTTTTAAAAAACCCACTCACCAACAAAAAGAAAATGCTGTCAAGTCTAAATCTTCCATGCTTACTGACTCTAATCGTTTTGTTCCTACAGATCATATAAGAAGAGTCCCAAAAACCACCATGCTGGATTTTACGAGTTTTTTTGTGAAGAAGGCTTTAATGCCAAATGAATTTGTGACTAGAGATAGGATGTCTGTAATCTCTAAAGACAATTTATGTAACAATGTGTGTGACAATGCTTGTAATGATGTACCGAATTCTGTTGTTCCTTTAAAGTACTCATTCGGTGATTTATTTAATCTATGTCCAACTCGATATAGACGACAGATTCCTGAAATGAATGCTTTCGTGCCATTTCCTGGTAAACGAATTCGGAAAAAGAAAACAAAAAATGTTGCATCATCGGCCTCAAATAAAATTGAGATTTGTCCGTTGCCAAGGCCCAAAACCAAAGCAACGGTCAAAAAGGTCTCAAAAAGACAAAAACCAAACGCAATTTCAGCGCCTAAGGTTCCAAAGCCCAATAAATCCAATCTTCAATGGATTCCAAAGGGTTGTGCATCTGGACCACACACAAATGCTAAATGGGTTCCTAAAACTGTACACGTGCCATATAAATCTGGAAATCCTAACAAAAAGGGACCCATATTAAGGTGGGTACCCAAGGTTGTGTGATCTTTATGAAGATGGTTCTTGGTTACTTCTGATCAAGACCCGTTCTTCAAAGAAATGGCTTCTAGTTACCATAGACTAGGACCTGTTCTTTTGCTTGTCGGTTGTGCTTAAACCGACACGTTTGACTTCTGTGCACACAGCCCAGGACCCGGTCTTAACTCATCATGTTTTCTGAACATCTCGGTTCAGAACACGGTTTGATTGTGAATTAAAAATGGATGTGTTTGAATGCATATAGTTTTTCATTATATGAATTTATGTGTTTTTCAGGCTAAGTCCATTTGGTATATGGATTCGGGTTGCTCCAAGCACATGACTGGAAGAAGAGAATTGTTGTCCAACGTTGTTGAACAGTATTGCGGAACTGTAAAATTCGGGAACAACCATCAGGCTCACATCAAAGGATACGGGGACTTAGTTCTAAATAATTTGGTCATCAAGGACGTTGACTATGTTGAGGGGTTATCACATAATCTTTTTAGCATAGGACATCTCTGCGACAAAGGACTAGAGGTAACGTTTAGAGCTAAGAACTGCAGTGTTAAGAGTATGGATGGAAAAGAAATCCTAACAGGTTCCCGAAACTCTAACCTCTACACCATTGACGTAGCTAAGCTAATAGCGAAGGATAACATTTGCCTACTATCAAAAGCCTCTTCAAAAGACTCTTGGTTGTGGCATCGAAGATTATCCCATTTGAACTTTGATAATATCAACAAGCTAGCTGCAAAACAATTGGTTAAAGGACTTCCTAAATTGCGCTATGAAAAGGACCATCTGTGTGGAGCTTGTGAGAAAGGAAAAATGAAACGATCATCTCACAAACCAAAGCCCAAACCATCAACAAAAAGAGTATTGGAGTTACTTCACATGGATTTATGCGGACCGATGAGGACTCAAAGCATAAATGGGAAACGATATGTGTTGGTTATCGTAGATGACTATTCATGATATACCTGGGTCAGGTTCTTGCATTCCTAGGACGAGACATCTCAAGAAATCATAGATTTTATAAAGAGTGTCGAGACCCAACAGCAGCTGTCAGTGCAATCAATCAGATAACGGCACGGAGTTCAAGAACTCGGTAGTTGAGGGCTTCCTTCGATCCAAAGGTATTCAGCATCAATACTCTGCTGCTCGAACACCTCAACAAAATGGGGTCGTGGAAAGGCGTAACCGTACGCTTGTGGAAGCCGCTCGTACAATGCTCACATACTCGAAGCTACCTCCGTTCTTGTGGGCGGAAGCTGTATCAACAACATGCTATACACAAAATCGCTCCATTATCCATAAGCGCTTTAACAAAATTCCTTACCAACTCTTTTTAAATAAAGTACCATTTATCAAGTACTTACGTGTATTTGGTTGCAAGTGCTATGTGCTGAACGACAAAGACAACCTCGGGAAGTTTAACGAAAAGGCGGATGAAGCGATCTTCATTGGATACTCATCCAACTCGAAGGCGTATCGCGTATTCAATACCCGAACCAGAACAGTCAATGAAAGTGTGCATGTCACATTTGATGAGTTGGCTGAACTGGCACCCGAAGTTGATCAATCAGGACCTCGCATTACTCAAATGCCTGGAGACTCTTCTAATAACCCCATTTCTTTTTCTTCTTCTGATTTGGTCAATTTGTTTGATCCTTTTTATGTTGAATTTTTCGGTCCTAACGCTAGTGTGTCTAATGTTGTCAATAATGTAGGTAATCCTTCCAGTTCAACTGCGCCACAAAGTTTCTCCGCTCCATCTTCATCAACATACCCTCATCCATCTACATCATCCACCGACACATCCGCAGTTGAATCTACTCCTATAATACCCTCACATATAATACCAACAATTCTTCCTTCACCTGAACACTCGGGAATCGAACCGGAACCAATGGTACCATCATTTGAAACCATTGACCATGAATCTTCATTCATCCCCACATTAACCATAGAGGTTCCATCCCGAGCACCCCTTCCACACGAGATTAAATGGACCCGAAGTCACCCAACAGATCAAATAATTGGTGATGTATCAACAGGAGTCCAAACTCGTAGGGCATCGGCTAATGAATGCCTCTTCGCATCATTCCTTAGTATGATAGAGCCCGCTCGTGTGGATGAAGCCCTGACAGATCCAGATTGGATAGTTGCAATGCAAGAGGAACTCAACCAGTTTGAACAGCTAAGAGTATGGCGGTTAGTTCCCAAACCAAAAGACCGTACAGTCATCGGAACAAAGTGGATCTTTAAGAACAAATGAGATGAGAACGCCATTGTGATAAGGAATAAAGCAAGACTTGTTGCCAAAGGCTACCGACAACAAGAAGGGATAGATTATGACGAGACCTTCGCTCCATTTGCACGGATCGAAGCAATCAGAATCTTCTTGGCGTACGCGGCACACAAAGATTTCAAAGTGTACCAAATGGACGTCAAGACTGCCTTTCTAAATGGTGAACTTAACGAGGAGGTGTATGTTGAACAACCACAAGGTTTTGTTGATGCACATAAACCTGACCATGTTTATGTGCTAGATAAAGCCCTCTATGGTTTAAAACAAGCACCTCGAGCATGGTATGATAGTCTTTCCAATTTCCTTATTTCTGTCGGTTTCTATAAAGGTGTGGTGGACACAACTCTGTTCACTAAAAGGGAAGACCCACATATAATGCTTGTACAAATATATGTCGACGATATTATATTTGGATCTACTGACAGTAATTTTTGTAAGGATTTTTCAGCCCTAATGGAGTCCAGGTTCGAGATGAGTATGATGGGGGAAATGAACTTTTTCCTCGGATTACAAGTCAAACAACTTGAGGATGGGATTTTTGTGAACCAGTCGAAATATACTCTTGACATTCTCAAGAAGTATAAGTTAGACTCTTGCACGAGTATCGCAACTCCCATGGCCTCCAACTGTAAGTTAGACATCGATCCTTCTGGGAAAAGTGCGATAATAGAACTTACAGAGGGATGATAGGATCCTTACTGTACTTGACTGCTAGTAGGCCAGATATAATGTTTTCAACATGTCTTTGTGCTAGATTTCAGGCCGACCCAAAAGAATCACACCTAACTGCGGTAAAACACATTTTTCGTTATCTTAAGGGTACACCCGAACTTGGTCTATGGTATCCAAAGGGAACCGATTTCGATCTTATCGCATTTTCAGATGCTGATTTTGCAGGTTGTAGAGTTGATAGAAAAAGCACGTCGGGAGGAATACAGTTTTTAGGAGATAGACCGGTGAGTTGGTCTTCCAAAAAGCAGAATTGTGTTTCCACATCTACAGCTGAGGCTGAGTATGTAGCAGCTGCAAGCTGTTGCTCTCAAGTGTTGTGGATGAGAACACAATTACGCGATTATGGATTCTCACTCACCAATATCCCAATTTACTGTGATTCTCGAAGTGCAATTGTCATCTCTTGCAATCCCGTGCAGCACTCTCGAACAAAACACATAGATATCAGGTATCATTTTATTAAAGATCACGTACAAAAGGGAACCATTGAGTTGTATTTTGTTGGCACGGAATATCAACTTGCGGATATATTTACTAAAGCTTTATACGAACCTAGGTTTCAGTTTTTAGTATCCCATATCGGCATGTTGAATCCGCCTTCCAATTAAATATCAGATATTATCTTAAATAATTCTATTTCAATATATCGTGATTGAAATTCCTTTATTTTAGAAAATATCTGTTATTTAAATTTAAGGACTGTGTCACAACATTGAAACTCGATATTTCCTTATCTATGTACATTTTTAATAATTAATGATCCTGACAAATTACTGTGTGAATTGTTCATCACGGAGTGGGACGCAAACAATATCCAGGTTTGTTTGTATTTTTAAGGCTAAAAGGGTTAACGAGCTTAATCAGAAAATCAAAAGGAAAAGAACCGGTATTTATTTGAGGGGGAGTACAGTTAGGATGTTAATTTTTTATATAATTCTTTGTTTCTTTTTAATTTTAGTAGTTAACTTGTAAATTTTAGGTTGGTTATATTTTCATTTATTTTTAAGTTTAATTTAATAGGTCAGAAAATCCCAAAAAGATTTTAATTGTTCAAATTTATCAAAAAGCCAAAAATATTTTATTTTAGTTTATTTTAGTTTATTTTATTTTTGTCTCATCGAAAATGATCAAAGAAAATATCAAAAATATTTTATTTTTGCTTATTTTTTTAAGAAAAACACAAAAAGATGTAATATATTGGGCCAACTTTTTAATAAAAATCTTGTTTCAATTTTTATGAGCCCAAGATTTTTGTGTGTGTGTGTGGTGAATTAATATCCGGCGACCCACACCATTTTGGGCGCGGACCTTTGCTCACCCGACCCGACCCGAGCGCCTATAAATGGGCGGGTCAACCGGTTTTCTTCATCTTCAAGTCTTCTATCTTCTTCTTCTTTGCTCTCGTCGACAGTCACCGCCAATCCTCCATTACCACCTTCCAAGCTTTAGGAAACATCATTTTCATTCGTTTTTCTAGCATTTTTGGACTTCGGCATCATCAGGTACTGTTTTTCTATCTTTATTTCAGTGTTTAACATCCTAAATTGTGAGTTTGATTTTCAAACTTTAGGTAGTTTTTTACTTTGGTTTTTGCTAATTTTTAGTACTTTAATGTGCTCTTTTTACTTAGTAGTAGTTAGATAAAATGTTTCTTAGGTTGTTTTAAATTAGGATCTGTAATTTCATGCATTTTTATTAAGTTTCAACTGTTCACGTTTATTTTTTGCATGAACTTATTAACTGCTCTCATGCATTTCGGATGTCCGAGTTCGGACCATCATCCGAATTCGGACGTCCCACTTGGTTTAATTATTTCATTTTTTCAACCATCCGAAATCCGAATTCGGTCACTGTAGATCCGAATTCGGTCCACAGTGATCCGAATTCGGTCCTTAAGGAATTTTGAAAATTAAACTTAAGTCTCATTGCATCATCACTGTGCATCCGAACTCGGATTGGATTCGAATTCGGTCCCCATCCGAGTTGGGTTCCTTGTCATTCCTGCATATACCAAACTACATCCGCACCACATCCGAATTCGGACCATGTTCTTACATCATCCGAATTCGGACCACCTCACTTACACATCACCACTTCCATGCATTTCGGACCACCATCCAAATTCGGCCACTTTTGTCACCTCCTCCGAATTCGGACCCCACACATACCATTCATGCATCATCCGGATTTCGGCCTGATCCGAATTCGGTGACACTGTTCATCCGAATTCGGACCATCCGAAATCCAACACTTAGCATTTTTCAAAATTTTTCCATTTTTGCATCTTTTTATTGTAATTCAAAAATACAAAAATATTTTCCTCAAAGTGCACCATTGATTAGAGTTAGAACTAGTGTTTGAGTGAAAAAGTCTGGTCTAACATCGGTCTCTTAACGATTGACTTTGGACTTTATTAGTAGAATTTTATTATACTAATAAAGACCCGATGCTAAACAGATCAGGCAGTT
Organism: Centrapalus pauciflorus; assembly: GCA_020465985.1. Classification (NCBI taxonomy): domain Eukaryota; kingdom Viridiplantae; phylum Streptophyta; class Magnoliopsida; order Asterales; family Asteraceae; genus Centrapalus; species Centrapalus pauciflorus. The sequence continues at coordinate 384,217 of JAANYP010003725.1, forward strand.
TCTATTTCACACTAATCGGGACTTCACATCAATGCCTTATCAGTTAAGTCTTCTTATTCTAACTCTGATGCACATTGCAGGATGATGGAACCAGCAGTTGTTCTTACCATACCCCATCCCCCCATCCCAAACAATAACGCCCAACTCCCAGAACAATCCATCCTCCCCAACGCCGAGTTTGTCGAGTTTATTCCGCACAACTGGCAACTCGACGTTTCCATCCTAACCAAAGAACCCCAAACACTTGCATTCGACATCCTCACTCGCCATCCAATCTATTACGCCTTATCCACCTCCATAGCTGTTCCCCAGATCTATCTGCAACAATTCTGGAACAGGCTACAATACTTTTCTGACCCCGAACCTCACTTCACATCCACCATCGACGGTGTTCCAGTCAAACTCACCATATCCGCCATACGCCACATCCTTCACCTACCAGCCGAATTCTACCTTCCAACCCGCGAACATTTTGATCCCAACCCCTCCGTCACCGAAACCCTAGCTGAAATCCAAACTCTGGGTTATGATGGCCCTCTTTCCAAACCCTCAGATTTCCGCACCAAAAATCTCCAATCTCACTGGCGAATACTTTTTGATGTGATCAACAAATGCTTCACCGCGAAGCATTCCGGCCACGACTCTGCGTCGGCTCAGGTACTAGCCATGTTCACAGGCTTTGCCTTTGACCGACATGTGGATTATGTTGCTTTCCTATTCGAGGAGTTACAAAGAGTCCATGTGGAGAGGGGCACCAAGAAAGGAAGAAAATATATTCCTCTACAGCGGTTTCTGCAGCTAATAATACAGTATGCCATGGACAATGATGACGATATCCATGAACGTCCGGAGGCAGACGTCTACCCCACCATGGCGATTCAAAAGTTAACTCTGCCAAAGGGGGGCTCCACAGTGCCGATAATGAAAATACCTCTATCTTTGCTGCTGAGGTCAAGGGGGTTGGAACGGGTTAGGGCATATATTCAAGAGAGTTATCCGGATGAGTCTCAGTCAGAACCGTCTGAGACTAGCCAATCCGAAGGTGAGGCGAGCATGAGTGAGAATGAGGGAGCTCGGGTGGATGTTCAACAATCTCTGGGTATCGGTGAGGGGGAGCCTGTGTTGGTGAGGGAGGAAGCAGGCGGTGAGGCGGCAGAGACGGCGGATTCAGAAAGAACCGTCTCTGTCGTGCGAGCGAGAGATATGCCATCTGAGGGTGAACTAAGCCCAATTAGCCGGACTCCCCACTATAAGACTGTCCGTCCAACGGTCGAACTAACCACCACCACCCACTTGGTTTCCCCTCAAAGGGAAACCACTTCATTTCACGGGGACATAACACATACTTCATCGCCCTCTCATTCGGAAAGTGGCGGTGTTGAAAGAGGTCACACTCCTCCCCAGGTGACCGCACTTCATTCATTCACAATTCCATCCCCCCAAACACACACACCGCACAATGCCTCCGTGGCATCCCCAAGAGTTGCCTCCGTGGCAGCTCCTCAAACTTCCGGATCTGCGCGTCCTATACAAGAGCCAGAAATGACGGAAGGAAGACCGGGAGTGGCTCAATCAACGCCATCCACTTCCGGCCATCTCCCAATAAATTTGGAGATGTTAACGGCAGCTCTACGTGCTGCCGGCGTGATTACCCGAGCTGACCTGGACGCCCAAAGGGAAGCTGCCGAGGAACGTCACACCGCCCTACTTTCACTAATAAAGGGTAAGGGTGTCGCTTCCGAAGCTGGCCCCCCACCAGGTTCCCATTCAGTTCAACTTCAGATAGCAGAGCTGTCGGACAAGATCGATGCACTTAACAGCCTAATTCTTCAAGTCCAAGAGCAATTAAATTCCCGAATGGACCGCCTAGAGTCGGCGGTAATCGAACTCCAGTGCCGCCCTCAGGCAGAGGCCCCAAAAAGAAATCATGACGATCGGGACGACCCTGATCGTCATGAGGGGGAGAAAAGGCAGAAACTTCATTCTGAGGACCCCATGATTATTGTAGGGGGAGCAGAGGCTGAACGTACGGAAATTCAAGGTTCTGGGTCTGGGGATCAGAGTTATGAGGATACGGAAGCGTTAGTGATAGAATATGAACCTCTACAGATTGAGGGCCCAGCTCCGTTAGACCCTATGTCAGCAATGGTGACCTATGAGCCTCAATACGAAAAAGTCGAAATCATATTAGTGTCTGACTCAGACTCTGATACTGATCACTCCAAAATAGTCAAGATCAATAACATCCATATGTACAAGAGAGCCAGAGTGTTCACTCCAGCCTTCGAGGTACTCAGAGAAGACGGCACAGTTCAAGAACTGTATGAAAGCGATCTTGACTTTGTAAACATAGACGACATAGAGCTTCTGCACAACAAAATGAGAAATAAAGTCAAGGGTCGTCTAACACACACGACTGCTCTTGCAGCCCTGGTTCGATGCATGAATCACCGATCAATCATAATGTGCCTCAGAGATTTTCAGATGGCAATTGAGAGTGCCTTAGTAAAAGTGGGTCTGAAAGCTCCTGATCAAGATATATTTTTGCTAGACCACTATCCGGCGTATAAAGTTCTGCTTCGAGGACAGCCATGGGTTATATTTTTAAACCAGAAAGGATACAAAAGATTCATGCGCTTTGAGGATCTTCCATGTTACTCCGACGGCACTATCAGATTGGTTCGAGCAGCGCTTACTCAGAAAGTTCAAGACTTTGATGCTCAACCAAATCCAGAACTTAGATGCTCACCGAAGGAGATTCAGGATATCCTCAGCTGCATTGAATACCTGAACGAAAGGCTACATTTGAGACAAGTGACCAGACGCTTCGACGTCATCCTTGGACTCCGAGAATCAACAGACCATGCCAGAGTTCCAGGACCTCCTAAATGATCGAAAAGGGGGAGATTGTTAGACATTTTATTTCGATCATAGGAAGTTGTTTTGTAATAATTATTTTGTTATTGTTTAGTCTTGTATTTATTTCCTTTGTATTTTATGTCTATGTAAAAGTCAAGGGGCCAAAGGTGTCAATGTATGATACTTAATTAAAGGAGCCTAGAAATAGGCTCCTAGGGTTTTGTAATGTTACACGGTTGAGACATATTGAAATTACTACAGCCGCCATTTGCTTTATTCTCTCAACATTCTTATTGTTCTTTCATCATTACACAATTATTGAGTTGACATTCTTCTTGTGAGTGATAAAGAATCATTGAAGGTGCTGATAGTTTACGGGAATACAGATTTACAATTGTGAGTGATAAAGAATCATTCTTCTTGTGAGTGATAAAGAATCTTGTGAGTGATAAAGAATCATTGAAGGTCCTCTCCGGTCTCCGACTTCAGTTGATGCACTTTGAGTCTAGAGCTTAATGTTATACACTTTTAGGACACATGGAGTCTACAGTCTGCGTGACTATAAACAACTTGTCTACCGAGACAAAGCCGGAACAAATATGAGTTATTCTTTCATGATAAAGGATTTCACGATGATTATTTGGAAATCCTACCAGTGTTAATGTCATGCCAGCGCTGAACGTAGGTCACATAGACTTAGTCTATTGTGCAAACAGAACTCCTATGTGGAACTGGAATGTTACTTACAAATGAATTTGTTTCATTTTCTTATATTCAGGTTGCAAAGCCATGATCTTCACTGTAATATCCTTTTGGTCCTGAATATTTTGTAATGAGGGAGAGATTGTTGTTTCTGAAGGTGAGAGAAAATTTTATGATGTAACTGTTTATATTCTATTATTGAGGGGGAGAGTTACTGATTGAGATTGTAACATGAGAGAGATAAGTACTTTTGTGTCTGTCATGTTCTTAAATGTAATATTTCTTTCTGAGTCTGTAATCATCTATTTCAATGAAGAAAGAAGATTTGAAGACACATTGAGATTGTTCATTTGAAGGGGAGAGCTGAAGTGATTACATGATGATCATAATTCTCATGATCATCATGAGGAGGAGAATGTTCTGAAAAGAGTTGAAATGTTTTGAAAGACCTACTAAACGCAAGGGGAGAGCCACCGATCTGAAACATTTAAGGGGAGAGTCATCTAAAGAAGATCAATGATATACTTCAAAAGTTCAGAGATCAGAGTTACTTCAAGGATCAGATATCAGAGTTTAGAGCCCAAGACTTCAGAAGAATACAAGCCTTGATTACAAGAAGGGGGAGATTGTTAGAAACTTTATTTCTTGTAATTGAAGCTTGTGTAATTGCGCTTAATTGTTAATATTTAATTATACACTAAAGGGGAGATTGTTAGCCCTAAAATAGTGTATAATTAAATATAATAAAAGTCTAGGTTCAATTTATAATTAGGAATAGTTTACTTTGGGGGGAATCTTAATTTCCAAGACTTTAAGGGGAGTGTTTGGACAAACCCCCAAACTAGGCTTAGGTATATATAGTATTGTTCTCCTAGGGTTTTAAGAAGAAGACACAAAAGGAGCCTCCATCTAGCCTCCACCAAGTGTGTGTGTTTTTTAGTGTGAAAGTTCCCAGAGATTGAGTGTTCAAATTCTCTCTTTGTAATCTTCATATTCTTAATACAAATCGTTTGATTATTGTGTTTGAGTGCAAAATATACTGGGAATCAAAGTTGTCAATCACTTCTTGAAATAATTCATCAGTATTATTATATGAATTGTCTGCAACTGCTGTTAATGAAAGTAAACCGTTTTTGTACAGAGATAACATTAATCTTGTAATGTTATATTGAGAATTTATTTTTTTATTAAATGTAAATAAATGATTTTATTTTAAGTTTTTTTTTTTTGTTTAAAGTAATTTAAGGTTTTTTTTGTTTCACTTTGTCAAATAAGATTTTTTTTTGGTTGGATTCAATTTATGAGATTTTAAAATCCCGCAAATAAATGATTTCAAAACATCACTTCTTGAAATAATTCATCAGTAGTATTATATGAACTGTCTGCAACTGCTGTTAATGAAAGTAAACCGTTTTTGTACAGAGATAACATTAATCTTGTAATGTTATATTGAGAATTTATCTTTTTTATTAAATGTAAATAAATGATTTTATTTTAGATGATTGTGAGAATGTATTTGACTCCTATCACTGATTGTGTAAGGTGTTTGTAATTATCGAATTTCATGATATATTTAAAAGTTTTAAAATATAATTATTATGGAAACTATATCTTGGATGATTGATAATTGCAAATAATTAATATATAATTCTTATGGAAAGTGTTAAATCTTTTCACTGATTGTTATTGGGGTATCTTTTATCACCTTGTAATATATTTAAAATGTTTAAGATATAACTTTTTATGGAATGTATATATTGGATGATTGATAATTTCAAATTCTTAACATATAAGAATTATGGAAACTAAATAATGGACGTTTAATTTAAATATAGTCTCTTATTTGATCTTAAAGATCTTATGATCTTTTATTTTTGTTATATATCTTTTATTTTTGGTAAACATATCACATATACAAATAGTATTCGAACAGTCTATTTAATTTCGCTATAAATATATGAAAATGAGTCTTTCTTTTAACACATATACATTGAGAAAGTTTTTTTACCAATTCCGTTATTGCAATAAGAATGACTTCTAACGTCACATTCATTAAGGATCTCAGGGTTGAATGTGAAGATTGTACCATAAAGGTACGCATAATCAGACTGTGGAATGTACCATCAAAGAGGAACCCGTCTGAAACATGGTCGCTTGAATGTATGCTTATGGATGAACAGGTAACATTACACTCTATTTGCTTATTGTTTTGCCACTAACTGAGATACTTGTGAGTTGTAAATGAATTTCTTTTTATTTTTGTTTCATTCAAAGAGCTGTTTTCAGACAATCTTGACCATCCCCCAAAACAAAACCAAAATAACCAACATCCGAATTAATTGACTTTTTTTTTTCTTTTGTCAAATTACCCTTTTGTCTACGTGCCATCAGTCTTTATCAAGCATCTATTTGCCAAATGTCATGGATTTGGATTTCACAGTTAACAAACTATGGCATTTTAACAAAAATCCTCTGCCAATAACATTAAAGACAGAAATTACAAATATATTTAGTTATGTACTAAACTCTAAAGTTGTATTTTTTTTTTTGCTAAGCCTGCTTAGTTTGCTAATGATGGACGTTCAACAACTATCTGTTGGAATTAAAATTTAAGACTACCAAATGAGATGCAACAATACATCCTGTTTATTTTGGATCCTGCTCATGTAAGCACATTCTTAGTAAGTGGTATGTGTCATTGAAAGCTATTTGTCATATACGTGGAATCTGTGGCTAGGTTGTTTCATATGCTTTTGCTTTCTACAAATATCTTATAGCCATCTTATTAATATTTAGATGTATCTTATATAAATTCTTTGTTTTATATAAATATTCTTATGTACGAATATTCATGTATCTATTTGACATGTGGTTTCGACACCATATAACCTTCATGAAACAGAAATTTATACAAAACGTTGGATACACTAATTATAATCCATACGCTGCACATTGTATTGCCACTAACTGGTATGGACAACCATCGTAAATGTGTGACGTTTTCTGCTGGTTTACTATCAACTGAATCACAACAATCTTATTCCTGGTTGCTACGCTCTTTCTTGAATGCTTTTGGTAAGGCCCCTAATGTGGTAGTTACTGATCAAGATCCATCTATGAAGCTAGCAATTAGAGAAGTGTTCCCACATTCTCGTCATCGTCTTTGTATGTGGCATATAATGGACAAGTTATCTATCCAGGTACAACTACACAACTTACTCATACTTTATTTTTATCAAAATCATATATTCTTTTATTAATTCTTACAATGTTTGTTTCTTAGGTTGGTCCAAAAATCTGCAAGGAAACAAACTTTCGTAAACGACTACACAACTTGGTTTGGGATGAACTGATCGATGCTATTGCATTTCAACGTGCGTGGAAGTGTCTAATTAGAGAGTTTAGCTTGCAAAAAAATCGATGGTTGCTCAAATTGTATAAGATTCGAAGATCATGGATCCCTGCATTTTTTCGCAACACATATATGGCTGGATTGATGCGCACCACTTCTAGATCAGAAAGTGAAAATCGCTTCTTTCAGCAATTAATGAACCATGACTTGACTTTATTAGAATTATATAGCCATTTCGAGACGGCCATGGAGTTCCAAAGATCAAAACAACGCTTTAATGACTTACGTTCCTGCAACAAGCATTTGGAGTTGCAGACAAAGGTACCCTTTGAGAAGCAAGCTTCTGATATGTATACGTTAACAATGTTTTCGAGAGTTCAAGCAGAAATCGAAGCATCTGTTAATAATTGTATTAGCGTATCTTCATCAATAGTTGATGGTGATACCACTTACATTGTACGAGATATCACACAAAACTCTTCCACGTTTTTTGAAAATCAGGTGATGTTTTCTCGTTACTTTTATTTTACACTATGCATTTATTAACACACTTTAAATTTACTATTTTATATTTCATATTCTTTTATCATATGAACTCTGTGTGTACTAATACTTTATTATGCATTGTTGCTTATTAGGTGACTATTAAAGATGACAACTCCACCATAAGATGCACATGCAAGTTATTTCTAAGAAAGGGTTATCTGTGTTCACATTGCTTCTACGTTCTTAGGCTGAGTTCCGTGCAACAGATTCCAAAAAAATACATTTTGCCTAGATGGTGCAAGGGAGTTTTAGAGACTGTCCATAAATCCACTCTCCAAAGCGATCACCAAAAGCTTCCAGAATCCTTTCAAGACGTTGTTCGTGATATCTCAACTGCATTTGATGAATACCTTAAGCTCTTTGTCGGTAATGATGCTATTCTAAAAACATTTCGGGATGAACATAAGGTTTTCTTAAAGGACTTTCATGATAGATTTCAGGATAAGTTGGCTCCGCTCACTAGTCGGCAAACGATTGAGAAACTATTTGTTACTAAAAAGCCAAACGACATAACTATTCATGTCCCACAAGGTATTCGGAATAAAGGTTGTGGATCTCGCAAACGATTTGTTGGTAAAGCTGAGTTAGCCAAATCGACTGCAACCAAACGCGAACGACTTTGTAGATTCTGCAACAAACATGCTTTACACGATTCTAGAAATTGTCCAGAAAAAAAAAATGAATGAAAGACTTGCTTACTATTTCGCTTCATTCAAACCTTGTATTTTTTTTTGGACTACAATATATAACTTTCTCCTTCTTTTTTATGAATGTTTTCTTTTATCTTGAGTTCCGTAACCAACTTATCTACTTTATGCACTATCCAGCTTCTTAAATGTATGCTCTACTGTGTGAATTGTTCATCACGGAGTGGGACGCAAACAATATCCAGGTTTGTTTGTATTTTTAAGGCTAAAAGGGTTAACGAGCTTAATCAGAAAATCAAAAGGAAAAGAACCGGTATTTATTTGAGGGGGAGTACAGTTAGGATGTTAATTTTTTATATAATTCTTTGTTTCTTTTTAATTTTAGTAGTTAACTTGTAAATTTTAGGTTGGTTATATTTTCATTTATTTTTAAGTTTAATTTAATAGGTCAGAAAATCCCAAAAAGATTTTAATTGTTCAAATTTATCAAAAAGCCAAAAATATTTTATTTTAGTTTATTTTAGTTTATTTTATTTTTGTCTCATCGAAAATGATCAAAGAAAATATCAAAAATATTTTATTTTTGCTTATTTTTTTAAGAAAAACACAAAAAGATGTAATATATTGGGCCAACTTTTTAATAAAAATCTTGTTTCAATTTTTATGAGCCCAAGATTTTTGTGTGTGTGTGTGGTGAATTAATATCCGGCGACCCACACCATTTTGGGCGCGGACCTTTGCTCACCCGACCCGACCCGAGCACCTATAAATGGGCGGGTCAACCGGTTTTCTTCATCTTCAAGTCTTCTATCTTCTTCTTCTTTGCTCTCGTCGACAGTCACCGCCAATCCTCCATTACCACCTTCCAAGCTTTAGGAAACATCATTTTCATTCGTTTTTCTAGCATTTTTGGACTTCGGCATCATCAGGTACTGTTTTTCTATCTTTATTTCAGTGTTTAACATCCTAAATTGTGAGTTTGATTTTCAAACTTTAGGTAGTTTTTTACTTCGGTTTTTGCTAATTTTTAGTACTTTAATGTGCTCTTTTTACTTAGTAGTAGTTAGATAAAATGTTCCTTAGGTTGTTTTAAATTAGGATCTGTAATTTCATGCATTTTTATTAAGTTTCAACTGTTCACGTTTATTTTTTGCATGAACTTATTAACTGCTCTCATGCATTTCGGATGTCCGAGTTCGGACCATCATCCGAATTCGGACGTCCCACTTGGTTTAATTATTTCAATTTTTCAACCATCCGAAATCCGAATTCGGTCACTGTAGATCCGAATTCGGTCCACAGTGATCCGAATTCGGTCCTTAAGGAATTTTGAAAATTAAACTTAAGTCTCATTGCATCATCACTGTGCATCCGAACTCGAATTGGATTCGAATTCGGTCCCCATCCGAGTTGGGTTCCTTGTCATCCCTGCATATACCAAACTACATCCGCACCACATCCGAATTCGGACCATGTTCTTACATCATCCGAATTCTGACCACCTCACTTACACATCACCACTTCCATGCATTTCGGACCACCATCCAAATTCGGCCACTTTTGTCACCTCCTCCGAATTCGGACCCCACACATACCATTCATGCATCATCCGGATTTCGGCCTGATCCGAATTCGGTGACACTGTTCATCCGAATTCGGACCATCCGAAATCCAACACTTAGCATTTTTCAAAATTTTTCCATTTTTGCATCTTTTTATTGTAATTCAAAAATACAAAAATATTTTCCTCAAAGTGCACCATTGATTAGAGTTAGAACTAGTGTTTGAGTGAAAAAGTCTGGTCTAACATCGGTCTCTTAACGATTGACTTTGGACTTTATTAGTAGAATTTTATTATACTAATAAAGACCCGATGCTAAACAGATCAGGCAGTTTCTATTTCACACTAATCGGGACTTCACATCAATGCCTTATCAGTTAAGTCTTCTTATTCTAACTCTGATGCACCTTGCAGGATGATGGAACCAGCAGTTGTTCTTACCATACCCCATCCCCCCATCCCAAACAATAACGCCCAACTCCCAGAACAATCCATCCTCCCCAACGCCGAGTTTGTCGAGTTTATTCCGCACAACTGGCAACTCGACGTTTCCATCCTAACCAAAGAACCCCAAACACTTGCATTCGACATCCTCACTCGCCATCCAATCTATTACGCCTTATCCACCTCCATAGCTGTTCCCCAGATCTATCTGCAACAATTCTGGAACAGGCTACAATACTTTTCTGACCCCGAAACTCACTTCACATCCACCATCGACGGTGTTCCAGTCAAACTCACCATATCCGCCATACGCCACATCCTTCACCTACCAGCCGAATTCTACCTTCCAACCCGCGAACATTTTGATCCCAACCCCTCCGTCACCGAAACCCTAGCTGAAATCCAAACTCTGGGTTATGATGGCCCTCTTTCCAAACCCTCAGATTTCCGCACCAAAAATCTCCAATCTCACTGGCGAATACTTTTTGATGTGATCAACAAATGCTTCACCGCGAAGCATTCCGGCCACGACTCTGCGTCGGCTCAGGTACTAGCCATGTTCACAGGCTTTGCCTTTGACCGACATGTGGATTATGTTGCTTTCCTATTCGAGGAGTTACAAAGAGTCCATGTGGAGAGGGGCACCAAGAAAGGAAGAAAATATATTCCTCTACAGCGGTTTCTGCAGCTAATAATACAGTATGCCATGGACAATGATGACGATATCCATGAACGTCCGGAGGCAGACGTCTACCCCACCATGGCGATTCAAAAGTTAACTCTGCCAAAGGGGGGCTCCACAGTGCCGATAATGAAAATACCTCTATCTTTGCTGCTGAGGTCAAGGGGGTTGGAACGGGTTAGGGCATATATTCAAGAGAGTTATCCGGATGAGTCTCAGTCAGAACCGTCTGAGACTAGCCAATCCGAAGGTGAGGCGAGCATGAGTGAGAATGAGGGAGCTCGGGTGGATGTTCAACAATCTCTGGGTATCGGTGAGGGGGAGCCTGTGTTGGTGAGGGAGGAAGCAGGCGGTGAGGCGGCAGAGACGGCGGATTCAGAAAGAACCGTCTCTGTCGTGCGAGCGAGAGATATGCCATCTGAGGGTGAACTAAGCCCAATTAGCCGGACTCCCCACTATAAGACTGTCCGTCCAACGGTCGAACTAACCACCACCACCCACTTGGTTTCCCCTCAAAGGGAAACCACTTCATTTCACGGGGACATAACACATACTTCATCGCCCTCTCATTCGGAAAGTGGCGGTGTTGAAAGAGGTCACACTCCTCCCCAGGTGACCGCACTTCATTCATTCACAATTCCATCCCCCCAAACACACACACCGCACAATGCCTCCGTGGCATCCCCAAGAGTTGCCTCCGTGGCAGCTCCTCAAACTTCCGGATCTGCGCGTCCTATACAAGAGCCAGAAATGACGGAAGGAAGACCGGGAGTGGCTCAATCAACGCCATCCACTTCCGGCCATCTCCCAATAAATTTGGAGATGTTAACGGCAGCTCTACGTGCTGCCGGCGTGATTACCCGAGCTGACCTGGACGCCCAAAGGGAAGCTGCCGAGGAACGTCACACCGCCCTACTTTCACTAATAAAGGGTAAGGGTGTCGCTTCCGAAGCTGGCCCCCCACCAGGTTCCCATTCAGTTCAACTTCAGATAGCAGAGCTCTCGGACAAGATCGATGCACTTAACAGCCTAATTCTTCAAGTCCAAGAGCAATTAAATTCCCGAATGGACCGCCTAGAGTCGGCGGTAATCGAACTCCAGTGCCGCCCTCAGGCAGAGGCCCCAAAAAGAAATCATGACGATCGGGACGACCCTGATCGTCATGAGGGGGAGAAAAGGCAGAAACTTCATTCTGAGGACCCCATGATTATTGTAGGGGGAGCAGAGGCTGAACGTACGGAAATTCAAGGTTCTGGGTCTGGGGATCAGAGTTATGAGGATACGGAAGCGTTAGTGATAGAAAATGAACCTCTACAGATTGAGGGCCCAGCTCCGTTAGACCCTATGTCAGCAATGGTGACCTATGAGCCTCAATACGAAAAAGTCGAAATCATATTAGTGTCTGACTCAGACTCTGATACTGATAACGACTATACCTTTCTCACACCAAAGTCTGAACCCCAATCACCACAACAATCTCCTCCAATTGAAATTTTGGATTCCCCATCCCATGAACCTCAAGAACAAATAACTTCTTCCATCCAATCACCTTCAGCCACTCCCATAGAAACTCCATAAATCCAACCCACTCCCACACCAAAAGAAATTCCACCAGTTATACCTACCCCAACAGTCCAATCAACCCCTCCAACTCAATCAGCTCCGCCTGCCCACATCGCTGAAACATCCGGATCCCGAACTGTCGACTGTTTTGAATCAAGAGATGTCACCCCAATATACGACATGACAGATGTGGCATGGATCAATTGGTACTCACGGAGAAAAGTTCACAATCTGGATGTTGAAACAAAAGAAGAATTGAGTCAGGACCGGAGAGATCGAGTATTGAAACTTCTTGAGGCTCCTCCTGAAGAATTAGAAGAACCTCCGGTCCAGGGGTTAAAAGAATTTTTGAAGAAGTTCCCGGCTGATCAATTTCAAAATCCCTTCTTAGAAGAAAGGTTCAAAATGGTATTTAGAAAGAAGCCGGGGTCTTACAGTAGACGTCTTTTGATGGTAATGACCGATGCATCTCGATGTGTTCAAGCTGAATATAATCAAATGATGCTAAGAGAAAAGAGAGACAAGAGCAAATACTGGTCAAAATCCAAAATAGTCAAGATCAATAACATCCATATGTACAAGAGAGCCAGAGTGTTCACTCCAGCCTTCGAGGTACTCAGAGAAGACGGCACAGTTCAAGAACTGTATGAAAGCGATCTTGACTTTGTAAACATAGACGACATAGAGCTTCTGCACAACAAAATGAGAAATAAAGTCAAGGGTCGTCTAACACACACGACTGCTCTTGCAGCCCTGGTTCGATGCATGAATCACCGATCAATCATAATGTGTCTCAGAGATTTTCAGATGGCAATTGAGAGTGCCTTAGTAAAAGTGGGTCTGAAAGCTCCTGATCAAGATATATTTTTGCTAGACCACTATCCGGCGTATAAAGTTCTGCTTCGAGGACAGCCATGGGTTATATTTTTAAACCAGAAAGGATACAAAAGATTCATGCGCTTTGAGGATCTTCCATGTTACTCCGACGGCACTATCAGATTGGTTCGAGCAGCGCTTACTCAGAAAGTTCAAGACTTTGATGCTCAACCAAATCCAGAACTTAGATGCTCACCGAAGGAGATTCAGGATATCCTCAGCTGCATTGAATACATGAACGAAAGGCTACATTTGAGACAAGTGACCAGACGCTTCGACGTCATCCTTGGACTCCGAGAATCAACAGACCATGCCAGAGTTCCAGGACCTCCTAAATGATCGAAAAGGGGGAGATTGTTAGACATTTTATTTCAATCATAGGAAGTTGTTTTGTAATAATTATTTTGTTATTGTTTAGTCTTGTATTTATTTCCTTTGTATTTTATGTCTATGTAAAAGTCAAGGGGCCAAAGGTGTCAATGTATGATACTTAATTAAAGGAGCCTAGAAATAGGCTCCTAAGGTTTTGTAATGTTAGACGGTTGAGACATATTGAAATTACTACAGCCGCCATTTGCTTTATTCTCTCAACATTCTTATTGTTCTTTCATCATTACACAATTATTGAGTTGACATTCTTCTTGTGAGTGATAAAGAATCATTGAAGGTGCTGATAGTTTACGGGAATACAGATTTACAATTGTGAGTGATAAAGAATCATTCTTCTTGTGAGTGATAAAGAATCTTGTGAGTGATAAAGAATCATTGAAGGTCCTCTCCGGTCTCCGACTTCAGTTGATGCACTTTGAGTCTAGAGCTTAATGTTATACACTTTTAGGACACATGGAGTCTACAGTCTGCGTGACTATAAACAACTTGTCTACCGAGACAAAGCCGGAACAAATATGAGTTATTCTTTCATGATAAAGGATTTCACGATGATTATTTGGAAATCCTACCGGTGTTAATGTCATGCCAGCGCTGAACGTAGGTCACATAGACTTAGTCTATTGTGCAAACAGAACTCCTATGTGGAACTGGAATGTTACTTACAAATGAATTTGTTTCATTTTCTTATATTCAGGTTGCAAAGCCATGATCTTCACTGTAATATCCTTTTGGTCCTGAATATTTTGTAATGAGGGAGAGATTGTTGTTTCTGAAGGCGAGAGAAAATTTTATGATGTAACTGTTTATATTCTATTATTGAGGGGGAGAGTTATTGATTGAGATTGTAACATGAGAGAGATAAGTACTTTTGTGTCTGTCATGTTCTTAAATGTAATATTTTCTTTCTGAGTCTGTAATCATCTATTTCAATGAAGAAAGAAGATTTGAAGACACATTGAGATTGTTCATTTGAAGGGGAGAGCTGAAGTGATTACATGATGATCATAATTCTCATGATCATCATGAGGGGGAGAATGTTCTGAAAAGAGTTGAAATGTTTTGAAAGACCTACTAAACGCAAGGGGAGAGCCACCGATCTGAAACATTTAAGGGGAGAGTCATCTAAAGAAGATCAATGATATACTTCAAAAGTTCAGAGATCAGAGTTACTTCAAGGATCAGATATCAGAGTTTAGAGCCCAAGACTTCAGAAGAATACAAGCCTTGATTACAAGAAGGGGGAGATTGTTAGAAACTTTATTTCTTGTAATTGAAGCTTGTGTAATTGCGCTTAATTGTTAATATTTAATTATACACTAAAGGGGAGATTGTTAGCCCTAAAATAGTGTATAATTAAATATAATAAAAGTCTAGGTTCAATTTATAATTAGGAATAGTTTACTTTGGGGGGAATCTTAATTTCCAAGACTTTAAGGGGAGTGTTTGGACAAACCCCCAAACTAGGCTTAGGTATATATAGTATTGTTCTCCTAGGGTTTTAAGAAGAAGACACAAAAGGAGCCTCCATCTAGCCTCCACCAAGTGTGTGTGTTTTTTAGTGTGAAAGTTCCCAGAGATTGAGTGTTCAAATTCTCTCTTTGTAATCTTCATATTCTTAATACAAATCGTTTGATTATTGTGTTTGAGTGCAAAATATACTGGGAATCAAAGTTGTCAATCACTTCTTGAAATAATTCATCAGTATTATTATATGAATTGTCTGCAACTGCTGTTAATGAAAGTAAACCGTTTTTGTACAGAGATAACGTTAATCTTGTAATGTTATATTGAGAATTTATTTTTTTATTAAATGTAAATAAATGATTTTATTTTAAGTTTTTTTTTTGTTTAAAGTAATTTAAGATTTTTTTTGTTTCACTTTGTCAAATAAGATTTTTTTTTTGGTTGGATTCAATTTATGAGATTTTAAAATCCCGCAAATAAATGATTTCAAAACATCACTTCTTGAAATAATTCATCAGTAGTATTATATGAACTGTCTGCAACTGTTGTTAATGAAAGTAAACCGTTTTTGTACAGAGATAACATTAATCTTGTAATGTTATATTGAGAATTTATCTTTTTTATTAAATGTAAATAAATGATTTTATTTTAGATGATTGTGAGAATGTATTTGACTCCTATCACTGATTGTGTAAGGTGTTTGTAATTATCGAATTTCATGATATATTTAAAAGTTTTAAAATATAATTATTATGGAAACTATATCTTGGATGATTGATAATTGAAAATAATTAATATATAATTCTTATGGAAAGTGTTAAATCTTTTCACTGATTGTTATTGGGGTATCTTTTATCACCTTGTAATATATTTAAAATGTTTAAGATATAACTTTTTATGGAATGTATATATTGGATGATTGATAATTTCAAATTCTTAACATATAAGAATTATGGAAACTAAATAATGGACGTTTAATTTAAATATAGTCTCTTATTTGATCTTAAAGATCTTATGATCTTTTATTTTTGTTATATATCTTTTATTTTTGGTAAACATATCACATATACAAATAGTATTCGAACAGTCTATTTAATTTCGCTATAAATATATGAAAATGAGTCTTTCTTTTAACACATACACATTGAGAAAGTTTTTTTTACCAATTCCGTTATTGCAATAAGAATGACTTCTAACGTCACATTCATTAAGGATCTCAGGGTTGAATGTGAAGATTGTACCATTAAGGTACGCATAATCAGACTGTGGAATGTACCATCAAAGAGGAACCCGTCTGAAACATGGTCGCTTGAATGTATGCTTATGGATGAACAGGTAACATTACACTCTATTTGCTTATTGTTTTGCCACTAACTGAGATACTTGTGAGTTGTAAATGAATTTCTTTTTATTTTTGTTTCATTCAAAGAGTTGTTTTCAGACAATCTTGACCATCCCCCAAAACAAAACCAAAATAACCAACATCCGAATTAATTGACTTTTTTTTTCTTTTGTCAAATTACCCTTTTGTCTACGTGCCATCAGTCTTTATCAAGCATCTATTTGCCAAATGTCATGGATTTGGATTTCACAGTTAACAAACTATGGCATTTTAACAAAAATCCTCTGCCAATAACATTAAAGACAGAAATTACAAATATATTTAGTTATGTACTAAACTCTAAAGTTGTATTTTTTTTTACTTTGCTAAGCCTGCTTAGTTTGCTAATGATGGACGTTCAACAACTATCTGTTGGAATTAAAATTTAAGACTACCAAATGAGATGCAACAATACATCCTGTTTATTTTGGATCCTGCTCATGTAAGCACATTCTTAGTAAGTGGTATGTGTCATTGAAAGCTATTTGTCATATACGTGGAATCTGTGGCTAGGTTGTTTCATATGCTTTTGCTTTCTACAAATATCTTATAGCCATCTTATTAATATTTAGATGTATCTTATATAAATTCTTTGTTTTATATAAATATTCTTATGTACGAATATTCATGTATCTATTTGACATGTGGTTTCGACACCATATAACCTTCATGAAACAGAAATTTATACAAAACGTTGGATACACTAATTATAATCCATAGGCTGCACATTGTATTGCCACTAACTGAGATACGTTAAAAAAATATTTAACATTGAAGATGTTCTTCATGTTGTTCTAGGCGGTTTTGCACCGACGTTAAACGAGTCTCCATCATGGCAGGTCAAAGGCAGGTCAGACCAATGATGAGGAATAAACCAAACAGTAGAGTAATTTCAGAAAGAAAGAGGAAGAAGAAGAAATGATTTCATTAAAGTTCCCTCTCTCAATGTCAAAGCATGAGCCAATACAATCTTAGGAATGAAAAATAGCATGACTCTTACGTGATCTATCCCTCCACTTTTAACATGCAATCTCTAACCAACTTCAAACCACTTTCTACATTTCCTCTTTTAGCCCTTCTAGAATCAACTTTCCACACTCTTGTCCCAGTATTACGAGTAATTAGTTCTTCATTCGTGTCAGAAGGCATCAGAAGCACACCACTGGGGGAACCCATGTTGTTATTTCAGTGTAATTTTTTTTAACCTAATGAGATAACAGTTCGTGCTAGAACAAGTTTGACGGTGTGGAGTATAAACTCGTATAAAGAGTTAATGGTGAGAGATTTTTGTTACAGACTTGTTGAATTGTGACATCTTAAATTGTTGTAGGTTATGGGAAATTTGTGGGAAGGAACGTATTCAAATACAATTGATCCAAGAATTGAAGTTGATTCAAGTTTGATGACAAAATTCATCAAGATTGGGTTGTTGTGTGTTCAAAGAGATCTAGTGGATAAGCCAACAATGGAGGAAGTTGTTGACATGCTCAGTGTCGGTTCCAGGAATTTTTTTTATAGGGGCTGGAAATTAACAATGCTATGAAGGTACGAGTGTTTGTAGCCCTTTCAAGATTTTTTAGACCTCGAAAATCCGGATCGGTTCATGTTGATTAAATAATAAACAAATAAGAAATAGTTACAATGTTATTAATCATTACAAACTAAAAGAAATTAGGTTTACGACTGTCCATTGTCCTCTATGAGTTTTCATCTTTTGGTTGACGTGTGCTTTGATTAAATACTTTCGTCTAGTTTTATTTTTTTATTAGGATAATATTTTGAATATTTATACTTTCGGAAGGTTCTCATGGAAGATCACTCAACTCATGAAATAATATTATAAGCTTTTCCATTCGAAGATTCAGATTTTGCTAACTTTCTTATAAAATTTGGTTCATATTGTCTTACGAAATAAAATAAATTAACATTCTTAAGTTAATAAATCAAAAATAATAACAAAAATGACAAAACTAATCCTAATTGACATTAGTGTTAAACTAGTAAACAACTAATCTAACTAACAATACAAATATCTCATATTTTTATAATCTATAGAAATCATATAAAATCAAATAAAAACTTAGATATTATGTTAAAAATCGTCCGTTTCACACATGTTTTATCGGACGATATCTCGTGTTTTGAATGTTTAATTAGTCAATTTTCGTCTCCAATTCAACCTCATTGGGTCTTATTCTCATTTCAGGTTTTCATTGAGTGAATCAAAGGAAAAGAGCCAAAACAGCAGTCTACTCGGCGAGTTCCTTGTCTACTCGGCAAGTTGGCCGTATTCCAGAACTGAGATTCGCGTACCTACTCTGCGAGTAAGCCTGAAATCTGAGAATTCTAGAAAATTCCTGATATAAGTCAGAGCCAACAGGGGATCGATAACACAACAACTCGGCGAGTTCAACTCGAAAACTCAACGAGTTCATCATTCAGGAGCCCCAATCAGACTGTGAAAACACACACACTCGGCAAGTATGTGTCCTATACTCAGCGAGTAGTGTTCAAGCTATAAAAGGAAGTTTCTGCTCATTTAACGGGGGACGATTTTTATCAAAAATACACACACACTTTTTGATTTCGAGGGGAAGAAGGAAGGCAAGGGAGGAGAGTATCTTGGAGCTTTGACATAGAGGATTGCATCTTCATCATCATATACATCATTAGTGGAGTTTTTCTTATACTTAAGTTTATCTTAATGTGTGAAATGATTTCTTATTTTGAGATGGTGTTTTACTCCATGATTATGGAGTAGTTTTGCTATGTATCATTTGAGTAACAAACCTTAAACATTGGATGATTTATATTTTGTATATGATTGGTTGATATGTCATAGTTTACTTACTTTGAATGAAAATCTTGTTGTTATGGATGGGACTCTTTAAACTTGCTATGAATGCTTTATTATTTCGATAACGAGAGTTCGAGATAGTATTTGTTTTTGATGACCCAAATAACTTGGTGTCTTTGAATCTTTCTACTAGAGATGGTAAAGAGTATGTTTAATCGGTGTTTTTGTGACAAAGAGAGGGAGTTTGTGTTTTTATGAGAATATGGCATTAATTTTATGATTCGGTTAACACCGAATCATCTTTCAAAGTTTGTAAACTTATTGTGAGCATTCAGTTTTGCATGACTTAAGTTCTGAACATATAAAAGAGATTTTCATGTTCAATCCGTGAGTCATGGGATTATTGTGCTATAACTAAAGATCCGCATAGCTAAATTGTGAATGCTCGCATTATGAGTCGATATTGTTTTCATGTATAAGAGATTTGAGTGATCACGATATTGACTATCATGATAAAATAATTCAACCATAGATTAGAGATTTGTGTGGTTGTTTCGTTGAAATCATGTCGGCATATTATCCAATCTGCACTTTCAATTAATCATCCGTTGTTTAGGAAGAGTGTACCCATTTGATTACATATTCCCCTTTGTCAGTAATCCAAGTTATTAATCTCCTTTCCTGCACGTGTGTGTCGTTGCGATAGATCTTATGTCAACATTTATCTTATACGCATTTTAAATCAATTTCAACCATTGCTAACCATTAACTAGACAGTTTACTATCGTCATCCACCAATTGTCCCTGAGTTCGACAACTTGGACTTACTTAAGCTATACTAGTATAAGATAGGTAATACTTGCCTATTTGTCCGCTAGTTTTAGTTTATTTATATCCATTTAATAATTAAAATAAAGGTGTGCTAGCGACATACCATATATAAAATAAGAAGATAAGACATACGATAAAGGAAAAGAAGAGAGTTAATAATTTAAAAATTATTTGGGTCAAACTTGAAAAATCATCATGGTAGGAAAATTTTCGACCATACATATAACACATAAATAGATATTTCATCGGGGTCATTTGACCTCATCCACTAATAGTTGGTACGCTCTTGGACTGGTTGACAGCTTATCTTATCTATCACTCTGCCTGTGTTGAAAATGCAAGAAGGTTGACAGGAGAAATTAGCTCTATCACTCTTCTTGTGTCAAACACTGTCACTAGGCGCTAGTGAGCCTGCCGGCGCTACGATATTAATGTAATCGGCCAAATTAGTCAGTAGTCAGTCAAAATTTGTCGGACCTATTTGACGAATAATTTTTTTATCATTTCTCATTAGAATAATCAGAGTATAAATGGACTATTAAGAGAATAATAGATAGACACAAATACTAAAATAAATCCTAACCTATAAAACAAAGATAAACATAACATGATAATGTGCTCACACAGTTTGAGCAGGAGGATCGCAAACGCTCAAGTTGGATATGAAGTTGGCAAACGGCAGGAAAGGAAGCCCTTTCGTGAGGTGTAGTAGGCTTTTCGGCAATGAAGGGTGACCCCATGAGGAGAAGGAGGAGCGATTAGGGGCTTTGATTGTGATTAGGTTTTGTTGTGTATACGATAGTAGATTTTGATTCAACGCGTACTGTTGAATCACGAAATAACACGTTGATTCAACGTATATGTCTTTTTGATTCAACATTTCTCACAAAAAAATTAATTTATCACAGGGGACACACACACACACACACACACACAGGATCATTGCAGAATCTAATTTTTGATGCAGAACTGTAGAACTAACTTTAAAATTAAATAACATAAGAATTATCAATTTTTAAAACAAAAAAAATCATACCATAAAAACAAGAATTTTATCATCTTTAAAGGGTAACTGATGATTTTATTATTTTTCAATTTTTTTTTTGAATATTTAATATTGAATATTCATCACTGAATATTCAACATTGAAAATTCAACATTGAATCGTCTGAATTTTATATATTCAGAATCGAATAAACATTATAAATTTGAATATTCAACATCGAATATATGGTTTTACGGTTCTGTACCAAATTTAAGTTCTGCAATTATCTCAACCATACATACATACATGTATTTGATGGTTATATTTTCTTCTTATTTCTAAAAAAAGGACATCCTATTTGTAGCACCTACATGAATCACATCACACACACAACTCTTCATACTCTCTCTATCACTCCTTTTTTACTCTGTCATCACATTTAGAGCAAAGAGATTTTTCCATTTCATCTATTTCCATGTCATATTTTCATTAGTTTTGATTTTTAAAGGTAATCATTACCTTTTATCAATTTGTGTGGCCAAATTAAGGTTTTTTCCAAGCTTTTATGATAGTAGTGGGCCACTAACACATGCAAAGCAATTTATTTATTTCTGAGTAAACTAAATAAATGGTTTTTGTGATATATAAATAATCACGGATTTAGTCCCTCAAGCAAACAACTACACAGATGGTCCTTATAAATAAAATTTTGTAACATTTTGGTCTCTCAAAATAACATTTGTTAATTAGGTATTAACTTCAGGGGTCTTTTCGTTTTTCCAGCATTACAAGGACCATATATGAAAAACTTTCAAGTTATTATTCTTTCTTTTTAAAATTGTTAATCAGATTAAAAGCCAAGTTTTATTATATGTTTTTAATCATCTTTTGAAGCTTTTAAAGTTTCATAACTATCAATGTATGTGTTCTTTATCAAAAAACAACCACCACCATCTTTTTGTCAACCACAATCCCCACCACCAACCACCTCAAACACTCACCACCAGATTTAACTAATCTCAAGAATAAACTAAAACCTTAAAAAATCATTAAGAACACACAAATATATATGCAATTTGAAACTAAAAACTTGAATATTGAAGAAATCGGACACTAATTCAAGGATACAATCTTGAAGAACTGAAATTTGAAATCGAATGAAGAACACAAACGGTATCCTAACCGAAACAAAATATCAAAAATGTTTGTTCAAATGAAACTATATCCAAAACCCTTAATAAAATCAGATACATTCAAACGAATTTCCAAAATTAAGACAAAAATCAAAACAAAACTATTTCAACAAATTAGGGTTTCAAAACCAAAAATCATTTCTGAAAACGAATAAATCAAACTCAAGAACTAGAAAGAGTATTGAATCGAAGATGAAATCAAACTATAAACACTAAAACATCGTTCATACATAAAATCAAAGGCAACTCGTAACAAATTTTAGTTCTTGGTCAACAATTTCTCAAACTCGTAACAAATCTATATGGTTCTAGGTCAATTAGGGTTCTTGGTCAGCAATTTCATAATTATAGACCGATTAAGGTCACGGTTCCTTTATTTCATGCTTCAAACGAATGGAGATGAATACGGAAACAATGACGGTGACATGAACTTTGATGGGGATGACGGAGACGACGTGGATGTAACAGCGACATAGGAAAGGCATAGATGAATAGATCGTCAAAGAGAACGCCAATGACGATGCTGGAGGATGGGAACAAATGAAGATATAAATAATTCTAGAATTTAATTAATTAATGAATAAATAAATAAACAACTAATTAATGAATAAATATGTAAATAGTTCATCTAATCTGGCTCATTTAAGCAAAACAGACCAATGATCAAAATACAAAATTTTTATATAATATTGAAAATTTTTTCAAAGAACAAATAGTTTGGTACATCATTTCTAGGATTTTATTTTTAAAAAAATAGTATGTTCTATCTTAGTTTTTTTTATTACTATGGGTCATTTTGAGCCTTCAAACCCAGTTGGGTCGAAATTGTCACCTCTAAGTCTCTTCAAGTTACTTAAAATTAATATATTTTAGAAAATTAAAAGGTTATTATATAATTCCATTAATGGTACGTTAAACTAACGGTCTTTAGTTTGATGGACTAATATGTCAAAGGGAACCATCTCTATACCACATGGACCATTTACTTAAGTTTCTAAAAATCCACATAAACATACATAGCATATATAAGAAGTAAATTACATAAATGGTTCCTATGGTATTATATAACTCCCAAATTTCGTCCCTGACGAGTAAGTACACAGACAGTCCATAAAGCTCAAAATTTATGATTAAAATGCGACATGAACAAAATCAGTAAGTTGTCTGATACTACAAGGACGATTTATGTAATTTACTCTAAATTTTACAATACACTAAAAACTAGAGTTATATAATACTTTGACATCAAACTGGTTTAATACTCATTAACTACACAACATGGGTAAATAATTGTTTTTTAATTTTGTATAATTTAAAATCTATACATACTAATAAAGCAAAACACTCTTGCCACGTGTCGTTTCTACAGCTCTCCTAAATCTATACTTCCCGTCCGTTTTTCCTTATATAACTCACTCTCTCAATTAATGAGAATTTATTTTAAAAAAATTTAGAATATTTAATGAAAACTAATATAATTAAATAATTTTAGTAGAGCGTATGATGTCAATGGCCCGAGGTAGAGCACTCAATGGGCTAGGGTGGCCCCATTTTAAATACTTCCTAATTTAACCTCTATCTCTACATTGAATATTTTATCTACAATTATCTAATTGATTTATAAAAACTTTATTGTTTGTTAAAACTTTTAGCTAACTCCCTTTTTATTTTTAAAATTAACGTTAATATTAATTTACTTTTATGTTACCAATCGATTTAAGATTTTATTCATTGTCAATTGAATAAAAAAATTTTAACATAGAACGTGATTTAGCTTATTTATCGGTAAAAATTAAAACACATCTAAATATGAAAGGAATAACATGATAATCTTCACAAAAATAATACTTTCTAAACATTGTTTTCAAATTTAAAAACAAATATATTATAAAATTGATTTAGTTTTTATTATTATATATTAATATTTTTTATAATACTATTTTAATTTATTATATTAAAAAAATATTTATTACATATCCATGTATTACATGGGTTAATAACTAGTTGTGTATAAATTTAAAATTATTATTGAAACAACAAATAAAATAATTATATTACACTGTTAAAGGTAAAATACATAACTAAGAATTAAATAATAATAAAGAAAAAAAATATAAAAATCCGATAAATAGTCAAAACCTTTTTTCTAAATTAATTTATATAATTATATTTTAACATAAAGTTATAGATTATTACACGTAACTTATCCAGGTTATGCCAATTAATATTTTAGTTAGGTGCAAAATGATATGTATTAATATCCAACGATACAGACAATATTAGAAAAATTCAATAAAAACTTAAGTAGAATATAAAATTACAATAAATTTAAAATTTTATTAAATCAAAATCACAATTAATAAATATAAACCGATGTACGTTTTTAAACTCATATAGTAATAAATATATACCTTATTTTATTCGAGCAGAGTTTATTATGTGTAAAAAACAATTATGTTTTTAATGTTATCTTTTTCAGAAAAATCTTTAAGTTAAATTTTTTTTTTTAGTTTTGTGAAATTTGACAATTAGAGCCCAGTTATAATTAATCAACCGGGTTTTTAAAAACTGAAAAATCAGGTTTCAATATTCAAATTTCACTAAATTAAAAATAAAAAATTAGCTTGAGGAATTAATGGAAAAAATAACATGAAAAACGAAAACGCAAAAAACATGAAAATAAAAAATTAGCTTGAGGAATTAGCTCGAAGTAAATGATGACCAACTCGTGAATAGACTTGGTCATGGTAAAATACATAAAGTTAGATAGAAACCAAATAAATGAAAAAACGAGAAGTATAAGTAATAGATAATGGATATCGGTAATAAAAAATTCAACTTAATGAATCCTAAGCCACGACTGTCAATCAGCAATATAAGAAAGGAGGAAGAAGTTAGTGTATGAAACATGATGTTATAATGTAAAGATCAATGGAAAAAAAAATAACTACGAAAAGAAGTAACCCTTCGCAACTCGATTTTAAGTAAGTAATAGATTGAATGCTTGAGATAATTAAAAGTGCAACGTCTGATTTGATCATCTATATACCCAACTAATAAATGATAAAAGGATTATTGAAATGGATCATCGGAATAAATAACAAGCAAAGTGTTATTACAAGTGATCATTGTAAATTGTCTAGTTCAAAATATACCCAAATTGGTGATAGGACAAAGAGTTTTATAACCTTAAAACAAAATGAGAGATATTAAGAGTGTAGTTGGGATTAATGCATATCTAACCACATACATTTTTTTTAGGGAGGTCAGGAATAAGTAACTAAATACTACCTCATATGAAATAAAGAATCGATTAAAGAAACATAATAGTTATATATGAAAGTAATGTTGGACACAAGATTAATCAGAATAATAAAATGAACAACCGGTTGAAATATAATTCAAAATCATTGATAAAGAGGTAATGTAATACCATGTTAATCTAATCCCACTCATGAATATAAATCAAAATTTCCCATGATTCAACCATATAATAATTGACAATTATAGTATAAGTATATTCGTTTAAGAATTAGATGAGTAAACTGAGTAATCCCGACAGGTGATTTGAGCTGACAAAGGGACATTATCAATATGTAAAATAAGTGAAATGTGATGAGACAAAATAAATGTAGAGATGCAAATACACACGCACATAAAGTTAATTACCAAAACAAAAAAAAAAAAAAAAGAAGAAGAAGAAGAAGAAGGAAGAAGATTGAATTAACTTGAATTATTAAAAATCTATATAATTGATATTACAACCGATGAACAAGCTCGCTAATATTAAATAATAAAATCTTATTAGGAAGACTAAGTTATTTCACAAGAAAATATGTGTTGTCAAACCATTGCTATGAATTAGGGACGATATTAAATTGTTACTTCATAGAGGTAATATAATTGTTATTACTAGAAAGTAATGTGTACTTATTAATCGCAATAAAGACGCCCCACTTTAAGATAACATAGGTGAGCACCCAATAAAGGGTTGAAATGATTTTTTTTTTACTAGTAAGATAATAGTGATGATAAAATAATATGGAAACAGATAACACACTTTTACGCAACCTAAACGATTTACTTGGGTAGCTAAGAAAAAGTCTAAAATGTCTCCTCTAAATGAAACCCACTATGAATATCTGAGTGTAACTGATTAAATAAATTGAGATTTAGTATGGAAAAAAAAATAACAATAATAATAATGAAACTTTGTTGGCCGAATGTGATTACGAAAACAGAAACCCCTAAATGGGAAACAAATCGTAATGTCTCAACTTTTATAAACCAACTTTATTTGATTTCAAATATTACTTGATATCTACAAATTATGAGATTTCATTCGAAGTTGATGTCTAAGTGATCAGTGTAGTTTGGTCTAACGGGAAAGTCGACGATAATTAGTTTGGGGATGAGGTTGAATGTTACAATAAAATTTAGTTCAAAAAAAAAAAAAAGATATTTGATACATGGATAAACAAAGAATGATACAGAGACACTTTAAAAGTAATTCCAAACTAAATATATGTATCCGTTGAAAATTGAATTTAAAGTAAATTGCCAAAAATTGTACTTAATGAGTTATGGTGTATTAATACGAAAAAATATATATATAAAAATGTTTGACTTTGAATAAGAAATAGATGTTGCATAATTTGGGATAACCAAATTTGTCATTCTATTCTATTTTAGTTTATTTTATTTTTCTCCAAAACAAACATGAAAATCTAAAGCAGAAATGATGGCGAAACAACTGAACTTACTTCAAGGTTCATGATCTCGAGGACGAGATCAATCCAACGGGAAAGTGATTGTAACGCCCGTATTTTCATATAAATATTTGAATGCGAGAATTGACGAGTTATTTTTCTTATACGAATTTAATTATCAAAATATGAAACTATGACTTAAAGTAATCAAATATCGCTGAAGTAACTAATTTTTTTTAAAAGTAAAAACAAAGTAAACGTAAATTCTCGTAGAATATCAATAACCTAAAGCATGTTGTTTAAAGTTGCAATTTAGAAATTTAGATTATAATTCTTGTTATATTGACTTTCAAAGAAAATGACCTATCATCCAAATAAGGTCTTTTAACTCCTGCAACTCTATTTCCTTTGCCTCATGCACCTTTTTTTTTTCCTTTTTTTCCTTCCTCCTCTCCATTGATTTTTTTTATTTAAACAATTCTCCTTTCCCTCTTATACATCCAAAGAAAAAAAAAACCCACGTATTGAAATATATAAACCAGTAGCTAGATTTTTTTTAAAAGCTTTGGAGTGGAGGTTAGAATCATATTTATTATCGTCTCCGAGCCTTCGTTGCCAACCTTGAGGTATGAATTCCATTCATGTCATTGATATCTTTTAATGTTAAGAATCACAAAACTAAGCTTTATATGTATAAACAATTTGAAAACTAACCCTTTAGCTCACCCACTCTACCTTTTCCTCAAGAAAACTCGTAATATCCGTTAATGGAATTTATCTCGAAATTTCTACAAATCTCTCAAATAACCATAAAACATCAAAATAATACTAGAAACAAGATTAGATATGGCTTTCGGACTTTATTTAAGAATTTAATTTGAGTTTTGAGGCCATCGGAACCAATTCCATGATTTTTGGAAGATTAAGTTTGACCCAAAAATATTATTGAAATCCATGATTTTAAGTGTATGTGTGTGTGCGTGCGCTGTTGGAGTGACCGGAGGTCAGGCGGTCCTGCCGCCGCTGTCGCCGGCGCCGGCCGACGGTCGGCCAGTCTTCTCTCCCTCTCGCCGTAGCTGTCCTGTCTACCGCCCCCTGTTTATTTTATGTAGCTCTTCTTTTTTATTTCCTAGCAACAACACATTAGTTAAATTAAGGGTTTGGGCTGCGTATTTTGTTGTGCTGCTGGCATTCCTGCAAGGGTTAAGCTAAGCCCATAATCAGCTTTGGGTTGGCCCAGCAGGCTGCCGCCTCTCTCCCCATCTGTCTCTCTCGGCAACGCAGGAAACAAAAATAATTAAAGGGTTTGTGGACTATTATAACTAAATTGAACATAAATAAATTGGGATATTTGGGCTCACTGTTAGCAAAGAATTGAATAATTGTGTAAGACCCAAATAGATTTTTAATATTCTGTGAACTATCTTTTACTTAATTAATATGGATTTTGGTTGGGTCACAAAGTGGGTTAAAGAAAGGAGGTGTGGGCTAAGGCTAGTAAAGTTACTAAATTTGTGGGTTATTTAGTGATTCGAGCATTGTGTTGGTATCAAATAATTATGTCTAATTTATTTAAGAATTTAAAGAGATGACTTGAAATTTGTCAAGGGATTCAAATAGGGAGTCTACAAATTTATATTAATCAACTTAATTAATAATTAAACAATTCTATTCATTTAACATAGTTTGTGAGACCTCTCGTAACTGAAATTGACATATAACGTTATAAATTTATTATTTCAACCGAAATTGGTTCGACACCTATAATTATATGCTAAATAACCTAAAACTTAAAGTTTAATTAATTTTAAAGATTTTTCCACATAAATAAATATTTATCGTTTCAGCCCCCGAACTTTGGAATCTTAGGGCCAATCAAGGATTTTAGTTTTAGATAAATAAAAATAGTGGCGATAAAGCAATGTGCTTTTATTATCAGGTCGTTAGTCGAGCGTGGTGGCATCTGATATTTTGGTTGGCCGGGATTTCTTCAGTAGTGCTTCGAGGACAATTGGTATCACTGTGAGTAACAGATTTATCTGCATTAATAGTTATATGTGTTTATGCATATTTGTTATATTCGCTTCATTTGTATCACCCTGTTATATTATTACCATTTTCATGATTATGTCGAACGCATGATATATTTACCCTACCTTTCTGTTAGAAATCTATGCCTATGTGTAAGCGTGAATTCCCTGTATGCATACTTGTACTATACGATGTGGATTTGGGCGCCGACGCTACTGTGTGTAGGCCGGGTCGGTTAGCCCAAAGTTTTTGGTTAAACCGGCGCCAGCTCGGATGAGGGGTTGTACGGTTTAACCAGCACCAGCTCGGATGAGGGGTGCAGCGTCAGCTCGGATGAGGGGCGCGTAGGAAATTATTGAACTCATGCTTCGTTTCTATTCGTGCATATTTACATATATACTTTTGTGCTTTTAAATCTTGTTACTCTCTGGGCGACGGCTTACCCCAGTTGTGGGGACTTATTATTTCAGGTGGAGCAGTTAAGGGTAAGGCTCAAGTTTGAGACTGTTGATTCTGTTGATCGAATCGCTAGCATTCTTTTGTATTGCCTTTTTGAGGGTCGGGTAGAACCCTAGATGTATTGACATGTAAATTTAAACCTATTTAGCGTACTCTGACTGATATGATTTATTATGGCGGATGGTTGTTTCATTTTTTCGAGGTATGACTTTAGAAAAATTTAAATTATCCCGTATTTTTGAGGTATATTGTATGTGATTCGTGGGAATTTAGTTTTAAAATATTCGGTCATTTCAGCAGCTCATCAATTACTATTTTTGATAAAAAAAAATAAAATAAAAAGTTTTTACTAATAAACAAGAAAAAAAAATATATAAGTCAATGTTATTAATAATAAAAATAAATAATTTACTAATAATAATAAAAATAACAAAACCTGTTACTATTTTTGGTTATTAGTTCTTTAAAAATATATATAAATTGCAATAATATTATTTTATTATATTTTTTATTATATTTTTAAAAATAGATATATTTACAAATCTCGTTACAACGTACGGGCACCACATACCTTGTTAAGATACAATGAAGTCTAATACTTGAATATGAAAGTTCCTTTTTGTATGCCCCGAAGGGCGAATGAGTATCCGTGCAATGACTTGTTCTAGGAATGACAGCAGTACGGGTTCGAAACGGTGATTGGTCATTCCGTTCCCGTTGAAAAAACCTACGGGGCCTTAACAGGGATCCCGTCAAATAGGCAGGAAAAACCGCAAGAATCCGAGAAACCCATTTATAACAAAAATTTAATTGAACAGTGAAATTTTATTTTTGAAATTATTGTTAAACCCAAATGAGTAAAATTTATAATGATTACAACCATAAACGAGTACAAAAATGAATAAAACCATAAACAAAACAATTATAAACTTAACTAACAATTATAAATGTGTACAAACAAATAAAATACTTATTATTATATGATATAAATATACTAATAAGATATATATATATATATATATATATATATATATATACATCGAAGAACCTTGAAGAACCACAATGCATCGCTAGAAAAACTGAAATGCATCACGTAGAAATCGATGCATCATGCGGGAATTTGATACATCAAGTGGAAATAATGTAAAAATCGATGCATCACTCGAGAATTTGATGCATCACGTGGAAATAATGATACGTTACGGGGGAATTGTGATGCATTTGTGGTGGTGCATGGAGGTTCTTCAAAGTTCTTCGATGCATGGAGGTTCTGCATTGAACCCACCTCTATATATATATATAAAATCTAAAATATAAGTAAAATATCTATTATTATGTAAAAAGTAAACGGGTCTTTAATCGTGTTTTAATCGGGTGGTTAACAAGGATGGGTATCATAAATCTCACTCTCGTTTAAAATAATCAGGTTCGGGGAAAACTCGTCCATTTTAATCGGTTTTCGGTTTTTCCACCGTGTTCAAGTTTTTTTTGCCATCCCCACTTAGTATCCCAAAGATAGAAGCCATACAAGGCTCCGAATTGGTCATAATATAGCCGAGCCAGTCATATGAACAAAAGAGTAAATAGGTTCGACTATGGATTAAAAAAAAACTTCCACTTACAAAGATGGCGAAAAAGACCACTCTTTTGAATATATTCCATTCTGCAAAACTAGTTTATGAACACAAGTAAGCACAGAGTCTCATCTGCTCAGGAAGTATAAATGGTATCAAAATCTTGGATCTTGCAGTCAAAGCCGACTTTGCAGAAAAGTTATTCGAACTACAAACATGTGGTAGATAATCGTCACCACAAAGATCAGCAAGCGATGAAACAAGAAAGGGAATCCTCGTCGCTCTATTGAGACAAGCTTGACTGGTCAGACTCTGTAAATGGTATAAAAGTTTAGGATGTAAGTTAGATGATTGATTAAAGAATATATAAATCTGCCGATACGAATATCATACGAATAAACAAGAAAGTACTTTCAAATGGCTAAAAGTAGAATAATAAGACGGTTTAAATGAAATGTATTAACTACATTTGCAGGTGGCAACCAGCAACCACAAATATGAATGTACAATTGAAGATGAAGTGTATGCAGACTGAACGGGATCGTTTCAAACAAAATTTATTTTTTAAGGAAAAAGATTCCTCCGTCGCAGAAGTTGCACCCGTTCCTTTTGTTGGATGTCCTATGAGAACTGCAATATTTTGTCTTATTTTTTTGGTCATTTTAAATGTTACTTAGCCATATCCAAAGTTCCAAACACTCAATACAGAAACAGCAGCATCGCATCAGCCCTCAGCCATTGCTCGACAATTAACATACAAAACTACTTATTTGCTATTGAGTTCCAAAACGGAGAACTCATAAGCAGATCCAAACAAGTTTTGCAACAACTTATTTGCTTAGTAGTTACAAAACTCATAAGTGATCTACAAAACTCAATCCCAAACACCGTCTTAACTTCTTGCAAAGACTCGAGATAGAAGTAGTATATTTTGTTTGAATCTGTATGATTCCTTACTTTCCCCATTATGCGTCGATATGTTCCATAATTAGAATATCCTATAACCATCCCCCGACATTTTTACCAGATCATGTCTCCAAAAAAGAGCACTCAATCTGCTAGAACAAAAAACTAACATAAAATTATAAGAAATCATGCACAACCACATCATTTATATACATTCTACAATCCGTTAGAGCTGTACTGCAAAAAAGATATTATCTTTCCTTGAGAAGTTTAGTCGACAGCATCTCAGTCAAGATTCAAGATCCATCCACCCCTAAAGTTTTCTTGGCATGTTTTTCTACTTAAGAACTTAGGGGACGTTTGATATGGTGAAATCGAACTGAATGGAATTATTATGAGATTTATATGTATTTTTGTCATGTGATGATAACATTGATTCTTAAAGAGAGCGAGTTGAGAATTGAGTTCAGTGTAAATTTCATTTCTCTTCTTTCCTTCTCAAATGGAGAGAATCAAAACAATGGAAAGAGAATGGAGATGTGTCAGTTTTTCTTTCATTTTCTATGTCAACATCTGTTTATTGTAAATACCATTTATTGAAAAAAGCTTATAAATTTCATTTCATTTCATTCCACCGTACCAAAACGTTCCCTTAATATCTTCATTTATAGCAGTGAATACTAACATATTAAGCACAAGATACATATAGCATCAATATCATATATAAGTTAGATACATTATTAAGACCACATCTTCAACACCATGCTATCTATATTGAAATACGGTTACGACAGAGTCATAGGAAGAGAATTTTGACAACTTAATACATATGCATCCAAGCCATGGTTGCATGGAACTAGGTTCGTTCGGGATTGAGGATCGTTAATCTTTATATTTCGGTACGAGGGTGGGGGGGGGGGGGGGTAGTCTCCTCCGGAACTCTATTTTGTACCATGTAAT
Source organism: Centrapalus pauciflorus (assembly GCA_020465985.1). Lineage (NCBI taxonomy): Eukaryota > Viridiplantae > Streptophyta > Magnoliopsida > Asterales > Asteraceae > Centrapalus > Centrapalus pauciflorus. The sequence continues at coordinate 417,129 of JAANYP010003725.1, forward strand.
GTGGTACGATGTACCATATATTACTAAAATATATAATCTTATCATTTATGTAAGTACCTGATTTCGTTCCAATTGAACGTCAATCTGGAATTCTGGATTCTGGAAAGACGTTTTCATTGCAACTGATTTCATTCCAATTGAACGCAGGAAACAAGAAAACGCTTCGATTTATGTGTTCTTGATTTCAATTGATAGCGTCTCTTCCATATCCGACCCAAATCAAGAAATCGTGTTCCAAAAATTAATGGAACGTAGAACTACATCAATCGAAATCGCTCAAATTACAGTGCGGGAACGCGAACCATAGAGAGATTGGAACGCGATTGTACCGCGTTTGGGAACGAGCGATCTGGAACGAGGATCGTGGCATACCTAGCGATCCTAGTGACTATGATCCAAGCTACTGAAAATATATATCCAAATAATCACAGAACATATGTTCAAGCAGACACGCACCAATTCATCAACTTCCAGAAACAGTCATCGATAAAATAAGGAGCATTGTTAAAAAGGACTCAGATCCAAAACTGAAAAAGCCAAAGGCTACAAAATTATAATCGTGGGTCGGTTTCAGTTTTTATTTGTACAATACCACATGTATATAAATCCATATAGTAAGTAGGTAATAAACTAATAACATTCATTTACGATTTCACTCATTCCCATTGAAAATTTTAAATACCAGATGTTTGAATGGATCTTTCAAATTTAGTTGTTGTACTTAAGATTTTTAGTACAAACGTCATGATTTGTAACGAGAAAATATAAGTATAACTTTATTGCTTAAGTAAACTTAGTTTTAGCATCACTATAATTTTCTCTTTCTATTACTTTTAAGTATAAGGCAGCACGTAAACTTCCTTGTTTCTTCCTTGCTTCGTATATCCGTAAATAGGCACCCGTGCTACCCCTATGAGCATGGTCATAGTTTTCCAACCATCCAAACTGAACCGAACCGAACAACAGCCTAAAGTCTTTATAACAATTAACAAATACCAAAAAAGGTGAGCCACTTTCTGAATTATCTAACAGGACTTTTTGTAACAGGCTAACAGAAAAAATCTGCTATGATCTGCAAAAACCATCTAGAAAAAAATATGAAAATGTAAAAGATACACATAGTACTTTTAATTCTTATCTAAATAGCAAACTATTTTACTTTTTTTTTTTTTGTGTGTGTGTTCTTGTTTTTGCATTTTCACAAAGCAAAATAGTTTATATGTAACAGAAAGCCACATCAGAGAACTTAAATGAAAAGATTGGAGTAATTAGATAAACCTAGACGATCCAGCATTCATGTTGCGATGGAGTATTCGACCCGACCCCGCTTCTTCACTCGATCCAATCAACTCCTTCAATCCAGAATTCATGGTTTTCTCTTCTTTATCATCACCACCATCCTTCACCACTGCCTCCTCCTCCTTCTTCCCCGGCACAGCTCTCAACCTCTCAAAATAATTCCCATAAATATATTCCGGATTATACCCATTCTCATCATCAAACAACATAATATGCCCATGCCATTCCCAAACCCGATACTCCGACCCGGGTTCCTCATGATACCCAACACAAATATGGTGCTCACCGATCGATACCGCCTGACCCGAATTAGGTTTAAGGGTTTCCTCCGTGTTTCCGCTGAGAATAATTTTAATCACCTCCTTTTCCAGCTTCGATTCTTCTTTGGCGAGCTGACTTTTGCTCCTCCTGTTGTTTTCGTCACCATCGTCATCATCATCATCTTCGGTATCTGAGATTTTGTTCATGGAGTCCAATAGGAGGTCTTCTAGGGTTTGGTTAAAAAACGGTGATAATTGGGGTTGAAGAGGATTTGGAGGACGGATTTGAAGCCTTCCCATTAGGGTTTGAAGAAGGAGGTTATCAAAGTTCGATGAATTCGTGTAGGAACTCATCTTTACGGATGTTTTAGGGTTCAAATTTTTTGTACGAGTGATTCTAATTTTTTAGGGTTTTTGAAGATGGATGAATCGAAAGGGAAGGGTTTATCAGGTTTAATGCAAACTGACGCTAAAATCTTTATAATTATCTTGTGAAAAAAACAAATTGGTCACTGAATTATCCTCTTAACTTCAATTCTAGTCCCTTGGAATTTTGAAATTGTATTCTTGACTACAAATTTATTTTTTTATATGTTATTTGTTACTTTCGAAGAGATGAGCTCGGTTTTGAAACCGATCCAAACCCGAATTACTTGAAAACCGAAAATGCTCAAAATCAAAAACTGAGAATCGCCCCAAATATGAAACGGTCCAGTCAGGTTCCGATTATTTCCTGACTTATACAAAGAAAAAAGAAAATCGGACCGAACCCGATGGTACCGAAAACCAAATTGTAGGAATTATAAGAATCGGGAACCGGTCTGAAAATGAAATGGTCCGATTTCAACTCTGGTCCAGTTCAGGTAAAACAAGTTTTTTACACATCCCTAAAAAGAATCATGTGTCAGATATCAATCATATATTTACATGATCTGCATCAAATAATTTAAACATGAACCTAACATAATATAACACTCTGTCCCATAACGAAAAGGGATGTCGAAAAGGGATGTCGTGCCTATGGTCAAACTGTTTATCAACAACTTTAAATGAACAAATTCATACTAATTTTATTTTTAACTATATTAATTTAACTTCACAACATTCACTAATTTGTAAACTAACTTTAAACTTTTATTAATTAATAATAACTTATTACCTTAACAAAATGCTATCAGAATTATAATTTAGATTTAACTGAAATATCAACGTTTACCATTCACAATCATCATTTATCAACTAAAATAAACTAAGTCCAAAATAGTCTAAGTCCTACAATGAAAGCAACTCTTAGCACACATCTCATCTTCACCATTAAAGTTTCTGTCAGAAGCAAAACATATCATGAGTCAAACGTCCAGTACGAAGATAGAATACAAGTACAAACGTATACAAATTTCAAGGAATAATGGACATTTTAATGAGAAAATCATGTAAAAAACCAATGTACTTTCAGTATTTTTCGAATAAGTCATTACACAAAAATGTTTCCATAAAAGCCCGTCAACTTAAAAATGTTTTCGTATAAATCACTGCACATAAAATGTTTCCATAAAAGTTCTTTAACTTAACAAAATTGAATAAAAAATATCTAAAAAATCCTTAAAAAATCTCATAAAACAACATAGTTCGTAAAAAATTTCAAGTTGAAGGACTTTTATGGAAACATTTTTGACACAGAGACTTATTCGAAAAATATCAAAAGTGCGTTCGTTTTTTGTATAATTTTCTCTATTTTCAAAATAGATTTTCTTAAAAAATAACTTCCTCAACAATAGATTAAACAAATAATATAATGGCTAAAGCAACGAGGGTTGGGTTATTTTATCGAGCGGCCTAACTAAATGTGTAATAATCATCATCATATGGAACTACACTAAGTGTGCCCCCTGAGTGCATCTGGTTCGGAAAGAGTGTATAACATTACATTGTACTTCCACGAAACAAATAAAAGTCTAGGATCCATCCATACGCCTTCCTGAAATAATCAAAAGCTCATCCATAAGTTAACACCATCTCAATCAATCATCACAATCATCATCTCAGACAGGGGTGTCAATTTCGGCCCGTTCAAGCAAACGGGTTGACGACCAAAAGTCATAAATCTTATATAATTTTGAAATTTTTTTCAAAGAACAATTTGTTTAATACATCGTTTTATAAATTTTCATTTTTTTTATAAAAAAGTTATGTTCTAACTTAGTTTTTTACAATAAGTCAATTTAACTGTTTGGCCCATTGAGTCAAACTTGCCACCCCTAATCTCTGAAAATAATCATCTCGATCAACCATCATAATTATTCATCATGATTAATGTCTAAAGTGTCATGCTAGTGATGCCGCAATGGCATGTCTGTGGTACCTCCATAGGTAGTTCATTCGACAATCATATACCATGTTTACTGTCTAAAGTTTACGCATAACAATTGCCTAAATTAAATATTTCAAAATACATTAATCATAATAACACAAAGGCCCACATTTCACAATATAACATCAAGATCCAAGATATTTGTCATAAGATTATCAATTTTCAAACTAATGTTTTCGCAAAGGTTAATGAGTGTCTAAGACGACATTTGCTTTGATAAAGAAGCTGACACAAAAGAGATGCAAATTTGACTGTCAAAATCATTATAAAAACACACAATGGACAACTCAAGCGTAATGTTGAAAGAAAGACGAAATCCATACATTAACCGTGTAACATCCGTTAATTTAGATACCATTTAATATTATTTAAAATAGATATATAATATATAAATTATAAACTTTTATTATCTTAGATGTTATGCTAATTATAAATAAATTATAGGGGTTACTAACATTTTTATAACTAAACCTTCATTAGTCATAGTTGCGCTTAAAGGACTTGCACCTTGAGCATAACAAGAGGTATAAGAGTTGTATATTTTGTGGCTCAAAATATAATGGGATACAACTTTAGTGGTCAAATGATAAAGGAATGATTTGAAGGACTTGATTGCGATTTTTAGAATTTAAAATCACATATTTTTTTTGGTAGGTCTAGAAGATTCGGGTTGCATCTATATAAGCTTTCTTCTCCTGCACTTTCCCACGTTTTGAGAACTCTTTATGAGACCAAGAAGACTTCAAAAAAAATTCTACAAATCTAAGTAAGGAGGAGCATTATTGGTAAGCATTCTTAAACCTTCTTCTTCTCTTTGCAAGTATAATCATCTTCTCCATGATTAGGGTGCAACAACGAAGAATCTAGGGCTTGGCAAACAAAAGAAATGTAAGAATCTTGATCATCTATTAAGAAGCAAACAAGTTTATGAGTATAATAAACATTTCTATTGTAACAACCTAGTCTTTAACCGAATATTTAATTATTTTCTGCTTTTGAGTTAATAATGTAATTTAATTACATTATTTGTATTGTAATTTAATCAAGTAATGGAATTATTTTAATTAAGTCAAATATATGTTATAAATTAGTTAGATGATCAAACATTAAAGAGATGTAATATGCATAAGTGTAGGGGTTAAATTGTAGATTTAACAAACTTGTTAAATATATAAACAAAAAATAATGAGTTAATGCTCATTTAACACAATAAAGATACCAAATTTCTCTCTTTCTCTCTCTCCAACCTACGGCTCACCCCATCTTCTTCATCAAGAAGAATTAATTCTTGCAACAAATTCTGATTTTAAGCCAAGGAAGTAACAAACAAACATCAAACATCAGGAATCTACAAGATTTCAATGTGAGGTTTACTTAAAATTTCAAATTTATAAGGGTTTAGTGTTCGTTTTTTAGAAAACCGAATTTAAGATTTAAAACATGAATGTTGTTGCATGTTTAATATTCTTGAGGATTAGTATAAATCGAGTAATAGAGAAGTAATATACTAAATTTATGCATCTGATTCTAACTAAAAGTATGATTTTCGAAATTTACTATATGTTTTAGTGTGTGTGTTCGATGTACTGTTGAAAACAGTCCAAAAAGAGGCTGATTTGGTATGATTTATGTTATGTTTTATGTTAATAAGTGTTAAAAGAGTACACTTAAGCTTAAATCAATATATTTTCAGTCACAAATATGTATAAATGACCAAAAGGAAATCTGGAAAATTTCTAACTGTTGGATCTGAATTTGGAAGGGACCAAATTCGGATGGGACCCGAACTCAGATACCAAACTAGGATGAGTGCAGATCCGAACTCGAATGAGTGCTGATCCGAACTCCGATGATCCGAATTCGGACGGCCTATCTCGGATGCCATTTCGGATGGTTTTAAAATAACAAATAAGAGCCTTATCATTTTATTTCTTATGTACAAAATTAAAGAAGTGTGTGTAATATACTTATGTTTATTAAAATACAAATGAAAAGTTCTTTTATATATATATATATATATATATATATATATATATATATATATATATATATATATATATATATATCTTTTTGAGACTTCAAATGAACAAAGAAAGTTTAAAATGACTTAATAAAAGTTAATGAGTTATCAGAATCAGACCAATTAAAGTTTAAAAGCTAATGATCTTGCAATGATAAAAATTCTGGACAGGTTCAGCTAAATTCTGAACAAAGTAATAAAATATAAAGTACTGAAAGTGGGTCAAAGTTTGAAAAGCCAAGTCAAAGTCCAGAAAGTCAAAGATTACATCCTGAGATAACTCAGTTTGTGGAGAAATCTACTTGATAAAGTCAACAACTCAGTCTAAATACAGTAAATTGTGAGTTATAGATATTCAGTTTTACATGCTAGATTCCGGTTGAGACATATTGTTGTTGATAGTTTACTTTGGCATTCATATATGCTCAGCTGGATTGTGACTTGTGCTCACCATGGTTCGGTGATGCCATGTGGATCATGATGGCTATTTGACTTATCATTTACATTGTACTTACAGTTCAATTCAGTTATTGTTATAAGTTGATATTGCTATCATGACTTTGTTTATTATGCTTTCATCATTGCTCGTATCTTTGATGTATTGTTTCGGCTTAGCATATTTAGCCTTGTCGGTCTATTGTTCTAGACTTCGCTATGTCACCAGATCTATTGAACTTGGTATTGATTACTCTGATGCTCCCCCCACGATGTTTGCTGGTAGCTAGCCCAGTATTGAGTGGATAGCTTCCACTAAAAGCATGAGCGTGGCCTGAACATCATCCAAATCTGATTACTATGTCTCAATCTTGCGTGGCTGTAGCGACAGTCAAGTTATATCACGCTAGTTACCCACTTTCCGCTTGTTGTTATGCATGTAATATGATAAATCTATATTCTAACTAAGCATTGCTTATAGTTGTTGTTAAATCTTTTTATAGAAAAAGACAAAAGGAAAAGCACCTGCTGGACCTAGTTCTTAGGTCTCCCAAAATCAAGTGAAGTTTTTCATAGACCACTACTCCAACGACCCTTTTTGGTACAGATTTGAAGATGATAATTGTGGTGGTCTGGGTAGATTTGTTTTTAATTATATGAGGATATGTATATGATTAGTCTTGTACCCTTTATAAGTTTAATTTGAACACTGTAATCCGAACTAAAATTGTATTAAACTTATCCTAAATGTTTGTACTGTAATTAATAATTGCGCAACTTAATTACTCTATCTTAGTTATGATTGATATCATAATGCAATTTGTGGGACCTAGACGCTGAGGACTGCCCCGTAAGGGGGGGGGGGGGGGCTTCACATCTATCTTAGTTATTAAAGTATTTCAAGGGTGTATTGATAAGAAGATCCAAGAACTCAAATGAAGTTATTAGTGATTTAACCTAGACTTGTTAGGAATCAAATGATGGAATCAAAGATGTTTCATGAAGTTTTAAAGGTGTTTATAATGTATATTTGAAGTATGTGCAAAAGGATTTAAGCTGAACAAGTTGCATATTTGGGTTTTATACAAGAATTGGGTTGTGCCATGAAAAATGATTAGAGCATGTCTGGGGATCAGTGGTCACGCCGAGACTCCCATCAGTCATGGTGTGACCAACTGCCTGACTTGGGAAATTCGTTTTGAGCCTCGGTCGGTTTGGTTTGGGTCATGTACTTGTTTTGCAATTCTAAATTAAGGGTTTAACGTATCGTAAAGTCAAATTGGGATTAGGCTAGTTTTAAGGCTTTAAAATGATGTATGAACTTTCTTGTAGGAACCAAAAAAGTGTATATATGCAACTCAAGAGTTGAGGTGGGTTGCTTAGGCCTTAGAATCATCAAATACTAATAAAAACATGATAGGTGATTACTTTAACCTTTAAACATAGTTGAGATGGATTCTAATTAATATTAAAGAACTTAGAACCTTACTTAGAAATTTTTAAAAAGTATATATAAGTTACTTTAAGTGGTTGTTCTCATTTATTCTCAACTTAACATTCTTGGTGATTGAATGTTATGTCTAGGTGTCTATTAGCTAACTTCGGCGACCTTTGGAGCTTGTGGCGAGGCTTTTACTAACTCTATGACCATATATATTGTGTCGGATTGTTAATGACGGGATCCTTTATGCATTGATAGTGAGTACTAGTGATATATGTGTACTACATACATGATGTTAACTACTCATTTCTCATAATTATGACACTTGTTTCATGTTCATGCTTCATGATTATCTATTTATGATCGTTATGCTTATCCTTTACCTTGATTGATTTATATGGTTATTACTAACATGTACATGTGAATATACTTGATTAAGATTTAGTACATTACTGTGTGTGATGTACTTAGTAACCATACTACCGATGATCTCGGAGTATGATGTCGTCCTTCATTGTTGGCGGAAGTACGATGCCGGGTACTGCGGCCCCGATAATTTTTGGTGTTATCACGTTCCCTGGAAGTACTCATTACGTGATAATGTTGTCGTGTCACCATCAAGAGTCTCCCTCTTGATATGTCTCATCTCCTTTGATATCACTTACCTAATGATGTTCTATTGTGATTGTTACATGCTTTTGCAGGGTCATTAATTTATTAGTTATCCGTATGTGGTACCATATTGATCTAGTCATTCACTAAGCATTATTGCTTAACCTCTTCGGTGATTTCTACTATTCAGGAATAGAAGGCAAAGGGAAGGAGAAGATAGACTCTAGTAAAGCTTGAAATAGGACTTTCGAGCAGATAGACTTTTTGGTACATTTACTTATATTCTTTTTTAGGGATGAGGTAAATGACCCTTATGTTATGATTCATCTTGACTTATGACTATCTAAGCTTGATGTACAACATTGTACATGATCCCATTGATTGAAATATATTTGTGGTCATTAATTGTTTTAACAGGTGGTTTTAAACCTTGTATTTTGGATTAGATATGACTAAGGTATACTTCATGTATTTGTGATATTAGATCCATGGACGTATAGCGCTTGTTGTACCACGAAATTAGTGAACCGAAAACCTTATTTTGTAGTTATTCTTGTTTTGAAAATCATAGGATGGATTTGTTGATTTTACGAATAGGTGAAACGTCCAGCTCTAATAATGTGGCATTACTTACCAAATTCTACACATAAACCTCAATTTCAATATAATAAAAGCATTCTAAGTTCAAACTTCAATTTCAGATTATAAATAAGCTAAAACCACCACATTCAGAGTGCGCTAAAATAAAATATAGAGTTATTACAACCAAATCGAAAGTCTAGGGTTTCACTCATACCCATTTACAAGTTCGATAATAATTACAAAATAAGCGGAAGTCTATCTGATACCACGAGTACTCAAACTCTAAATTCTGAAGCTGGTGCTTTTCCCTTATCAACTAAACCTTAAACATTGTCCTCACAACCGGGGTAAGCCGTCGCCTAACGAGTAACAAATTTAATATCACAAATAACACAGTAATATAAATGAACAAGTTATCAGGCACAAAGTCAACATGTGTAGCACACGACCTTCCCAGTAGTGCGTCCACGAATAAGGTAATCTGTGTAGCATACGGCCTTCCCAGCAATGCATACACAATAACACAGCTTGTGTCACTCCCGACTTACAATGTATAATATAATGCAGCCACACAGGCATGCAGTCAACACATAAATACACAGTATGCATACCGGTGAAACGGTTATCATATAACAACTCATGGTGATGAAAAGAATATCAGATAACAAAGGCAATATGGCGGTGAAATGGATAAACATGGTAAAAGAAATGAAACAAATAACCAGTAAAAACATATTATAAATGATCATTCATGGAATTAAACCAATTACTCACAGTGTTTGCAATCCGTACTCGCCAAACGACAACTCGATATCCACTGAAAGCACTAACGAGAGTTATACGTCTCAAGTGAACCACAAGAGTCCTGATATAAAAGTATATTGCATATTTATCAATATACTTAAGTTTATATTTTACAATGTCCAATATCTAATTTTATTTACTAATTAAAATTCAGTGACTAAATCGGTGTACCTCGATTTATTAGTTTGTTATGTTTAACAACTTATATTTATAATTTTTGACATACTTGATAATATAATAATCATTCTATTTAATTGTTAAGTCTTTGATATATTAAAATCTTTACTTATTACAATTTTATATAATTAAAATATATTTTTTTAAAAATAAACATATGTAACTATTTATAGATAACTTATATAATACTAAATCCATTCTAACTTGACCCACATGTTAACCCATTTAAATTTATTAATGTTCCAACCCAACCTATATTCATATAAATGTCTCATTTAAACTAACTCAACCAATAATAAACTAAGTCCACTTAACCAATTTAAATATACAAGACTAAAAAAAAAAAGAAAAGGAAACAGGCCAATAAGATAATAAAATAAAATACAGCCCACATTTTGCTTACTTTCTCTTGTCTCTCGGTGAACCCACAAAAGAAAAGAGAAGAACAAGATTCAGCAGCCCATTAAATTTTAAAATTTGAGAAAGCCCAACAACTCTTAACCTAACCTAGCTCTAATAAACCCATCCGGGTCAATCAAAAGAAATGGTCCCTGCTCCTTCTCCTTTCAGCCAAGAACAGAAAAGAAAAAGAGTAGAAAAAGAAAGAGGCGCCACTGGACAAACAGAAGGGTGGCGGTGGCCACCGGCCATGCCGCCGCTTAACCTCTCACTTCGGTTGGATTCCGGCCACAACCCCCTACTTCCTCGGTGCAAACTCAGAACGAAAGAGATAAAGGAAACAGACAGACAAAGGGGCGCCGATGGTGGCTGACACCGCCGTCGAGCGGTCGCCGACCAAGGTGCTTCTGGAGCCGACCATACCTCCACACAACACATTCAATTCCTACTACTTGATTCTACCTTCTATTAACTGTTTTGATCTCATGTATCTTGTTTATTAGTTTGTTCATTAACATAACCAAATACAAAATATTGGAACCCACACACCCAAATAACCTTCAAATCTTGATTGTAATTGTATTTTAAGCATTCATACCCAAATTTTCGGGTTCAAAAATTACACCCTAGAAAATCTCCATTAGAGCTCATTTTTCAAGCTTTCAACCAAAAAAAATGAAAATAATGAATCAATAATTTATTGGTTGTTCATTTACAGATTTGATAAATCTCTAAATAATATTGTATGGATTCTAACATTACTTTAAATAATACATATGAAAATTTAAATTGCTTTGGGTTTATAGTGTTTACCTCAAGGTTTTAACAATGAAATTGTTGATTTGATGATGATGAAAATGTTGATAGAATCCTTGAATTCCAGCCCCAAAATCAGAAAAGAATACCCAGATTTAAGAAAGTGTGTTTGTAATTGTGGTGATAAAAATGTTAACAGGGTTTCATATATATAGGATTATATGAAAAAGTTGGATGATGATTATGGTAATGCATTCATGCATGCATAACCATTGTTTTTCTTATTTATTTATTTACATTACATTCATATATGCCAATAATAATCTCTTTTATGATGAATTTTGCTTCTATATATTCATAAATAATGGTTTGTAACTATTTCCAAATCCTTAAAATTTACAAAATTCAACATTTTAAATGTCAACAATGGAATTTGATAATTTATATCCTAATTTCTCGAATTAATAATTGAGCTAAACGACTTGAAATTAATTATTTACCTAGGACTTGGCGGGTGTTACAATCTCCTCCCTGTTGGATTGATCTAGTCCTCAATGGTGCCGCCATCTCACTAAGACCGGGTGCTACTTCTCCGTCTTCAGCTCCCACGTCTGATTCGGTCCACGGTGGTGCTGCCATCTCACTAAGACCATATCTATCTACTGATTCCTCAACTTGCTGATCTTCTCATCCACTATCTGCTCGGGCTCCTCGACATATCTGAGTCACTGATCAATCTAAACATCCTGATTTGGCACTATCTCCTCGACATTATTCAGACATTTCTGTAAATAGCTGACATGAAAAACATCGTGCACACCGACCAACTCTGGTGGCAAATCCAATCGATATGCCTGCGCACCAATACACTCTGTAATCACTACAAGGAAACATGGTATTTGGGAGAGCTTAAAACTGTGCCCAATACCTCAAAAACCATGCCAAATACTTTTTGGCACGGTTTTTGTGTAGTTCCTAAATACGCGGGTGCCAAATACATTTGGTTCCCAAAATAACGGTCTCCTCAAATACTTTTTGGCACGGACATTGGGATGGATGTATGGTTTTGTGCCATTAGTTGTGTATTTGGTACGGATGGTGAACAAGCGTTCCAAATAAGTATTTGGCACAGTATGTCCCCCCTGCCAAATACTCATTTGGAACCGTTCGATCAGCAGTCACAAATACTTTTTTGGGACCGTATTCCCCTTGCCAAACATATTTGGCACCGTTTTACGAGTCATCACAAAAAAGTATTTGGGTCGGTTTATTACCTAGCCAAATAAATATTTGGAACTATTTTATTTACCGTTTTAATTGAATATATTCTCCATTGCCGAAACAATTGGCACCATGTTGTAAAACACTTTGCTTTGGTATTATTGGTATTGTCATAGTAACACTAATCTAATCGCATATTGTGATTATCAAACTATAAAGTGAAAGAACAAATTAATAATCACCAAATAAGAACAACAACTATAAATCACAATTCAACTTGCATAAATCATGCCAAAACTCAAGTCAATACCCTAGACTTTAATCTGATAAAGCTAAATAAATGTATAACATGTTAATACAAAACGTTCTGAAAACTGTAAAATTGAGTTAACATTGAAATTTCATTACAAGAAAAGTACATTAAGTAACGACAATATGTAGTCTTCGAAAGCTAATCAAGTCCATTTCGCTCCCAGTTTCATATCCTACATGATATAAAAATATGACATGTAGAAATAGTAACCACAGCCGTTTATCATGTGACTATATAAATTTTATTAGGCCCCTATTTAGCATAGACATATTTTAAAATACTATCGTTTTCATATAATTAGTAATCAGTCTACGCAATGTAAGATACCAAATCAAACTTTAACATTGAAAACAATTTATACAATTTACCAGTAATATAAGTAACAAATATAATGACCTGCACAATAAAAGCATATTCTGGAGGACATCATGAATACACAACATCAACATCAGTATTATGCAAACACTTTAGATTCATCAATCACTAAAAAGCAAACAGTTGAAAGAGCTTTAAGCACACATAAGAATTGACAAAAACATATATTTTGGCTCCACCACTTTTTATTATACTTCAATGGATCATCATCATCATCCATCATTGATGTAGTAGGAACCCACATAAAAAAGATAGTTCTGATTCCATTATGAAGCTTATTAGACCAAATAAGCCAAACAAGATACCAGAATGCTAACCAAAAGACGCGCTTACAGATGCATCTTGCAAATGTACAACGTGTTGATACTCAGAAAAAGAAAACAAAAAACTTCAACTTTTCACTTTCACTATCGGTGTACTATACTCGAGATGACGAGACTCTTCTTGTTTGTATCTAATTCAACTATAATCGCTAAAATAATAAATTATAGACATATACTAGTAAAACAAGACGGTGTGTAGATCAAAGAGCCACACACTAGCTTAGCCTAATTATCAGGTTATGGCTATAGTGCTAACTTAGCCCAAATTTCAAATCGACAACATAATGCATGTATAGAAATTAGATTTAACCAAGAACATGAAACCTAAATCAATAACTAATATATCATAATGAATAACCAAATGAACAAAAGCACCATTAGACTTGAAAATTTACATGATAGTACATTAACACAATAACTAATTTGGGATACAATTAGATAAGCTATAAAGTAGCAGCAATCTATGGCTCACTTAAAGGGGGCAAAATTGATACTTACCAACTAAATCAAGGAGCACGAAAGTGGCAGCAGTATATAAATTTCAATAGCTGGAGTCTGTATGAATTCAAGTAGCAAGAAGCGTGAATATCCACCCACAATTAAGGCACTCTATCATCAAATAACATGATTTCAATCCAGTATCCACTAATAATCATTAAAACTTCAGTTAGGGTTTACGAAGCAAGAAATAAAAACGAAATATATTCCCAATAACCACAAATCGATTAGGAATGATATTACTAACCTAATCGGGAGAAAGGAAGGAAGTATATTGCCTCAATGCAGTACCACCAATGAATCAGTTGGCAACGTGATATCGCACCACCATAAATCCATAGTCGAACATCATCAGATTCGCACAATGGAACGAGGGACAGAGGAGTTGAAGAGGGTTTACGATAGGGGGAGGGAAATCAATTATCTATTCTATTTTTAAGATCAAAATCATTTTTAATTAGGATGGAAAAGCCAAACGAAAATTATGGGGGGAAAGTAATTGGCACGGTATATTTATCACGCAATGAAATATTGTCTTAAAAAATTAGGGCATTTGAGTCCGTTAATACGAAACTGTTCCAAATGCATCACATTTGGAAGGGAAATTTTTTATTGGTGCCAAATACATAGTTAAGTGGCACTGTAGTCAAATGTGTGCCAAATACTAGTATTTGGCACTGTTTACTTGCCTTGCCAAAAACATTTATGCCAAAAGCCCATTTTCTTGTATTGAATCTGATAGGGTCCAATAAATCTAGGGCTAAGCTTGCCCCTCTTGCCGAACCTCATAATACCCTTCCATGCGACACCTTCAACATCACAAAACTACCAACCTCAAGCTCCACTAGCCGATGTCGCTTACCTGAATACATCTTCTGTCGATCCTGAGCAGCCCTCAATCATTCGCGAATAATCTGAATCTTATCGTGTGCAATCTGCAATAACTCATGTCCGCCAATAGGTTTCTCACCCACCTCTCGCCGACAAGTGGGTATACGACGCCTACGACCATACAACGCCTCAAATGGGCATCTCAGTTCCTACCAACTCTAACACGCAGGCTCGTAGCATATCCCCAAGAGTTTGAATCGTACGCTCGCTTTGGCCATCTGTTTGCGGGTGGAATGTCGTGCTAAGGGTAACACGCGTCTCCAGCTCGTCCTGTAAGCTCTGCCAAAACCGAGAAGTAAATCGTGAATCTCGATCGGACACTATCTTCTTAGGTACCCCATGTCTAGCAATGATCTCATCTATGTAAATCTGTGCCCACTGATCCATCGAATTCATATCGAATCATGCTCTCGCTGTGTCTTCGGGAGTTTGGTGACAAAATCCATTGCAATCTCCTCTCACTTCCACTGCAGAATAGGTAAAGGCTATAAACAACCATATGGCTTTTGTTGTTCGGCCTTCACTTGCAAACAAGTAGTAACTGATCAACGAATCGACGCACATCCCACTTCAAGCCGGGCCACCAAAAATCATAATGTAGGTCACGACACATCTTCGTAGTACCAGGGTGGACAGACAATCGAGAATTATGAGCCTTAGACAACAAAATATCACGTAAATCACTGTGTCTAGGAATTCAAATCTGTGTATCAAACATCAATACCCCTCGAATATCAGGAGAAAGACACTCTATATAGCCATCCATGCGCTCATACTTCAGATGCTCCGCCGATGACGCCTCAGGCTGATGTCTCAAAAGAGCTGCAATCATAGAATCCTTCGCAGGAGTACCCGCTGTCGCACAACACAATACACCAGAATAGGACTTGCGGCTCAGCGCATCATCGACTACATTCGCTTTACCAGGGTGGTAAAGGATCTCGCAATCATAGTCCTTAATCAACTCTATGGCACGCTGCTGTCTTATATTCAGCTCCTTCTGGTTGAAGATGTACTTCAGGCTCTTATGATCGATGAAGAGCTGACATCTCGTGCCATGTAAATAATGTCTCCATAATTTCAATGCGAACACCTCTGCCGCCAACTATAAATCGTGAGTCGGGTAGTTCCTCTCGTGAACCTTCAGTTGTCTCGAGGCATAAGCGATCACTCTTCCCCATTGCATCAAAACACACTCGAGACCGTGTAAAGATGCATCGCTAGACAACGAAATCATCATTGGCCTCAGACAGGGAAAGAATCGGAGCCTCGCTCAAACATCGCTTCAGCTTCTGAAAAGCTTGCTCCTGCGGCTCACCCTAAACAAACCTCACATTATTCCTTGTCATCTCTGTCAATGGTACTGCGATCGTAGAAAAATAGCGAATAGAACGCCG
The DNA here is from genome assembly GCA_020465985.1 of Centrapalus pauciflorus. Taxonomy (NCBI): domain Eukaryota; kingdom Viridiplantae; phylum Streptophyta; class Magnoliopsida; order Asterales; family Asteraceae; genus Centrapalus; species Centrapalus pauciflorus. The sequence goes on from JAANYP010003725.1 coordinate 433,303, forward strand.
ATAATTACCCGCCAGGCCGAGAAAACTACGAATCTCTGAAGCATTACGGGGTTGTCCCCAATTTCGAATAGCCTCGACCTTCGTTTGGTCAACAGATACACCCTCGCCACTGATCGCGTGGCCAAGAAACTGAACCTGATAACTTAACAAAGAAAAGTTAAATTCATAATGGAAGTTACATACTCAAGAATAAATCAAGAAATTGACCTTCGGCAGCCAAAATTCACTCTTGGAAAATTTGGCGCAAAGCTTCTCCTTCCTCAGCAACTCTAGCAACTGCCTCAAGTGTACGAGATGATCAGCCTCAGACTTAGAATAAATCATAATATCATCAATGAATACAATGACAGATCGATCAAGCATCGGACGACAAACTCTATTCATCATATCCATGAATGCTACTGGTGCACTAGTTAAGCCAAAAAGCATCACCAAAAACTCAAAGTGACCATAACGGGTCCTGAAAGCAGTCTTGGGAATGTCATCGCCATGAACCGTCAACTGATGATAGCCAGATCTCAAATCGATCTTGGAGTAACAACTGGAACAGTGCAACTGATCAAACAGGTCGTCTATACGCAACAATGGATGCTTGTTCGTCACAGTCACCTTGTTCAGCTCACGGTAGTCGATGCACATACGAAAACTACCATCCTTCTTCTTAACAAACAAAACCGGAGCACCCCAAGGTGAAGTGCTCGGTCTAATAAAAGCTCTATCCAATAACTCCTGCAACTGAGGCATCATCTCCTGCATCTCGACAAATGCTAAGCGGTACGGTGCACGAGCAATCGGGGATGCACCCGGTACAAGGTCAATACAGAACTCCACTTCCCTCGCGGGAGGTAAACCAATCAACTCCTCAGGAAACACGTCAGAAAACTCACGCACTATTGGAACATTAGTTATTGTCTTCTTTGCCTCACTCGCATCGACGACATAAGCAACGAAGGACTCACAACCCTGTGTCATATCACGTCGGGCTCTAACCATAGAAATCAACCCCAAGTCATCCCGCCGTCTCTCACCATAAATACAAATATCCCTACCCTGCTCACTAGGAATACGAACCATGCGCCTCGAGCAAACAATGTGTGCATTATTGGCAGCCAGCCAATCCATGCCCACAATCACATCAAACCCCCCTAATAATCGTAGCTACAAGATCTATAGTAAAAGCACGATCCTCAAGACTAAGCATGCAACCAAAGTAAATATTAGAAATCAGCACAATTGACCCATTCACGGTCTCAACAGATATAGGAGAAGGTAGCACAGAAGGTGTAACATTCAGTTGACGTGAATATGCAAGATATATAAATAAAACGGTTCAGATTAGAGTCAAATAACACACGAGCAGGTAAAACGTTAAGTAAAAAGATATGGTAACCACGTCAGGTGTCTCACGGGCCTCCTCTGTCATGATCTGAAAATCACAAGCTAGAACTCTAACAGTGTCCTCTCTCCTAGTCTGAGTCGGTCCTGTAGCTGGTCGGCTTGCTGATGCAATACTGTCACTCATACTCTGTCTCTTCCCTCTACGAGTGCAATCCCTCGCCATGTGTCCAGATCCCCCATAATCATAACAAGTAAGTGGAAACTTCAGGCAATAATCGAACATAACGAGAATCACCACATGCTCGACACCCTGTAGAAAACCCACTACAAGTCCCCGAATGTCTCTTGCCACATCTCTGACAAGCTCGCGTGCCTGGGACTGCGATCTCTGTTGCTGTTGAGGTCGAGAAAAAGATGAACCCTGTGATATAAATGTAGCATGATATAACTGACCCATAACCCTGCGGAACAGATCTCCCCGGTCCAAATGACCCAGAAGAAAATCCCCTAGAAGCCCTAGCTGATTAACCCATTGATCTAGGATGAAATCTCTGAAATGAACCCTCAGACCGAGACCTCTTGGGAGGTGGCATCAAAGAAGAAGTAGAAGTAGGAGCCAACAGTGTCCGCTCGCGCTTCCGTGCACTCATAGCTGCCTCCTCAAGAGTCCTATAACTCTGCATCTCAACAAACTCTTTGATCTCAGATCGATACCCAGTCACAATCATATCTACTCTCATCTCCTAATCTAGCGCATATCTAGTCACAAACTGGGATTTCTCCCTGAACGCAGCCTCATACTCCTGAACTGTCAGACCCTTTTGTCGTAGAGCTAAAAACTGCCTCTCAATCTCCCTGGTCAAGTCAGCTGGACAATACTGATCTTGGAATCTCTTCCTAAACCGAGTCCAAGTCATCGTCCTCACCAAATCAGAACCAATAGCCCTTAATGTGTTCTTCCACCATGTCAATGCTAGACCCACTAACATCCCCGCAACATACTCCACCATATCAGTCTCTAAATAGTGGCTCGGGCGAAATGCCCTCTCTGAATACTCTAGCCACTCCAGAGCCTTCACAGTCTCCATAGTCCCGTCGAACTCCTTCGCCCCAGACCCCTTAAAGGCCTTGAACGAAGCGCGGTCAGAACGTCGTCCACCAGTTTCAGTCCCCACAATATTACCCTCGCCAGTAGGAGCAGATACCAAAGGATTTCCCGCATTAGATCGGGAAGAAGCAATCAGGTCGTGAATCTCGTGAAGACTCTGCTGCATCTCTGCGCGACTCTTGTTTATCACATCTCGTAGATAACGGGTAATGTACCTCATCATCCAGGACTCACGAGGGGTCAACGACTCTCCCTCAAGTCCAATATCATCATCTAAATCATCCTCATCCTCACGCTTTCCGTCAGAAGTCTATCTGATACCATGAGTCCCCAAACTCTAGATCCTGAAACTGGTGCTTTTCTCTTATCAGCTAAACCTGAAACATTGTACCCACAACCAGGGTAAATTGTCGCCTAATGAGTAACAAATTTAATAGCATAAATAACACAGTAATATGAATGAAAATGTTATCAGGCACAAATTCAACATGTGTAGCATCCGGCCTTCCCAGTAGTGCGTCCACGATTAAGGTAATCTATGTAGCATCCGGCCTTCCCAATAATGCATACACAGTAACACAACTTGCGGCACTCCCGACTTACAACGTATAAAATGATGCAGCCACACAGGCATGCAGTCAACACATAAATATACAGTATGCATACCGGGGAAAGGGTTATCATATAACAACTCATGGTGATGAAAAGAATATCAGATAACAAAGGCAACATGGCGGTGAAATGGATAAGCATGGTAAAAAAATGAAACATATAACCAGTACAAACATATTATACATGATTTTTTATGGAATTAAATCAATTACTCACAGTGTTTGCAATCCCTACTCGCCAAACGACAACTCGATATCCGCTGAAAGCACTAACGAGAGCCACACGTCTCAACTGAACCACTAGAGTCTTGTATAAAAGTATATTACCTATTTATAAATATCCTTAACTTTATAATTTACGATGTCCAATATCTAATTCTATTTATTAATTAAAATTCAGTGACTAAATCGGTGTACCTCGATTTATTACTTTGTTATGTTTAACAACTTATAATTATAAATTTCGACTTACTTGATGATATAATAATCATTCTATTTAATTGCTAAGTCTTTGATTTTTTAAAATCTTTACTTATTACAATTTTATATAATTAAAATATATTTCTTTAAAATTAAACATATGTAACTATTTATAGATAACTTATATAATACTAAATCCATTCTAACTTGACCCACATGTTAACCCATTTAAATTTATTAATGTTCCAACCCAACCTATATCATATAAATGTCTTATTTAAACTAACCCAACCAATAGTAAACTACCTAAGCCCACTTAACCAAGTTAAATTTCCAAGACAAAAAAAAAACAAAGAAAAAGAAGCAGCCCAATAAGATAATTAAATAAAATGCAACCCACATTTTGCATACTTTCTCTTGTCTCTCGGTGAACCCACAAAAGAAAAGAAAAGAACAAGATTCAGCAACCCATTAAATTTTAAATTTGAGAAAGCTCAACAACTCTTAACCTAACCTAGATCTAATATACGCTATCGAGCCAATCAAAAGAAATGGTCCCTGCTCCTTCTCCTTTCAGCCAAGAACAGAAAGAAAAAGAATAGAAAAAAAGAGGCGCCGCTGGACAGACAGACGCTGAACCTCCCACTCCGGTCGGATTCCGGCCACAACCCCCTAATTCCTCGGTGCAAACTCAGAATGAAAAAGAGAAAGGAAACGGACAGACAGAGGGGCGCCGATGGTGGCTGTCGCCGTCACCGAGCGGTCGCCGATCAAGGCACTTCTAGCGCCGTCCATACCTCCACACAACACATTTAATTCCTACTATTTGATTCTACCTTGTATTAACTGTTTTGATCTCATGTGTCCATTTTATTAGTTTGTTCATTGACACAACCAATAACAAAATATTGGAACCCACTTAAAAATCTTTTAATATGAAATTAAACACCCAAATAACCTTCAAATCATGATTGTAATTGTATTTTAAGCATTTCTACATAAATTTTCGGGTTCAAAAATTACACCCCAGAAAATCTCCATTAGAGCTCATTTTTCAAGCTTTCAACCAAAAAAATGAAGATGATGAATCAATAATTTATTGGTTGTTCATTTACAAATTTGATAAATCTCTAACAACATTGTATAGATTCTAATATTACTTTAAGTAATACATACGAAAATTTAAATTTCTTTGGGTTTATAGAGATTACCTCAAGGTTTTAACAATGAAAATTTGATGATGATGATGATGAAAATGTTGATACAATCCTTGAATTCCAGCACCAAAATCAGAAAAGAATACCCAGATCAAGAAAGTGTGTTTATTCTTGTGGTGATAAAAAATGTTAACAGGGTTTCGTATATATAGGATTATATGAAAAATATAACACCAAAACTCTAATTAACAATAATAATAAGGGAAAATTATACGAAAAACCAACGCACTTTTGATATTTTTCGGTTAAGTCCCTGTACCAAAAACGTTTCCATAAAAGTCCTTCAACTTGAAATTTTTTACGAATTATGTTGTTTTATGGAAATTTTTAAGGATTTTTCAGACGCTTTTCATAAAATTTTGTTAAGTTAAAGGACTTTTATGGAAACATTTTATGTGCAATGATTTTTACGAAAACGTTTACAAGTTGAGGGACTTTTATGGAAACGTTTTTGGTCTAATGACTTATTCGAAAAATAGTGAAAGTACGTTGGTATTTTACATAATTTTACCTAATAATAATAATAATTCTCAACATTTGTAACTGTTGGTACATCCTGTGTGACGATAGCAGTCTAAGTGATCTTACATTGTGATTTAACAAGTGTTTGTTATATATGTTTATATATGGTTGATATTTATTAGTGTTTGTATGTTTGAACTTGATGTAACGTATTACAAGAAGTTCAAACATAAAGTACAAAGATAAAATCAATCATAAAGTAAAAACATAAGTTTCAATGCTAAGTTGTTTAAGTGAATTAGTTAGATTCGAATTATATAAGGCTTGGCATTCGAATCTGTGATAGATTCGAATGTAGCCCTAGATTCGAATGAGGGCAGATTCGAGAGTGTCATTGTGGACAAACTCGAATGGGCCTTGGGCCGGATTCGAGTTTGGCCCATAACAGACTCGAATCAGGCTCTATAATTAGGGATAGACTCGAGATATTATCAAACTTTTTGCAGAAGTCGTGAGGGATTAAGCATTAAGCGATCTCGAGTTTATCATCTGTGTTAGTGCCGTTTCGGAGAGAATCAGTTCGTAGGATCGTTCGTGTGTCATTCGTTCAGCCTCTGATAGTCTCCGTGTTTCGTGTGTGAGAGTTGTTTCCGTCTACCCGTTAACGAGGATTCCGCACTCGTTGACGGCTCCGCGTCTAGATAGATCTCGTAGTGGTAGACATTACAAGTGGTATCAGAGACTACAGAGTGTTCTTGGTGTTCTTCGTGTTCATCTAGATACATTCTAGGTTTCTTGACGCTAGTTGGACGGTTTTTCTCTCAAAATCGTGTTTTCAAGCTTAGCAAATTCTTTTTCGGAAAATACTTTGTGGTTTTTCACGTTTTTGATCGAAATCATTATTTTTCGTTTGAAAAATACTGGTTTAATCTGCAAAACGTAAAGAAATCAAAGTATTAGCCGTTTTTCGAGTTTGCGGCGCTCGAATCTAATAGGGGTAATTAGGGTTACACTTAGTCTCGAGTCTAACCAAAATCCGCTCCTTTCGAGTCTGATACAGAGGGTTTCGATTCTATTTCGAGTTTGTGCTACATTCGAATAGGGTCTCGAGTCTAATTTCGAGTTTAATTCGAGTTTAGTTTAGTTTCGAATAGGGTTTCGAATCTGCTGTAATTTCGAGTTTGTCTGACCTTCGAATCTGAGGACTTTTCGAATCTGACATAATTTCTAGTTTAATTGAATTATAACACTTAATCGAATTTAATCCCAAATAAATTGGAATCTGATTACATTCGAATCTACCTAGATTCGAACGAATTAATTCTCATTAGTTTCGAATTAAATTAATTAAGGTCAATTCAATTACTTTCGAAAAGATGTCAAATCTTCAATAATTCCTAGAAATGGACCACGAGGTCGGGGAGGAAAACGCTCCGCCTAAGCTGATGAAAGTCGAAGATTATTACTGGTGGAAAGATCGGTTTACCGATTTCGTGCGTTTTAATGACATGCACATGTGGGTGTGTATCGACGAAGGATATATTCCACCAGTTTCAGAAGTTGAAGGCCGTCAGAAAGTCTTATCATACCAAATGATGAAGGAGGATGATAAGAAATTGTATGAAGCCGAAAACAAAGCTTTCTCGCTAATCCGAATGGCTTTGCCTCAGGATATACTGCACACATTTAGGACTCAAAAGACGTCAAAGGAACTTTGGGAGTCTCTAGAGAAGACGTGTGAGGGTAATCCTAGGGTTCGTAGAAAGCGTACAGAGCTGTTAAAACAACAGTTTGCAATTTTCAAGGCGTTAAAGGATGAACAGCTGGATGATATCATCACCCGGTTCTATCACCTGTTGACGGAACTTGAAAGTCACGGGATTGAGTTTACTGACACCGACAAGAACAACAAGCTTCTTGATGCCTTACCAGCCAAATGGGCTATGTATGTGGCAATGATCAAGCTGAACGAGGACAAGTATTATACTCAATCTCTGGATGATATTGTGGGAACGTTGCGGGGATATCACTTCGAGCTACTGAAGGCCGAAACTGATTACGAACAAGTCCAGAATCCAGCAATGTATTTTGGAAAGACAACAAAACCTTCAGCGACAGCCGACCTGAAGACTACTACAGCGTTTTTCACCGGAGAAACGTCGTCACCAGCAGAGACTGATGACACATTGAATCGCGCGTTCTTAGGATTAGGAAGATCGGAAGAACCGCAGCCTCAAGTACAACAGGCATCGACATCTCAGAGCTATTCGAAGATGCCCATGAGCGCAAAATCAGCGAAAGAACATTTGAATCTGCTTGCTTCTTTTGTGGCCGCGTACGGGAATTGTGTTCAGGGGAAGATTAACGATCCTGCTCTCTGGGATGAAGACTACGATCAGGTCAACCCTGATGATCTTGAGGAAATGGATCTTAAATGGCAACTGGCCATGGTAACCCAAAGGGTTAAGAGATTCATTAAAAGAACTGGGAGGAATTTGACGATGAACAACAAGGGGATTGGATTTGATAAGTCCAAAGTAAAGTGCTACAACTGGTCAAGGACTGGGACACTTCGCCAGAGAGTGTCAAAGACCGAAGGTGGAGACATACCAAGGGCAGAGTCAGCATCAGGGCCAGTTCCAAAATCAGTCCGAACAACGATACCTTCCCAGTTCATCATCTGGTCAAGCCAATCTAGCGGGTCTACTATCCAATGTCACTTCAGACAGACAGCTAGATGGTACCTATGACTGGAGTTCACATCCAGAATCAAATACTCGGGCTTTTATGGCTGAAGTCATGGAGTCTGGGTGCGAAGGAGAAGAGCAGACCACAAGGGAAAACAGTCCGTTGTGGGTAGAGAAGGCGAATGATCAGACAGTTCTGGAGTTTGCTGCTCAGATGGCCAACGTGGAATCTGATAACTCAAAGGTTAGTCTGACTTACTCTCTTTTTCGTGAATTATGTGCGTTGTGTGTTAATTCTAACGATAGGTTAAATCTAGTCTTAGAATCACATAAAACCATAACTGCTCAAAATGAGAATTTAAAAATTGAAAACGCTAGCCTAAACGATATCAAGCAAGATCTTAAAGAAAAGCTTAAGGCTGATGCTCAAGACGTAATAGTTCTAAAAGACAAACTGAGTGAGCAGTGTGTTAGGATAGAGCTTATGTATGAGCACGTAGAGGCCTTGACCAAAAGTCTTAAGGACAAGGACATAGAGCTAGCTGAAACAAAGGTAAAGGTAGCCGAGGCGAATAGCAAGTTGGAAAAGTTTAGGAATTCAAGCCTAAACCTAGGGAAAGTTTTAGACGCCCAACGACAGTCTAAAAAGCCTGTAGGTCTAGGATTTCACGAAATTCCTCCACCTTTCAATGCAAACTATGTGCCTCAGCCTCAGGAGAAAACTGATAAATCAGTAGACTTAGAGGACTTACCTACACCGACACCGGAGCCTGTAAAAGATAATGCACCTAAGGTGACTGACACAAACGTCAAGGTTAAGAAAGTCAAATTTGTGTCTTCCTCCAGTGAAACACCTGCTGGAAAACAGAAAACTGATTGGGCTGATCAGGACGATGAGCCAGTCGCCATAGATGTACAAAAGGACCAAGACACTAGTGAGACACCTAGATCTAAGGGAACACACAAAAAGTCCATAGATAAGATGTCTTGCTTCAGATGTCACGAGAAGGGGCATGTTGCTTCTCACTGTCCGCTTAGGAAAGCCGATGTTACACCTAAGACAGTGAACCCAACACTTGTTAAGCCCTCAACCAGTGTGGCGAGCACCAGTAGTTCTCAAAGTACCGAGAAAACTGTGCAGGCCGCACCTAAACAAGTTGTGAAAAACACACCGGTAAAGGTTGGACCAAAGGAAGTGATTAGGACAAATTCACCGAATCGTGTCATTAATCAATCTAGGTCAGCACCACCACAAGTCTATAGGAGCACAACACCTAGCAGGGCACACACTCCAGTTAGGTCTCATACTCCAGTTAGACAGTACGCAGCGGTAAGATCTCAGGGATCACAGTCCGAAATGCAATATAATAGGAATTATTCTAGAGCTCCACAACAAATGCCTACTCCAAGGCAAAGAGTGAACTTAAATCACTCGGCACCACAACAGACTCCAGTTCAAAGGCCCAAGTCACCTGAAAGGCGAGATGGGTATTTGAAAGAGTTCAAGTATGTGGACGAGAATGGTATAACCAAGTCAGTTATGGCTTGGGTTCCCCGTGATAACTAACCTATTTTCTTTCATGTGCAGGAGATTACCACAGGTCCAAACAACAAGTGGTTCGTCGACAGTGGATGCTCCAGGCACATGACAGGGGAAAGAGGTCTTCTTACAGACTTCAAGGGTGGGAATCGGGGATTCGTATCATTCGCGGGTAACAAGGGTGGAAATATCACGGGTACCGGAGTGGTCACTAATGGGACGATAAAGTTGGACCAAGTTTATCACGTTGATAAACTGGTTCACAATCTCATTAGTGTATCTCAAATCTGTGATAAGAAGAACTCAATGTTATTTACTGACACTGAGGCGTTAGTGCTAAAGCCGGGATTCAAGATTCCTGAAGAATGGGTATTGATGCGGGCGCCAAGGAAGAACGACTTGTACATGCTTGATATGAACAAGCCTGAGACTTCGATGGGGCCAATTTGTTTATTATCCAAAGCTTCGGAGACGGAATCGGTACTGTGGCACAGACGCATGGCTCACCTGCACCTAAGAAAGATGAACTACATAACGAAGAATGGACTGGTGCAGGGTGTGCCTCTGAAGAGCTTTCAGTTCGAGGACAAGTGTCTACCGTGCATGAAGGGCAAGCAACATAAGAAGACACACAAGTCCAAAACGCAGAACTGCATAACCTCAACATTCGATTTGTTGCATATGGACCTTTTCGGCCCAATCAACAAAAGGAGTATCGGAGGTAGTTGGTACTGTTTAGTTATCACTGACGATTACTCACGCTTTTCTTGGGTTTTCTTTTTAGGTACAAAGGACGAGACGGCTTCAAAGCTCATCGGGTTCTTAGACCAAGTGGAGAATTCCTACGGAACAAGGGTTAAAAAAATACGTAGTGATAATGGGACTGAATTCAAAAACACTGTAATTGGTGTATATTGCCTATCAAAGGGCATAGTGCATCAATTCAGTGCACAATATGAACCTCAACAAAATGGGGTGGCCGAACGTAAAAATAGGACATTGATTGAGGCTGCAAGGACTATGCTTTCGGATTCAAAGCTTCCTACCATGTTTTGGGGGGAGGCAGTGAATACCGCGTGCCATATTTTAAACCGAGTCCTTACAGTTAAATCTTTGAACAAAACATGTTATGAAATTTTGAATAAACGGCCACCTAATTTAACTGGATTCGAACCGTTTGGGGTACCATGCACTTTATTGCGTACAAAACATCAACCGAAGTTTGGTGAAAAGGCTGACGAAGGATACTTCATAGGTTATGTGCCGAACTCACCAAACAAACGGGCTTTTAACAAAATAAATGGTACTGTGGAGATTGTGTATAATATTGAAGTCGCAAGTTATACACATGAACCCCAAACTGGTCCAGAATGGATATTTGACTATGATAAGTTATTTGAGTCATTTAACATTCCTTTGGATGATAATGCATGTACAATCGAAAAGGACATGGCGACGTTGCATCTGAATGACGATGGCCATATCTTTCCGAGGACTACGTTTGAATCCACATCTGAGCCTACTGCGACTGTAGATGGATCTCCAGAATTTGCTGATCCAGAAGCACCTACCACTGAGAATCAGACTCAAGCAACAGGTTCCAACTCTGAGGAAAATGTCCACGAGGAGGAAAATGTAGAAACTGAGCCTGTTCCCCCATTAGGTGAAATAGGATCTAACTTAGGAGAAAATCTAAGGGTTGATGAGATAGAGACCTCTAGGATTAACAAGAATCATCCTTTAGAAAGCATCATAGGAAATCCTAACGAGGGTGTGAGGACTAGGAGTAGTTTAAATAACAACACTGTGTTGTTGTTGATGATAAATGACTCCGAGGCATATCACACATGTCTCTATTCATGTTTTATATCGCAAGTAGAGCCTAAAAATGTGAAAATGGCACTTAAGGATAACTCCTGGGTTGAAGCGATGCAGGAAGAACTTTCGCAATTTAGGAAACTAGAAGTGTGGGAGTTAGTTCCATTACCTCGAGGGGAAGTTGCCATAGGAACCAAATGGGTTTTTAAGTGCAAAAGAGACGATCGGGGTATAGTCACGCGCAACAAGGCTAGTTGTAAAGGGTTTCAACCAAGAGGAGGGAATCGATTACAACGAGGTATTTGCACCAGTATCAAGGCTGGAAGCCATTAGGTTGTTTCTAGCTTTTGCCTCCTTCAAGGGCTTTAAGGTATATCAGTTAGATGTTAAGAGTGCTTTCCTATATGGGAAAGTGAAGGAGTTGGTGTATGTAGAACAACCGCCCGGATTTACAGATCCAAAATATCCTGATAGAGTATATCGCTTAGATAAGGCTCTATATGGATTGCATCAGGCACCTAGGGCGTGGTATGAGACTCTATCCAACCATTTATTAGAGAACGGGTTTGAGAGGGGTAGGATAGATAGTACTCTGTTTGTTAAAAGGAAGGGAGAACACTTTATCTTGGTACAAGTGTACGTCGATGATATCATCTTTGGATCATCAGACGAACAGATGTGCAAAGATTTCGAGAAGGTGATGAAGTCTAAGTTCGAGATGAGTGCTATGGGAGAGTTAAATTTCTTTTTGGGGTTACAAGTTGACCAGAAGAAGGAAGGGATGTTTATCCATCAGACGAAGTATGTCTATGACATATTAGAACGTTCGGGATGGAAGGAACAAAGTTGAATGCCCATTTCAGCACGCCGATTCAAGTGAATCATAATCTCGGACCGGGTACTGAAAGTGATACCGATGTGGATCCGACATTATATCGGGCCATGATTGGATCACTTATGTATTTAACTGCTTCAAGACCTGACATTATGTTTGCTGTGTGTATTTGTGCTAGGTTTCAAGCGAATCCGAAGGAGATGCATATGAAAGCTGTGAAGCGGATTCTACGATACCTCAAGTCGAAACCGAAGCTGGGACTTTGGTATCACGCGAAGGGAGATCTAGAGTTGGAGGCGTTCACGGATTCTGACTACGGAGGGTGCAGCTTGACACGCAAATCAACAACTGGAGGTTGTCAGTTCCTAGGAGGGAGATTGGTATCCTGGCAATGCAAGAAACAAACATCGGTAGCCGTGTCAACGTGCGAGGCCGAGTATGTTGCTGCTGGTTGTTGCTGCTCACAGGTTCTGTGGATACAACAACAATTGCGGGATTACGGTTTGGCTTACACTCAAACTCCAATTAGGATAGACAATCAATCTACAATTGCTATACCGAATAATCCAGTTAAACACAACAAAACAAAGCACATAGACATTAGGCATCATTTTATTCGTGATTGTGCTGAAAAGAACTTAATCAAATTGGTAAAAGTGGCAACAGAAGATAATAATGCAGATTTATTTACCAAAGCATTTGATAAATCACGGTTTGAGTATTTAATTCAACTGAATGGAATGCGCAACCCAGGGTAATTTGACCTTAGTAGTAGTAGTTTATTTTCTTTTATAGTCGTATTATTTCTTTCTTTATAGTAGTCTGCTAATTTAGGAAAGTTTCTATTTTTAGTAAGTTTCTATTTTTAGTAAGTTAGTAGGTTATCTTATTTTATTGCTATTTCTTATGAAAAACAAAAGAAAAAAGAGAGAAAATCATAAAAATACAAAAAAAAAAGAGAATATCAGAAAAGGAGTTAAGTCTTAGATATATAGGTTCAAAGTGACGAAAATTAGCACAGTCGTTACAATCTCTAAGTGTTTAGGCTTTCACACATAATGCAACTAAATTCTAAGTGTTATACTTTAGTTTAGTTTGATGTGTTGGTAGGCATAATACATATAGGGAGTCTCAAGGCAAATAAAATATTCAAGAAAAAGTCAAACGTGTCACTAACTTAGATGTACGACCAATCGGTCTTAATTTTTATGTACAAGACATACAAACTTTGAGTCTAAATGAGGTATGCAAACTTTTTGGGGATGTATGGCAACATCAAATACATCTGAAAATGGAAAGAATAGAAAAATCATATGAAACTGAGAGTTGAAAACATGTAACTTTGTTGTACGTAAGTACAGACCTATTGCCTCTGTTTAGATTCGGGTTAGTAGATATGTCGCTTTGTTGTACGTCAGTACAGACCTGTCACCGCTGTCTTGCTAACTTTAAAAAAAATAAACCTTAAGTCAAACTAAGACACTTTGTTGTATGAAAATACAGACCTGTGTCCGATGTTTGTCTTTTAAAGAAAGTTTGCAAATACCAACAAGTTAGAATCTTTGTCTGTGTGCCTTGATCATAAAAGTATGTCTATGTATGAGTCACGTAAGATAATTTCATGATAAATAAAAATGCCAAGGGATATTCCGAAATGTAGAATGTTTAAAGGGGTAAAATACCAACAATCGGCTAAATGGGTATGTCACGACAAACAATCAAAGGAATCAAAAATTCCTAAGTGTGAAAGTTTAAGTACTGAAAGTGAGTATCAGACGTCGCTATCTGATTGAACCTTTCTTAGACTATACTCATCAAAAAGATTTTGTTTAAAGCTTAGGTTGTAAATTTTAATAGGTATAGCTTAAGTTTAAGTTCAATTTTTAAGTCAAAATTTTTATTTTATTTTATTTTAACTTTTACTTAGGTTAAAGGTCAAAAATTACTGAGGGTGCATTCAAAGTTGGATAAAATAAACACTGCGTGAAAAATCATGTGCTTAGGGTAAAAGAGTTGGCATAGTTTATCTTGTTACACAATACCATAGAAAAGGTTGAAAAAGTTGAAGTTATTTCAAAATTTTCAAAATTTTTCTAAGTGTTTGGTGATTTTCGAGTTTAGGACAGATTCGAAATTGGGAAGGCTTCGAATCTGTCAGTAGATTCGAGTCTGGCCGTAGATTCGACGTTAGGTGGTATATATAGGTTAACAGTGAAGTCATTAATTACTTACTGTTTTCGAATCTATATCCTCGAATCTACTCAGGCGATTTCGAATCTGTTGCTCGAATCTATCGTTTCTCTCATAAACGACAATTTGTCGAGATTATTGCTAAGGAGTTCGATTCTACTGTTGTATCTAGGTATAATCAACTTGATTGTACAAGATTCATGTAGTCTTATACACCATTTTAGGCAAAATCATCGATTTTTGAAGGTTTAAAGGTCGAAATCGGGTTTTTACAAAATTACCAAGTTTGGACCGATAAATAGTCAAATTAAAGGCACATATCTGTGATTAGTAACTAGTAGGACTAATGAATGTAATTTTCTAAGTCCAAAAAGGTTAAAATCAAGAGATTTGGTGTTTGAGTAGGGTCGGCGGTTCGAATCTGTCATTAGACTCGAGAAGGACACTACATTCGATTCTGTCATCAAACTCGAAAGGGGGACTTATTCGAATCTGTTAAATTCGAATCTGTCTTTTATTTGCATTATTTAATTTAAATTTTATTAAACTTGTAGAAATTTAATTGTGTTGGATTTTGTACTTAAACAAGTTCAAAATAAAACAGATTTGAATTTAAACAAGTTTATTGATTTTTAATGAATCTAATAGTTTATTTTTGTGCAGATATGGCTGTTCGAGCTTTTGTGCCGAAGCACAATATGGTCCTTCACCCCGACCATCATCTCCCTGAGGCGCAGGGATTCAGACAAATGCTAGATTTCCTAGTAGAATCTAGGATTGGTTTTGCGTTGTCCCATAATGTTCAGCTTGTTTTACCATATATTCGTCAATTTTATGATCATCTTCAGGTTGACTGCTCTGTCACCCCGACAGTGCTACGGACAAGAATAGCAGGGCAACCGTTGGTGTTCTCTGCAGATATGCTGCGTCAGGTGTTGCAGCTAGGCTCTCAAGAAGAAGAATCTGGACCAATCGAGTTTCCTCTGAATATTAGGAAAGCGGCCTTTCAGAGAATGGGATATAGTCTAGACGTGACGAAAGTTTCATATATGAAGAGCGGGCTAATCGGCCAATGGAGATTTCTGGCTCATGTTTTTATGGTATGCTTTGCACCAAAGAAAGCCGGTTTTGACTATATGGTTTCGAAGATCCAGTCTGGGATTATCGCGATAGTATATAATCGACCTTTTAGTTTCTCGGAAATGTTTTTCTCCGAATTTGTTCATCAGATAACCGCTCCAGAAAATCAACAATTCCTGCTATATCCGCGGTTCATCATGATGCTTCTAAGGCATTTCTTGCCGAATCTGCCTCAGTCGAATGACATTCAGAGTGTAGCGGTAATGGATAAGAGGATCTTTGCTGATTGTTCCTCGCACAGAGGAAGATTGGCTGTTCCAGTTGAGCGTCTGTTGTTTGGAGCCATCTTGGATAGGAATTTTGAAGCCCCAGATGTTGCCAACTGGGCAGGGGAAGTTGAATTTCAACCAAGACAACCACAGCCACAACAACAACAACAACCACAGCCACCGCGTGCACAAAGGCGAAGACAAAGAACCTCTGCGAGTCAAACTCAGGCGTCTAGGCCTTCTACCAGTCAGCAGCCAGAAATACAAGAAGCAGGGCCTTCAAATGTTCCAAGCAAAGCTGATCAATTGTGCCAAACTCTTAATGAAATCTGGGAGGCAGGTCCTCATGCAAATGAAGATATAGCTGCAGCGTTAGTGGGTGAATTACTTGAGCCTCCTGAGGGAGAAGAAGATGTGTTGAGAGATGTAGACGAATATTTGCCAGAGCAGACTGGTATTGATGAGTCATCATCTGCAACCGAGTCGGAGGAAATGGAGGAAATTGAAGTAGAAGCTCCAGAATCAGTGTCTACAGAACCTAATGTTCAGATTGGAACGTATGGATCTAGGTTAGTAGTCAATGAAGATGCTTCGAGGAGGAGAGTATCACGAGAATCTGATGATTCAGATTTTGAAGAGGAGGAAGTTGCACAACTAGTGACGAGGCAACGGGCCAAGCGTCATAGGTTTATGCAAGGATCATCTTCAGCATCTGAAGCACAACCAGAAATTCCCCAACATCAGGAACCTCAGGCCACCATTCCACCACCACCACCACCTTGCGATGAACCCTATATTCCATCACCAATCATTCCTACGCCTATACAGTCCATTCCATCAACCTCGACCACATATGCCGACAACCAAAGGTTTTTGCGCTTAAAAGATAGAGTCGACTTCCAGGAACTCCAAATCTTTGGGCTAACAAGGGCGATCGGAGAAATTCAGACGCATAATGCAAATCTTGACAAAGAGAATGCCGATTTAAAAAAGATTGTGGAGAAATTTCAGGAAGAAAACACAGAGCTAAAATCCTTTGTAGCAGATCAGGCAGCTGAGATAAGGGCGATGCGCTCCCTAATAGAGCAGTTAATGAAAAATTTACAGGCTCAGGGGGAGACGTCGTGCCGTGATCAGAATGTACAGAGGCCGAGAGATGATGATGATGAAGACAACCAAGGCAATGATCCCAGCCCTAAAAGTCAGAATGAGCCAGTAGATTTTTCTGCTGCTCAGACTGCTCAATCTCAGGGGGAGCCTAGTCTAGCAAAAGGAGATGTAGGAGAAGCAAGTTCATCTAAGCCTACAGATTTTGAGATTAGTGAGATGATCGATGCTCTCATGGATCTTGATGATGATCCGATGGATTTAGGTTTTGATTGTGACGATGAAGAGCTAGAAGAGGGTGAGTTTGTACCTGAAGAGATAGTTGACTGGAAATCAGATGACGAGGTATGTGCTGATGACGATGATGAAGCTGATGAGATCGTCGTACAGTAGAACCCTATCACTGATACATACGTGATAGATGGGAATGATATTGTTAACGTAGAGGTTGTGAATGCTGCGTTAAACGTTGAGCCATCAGTAGAGGAACCAGCCAGAGAACTAACAAATGAAGAGAAAAGAAAGTTATGGTTCAGAGCTGAAAAGAAGGAATTAGAGCTTAAAAAGAAAATGAGGGTGCCGGGTACTGGGAAGTTGTCTGCACGCATATTAAGCTGGTTCTTTGATCGAGAACTGCAGCTATTCATAATTAAGAGGAAAGACGGGCTCCAGTACCTGAGGCGAACTTTAAAAGCTTTCAATTCACTGCCAAAGATCGAAATCACATCGTTAGCATGGAAAGATCTGATTAACATTGGCAATGATCGCTACGCAGACGTAATTGCAAGAATCATAAGAAAAGAGGGAAGATCAAGGAAGTTTGAGCGACTGAATCCAAGGGTTGGAAGAAGAGTAGAAGATCCTTCACGTATTGATCCTCTAACTGGACGACCTTGGATGAGGATACACTACAAACCAGTAAGATGTCTTAGCAAGGTGCCTCTCAAGCCTATGCCACAGAATGTCTTCAAGAATCTGCATTGGTGGTATGCTGAGACTGAGACTGGAGAAGCGGTCATGGAAGACTTTGAAGAAAATGTTATTCTTAGAGTTTATGATCCTCTTCACCTGGTAAACCTTTCTAGAGATGATCTTCGTATTTTGCATGCCTGTAAGATTTCTAGTGATGCACATATGGATAGTGAAGCTAGGAAATATGAGAATGTAGTCAAAGTATGTGTTGAAAAAGGCTTGTATGCTGGAAGTAGTTTGAATAAATAATAAACAAAGTTCTTAATCAAATGTGTGAATTATTAGAAGCTATCGTCAAGGGGGAGTCTGTTGGTACATCCTGTGTGACGATAGCAGTCTAAGTGATCTTACATTGTGATTTAACAAGTGTTTGTTATATATGTTTATATATGGTTGATATTTATTAGTGTTTGTATGTTTGAACTTGATGTAACGTATTACAAGAAGTTCAAACATAAAGTACAAAGATAAAATCAATCATAAAGTAAAAACATAAGTTTCAATGCTAAGTTGTTTAAGTGAATTAGTTAGATTCGAATTATATAAGGCTTGACATTCGAATCTGTGATAGATTCGAATGTAGCCCTAGATTCGAATGAGGGCAGATTCGAGAGTGTCATTGTGGACAAACTCGAATGGGCCTTGGGCCGGATTCGAGTTTGGCCCATAACAGACTCGAATCAGGCTCTATAATTAGGGATAGACTCGAGATATTATCAGACTTTTTGCAGAATTCGTGAGGGATTAAGCATTAAGCGATCTCGAGTTTATCATTAGTGTTAGTGCCGTTTCGGAGAGAATCAGTTCGTAGGATCGTTCGTGTGTCGTTCGTTCAGCCTCTGATAGTCTCCGTGTTTCGTGTGTGAGAGTTGTTTCCGTCTACCCGTTAACGAGGATTCCACACTCGTTGACGGCTCCGCGTCTAGATAGATCTCGTAGTGGTAGACATTACAGTAACGAAATTTCGGCATGACCTATTCGTAATATTAATAAACCAACCTGTATTTTCGAATTCAAAATAAACTACAAAATACATTTCCAAGTTATCAAATTCCTTAGTACAATACCCAAAACAAATCAGAGATTTATGCGCTTACACGCCCATGGATCTAACTATCAATACATGAATGAGGGTACAACCAAAACACAAGTTCTACAACCACCATTTAAACCTTTGATGACCCAAGTACATTGCAAATAATGGGATTAAGCACATCAACCTTCATCAAGTCTTAAATAGATAAATGTGAAGATGAATTATAAAACAAGGGTGATCTACTCCCTCCCTGAAATAAGGCATAATTAAATGTACCAAAAGAGTCTATCTTGAACACGAACTCCTACTTGTTGGTACATCCGGTGTGACGACAGCAATCTAGTTTTGTTATTAATTGTGTATGATATCTGCATTTGCATGTTAAGTTCTAGAATGTCAAGTTAATTTCTAGACTGTCAAGATAAGTTCTAGACTATGAAGTTAAGTTCTAGAATGTGCAGTTAAGTTCTAGAATGTCAAGTTAAGTTCTAGACTATCAAGTTAAGTTCTAGAATATGCAGTTAAGTTCTAGACTGTGAAGTTAAGTTCAAGAATGTGCAGATAAGTTCTAAGATGTGAAGATAAGTTCGTGGAGGAGCGTCTACACAAACTTAAGGGCTGTATAATGAACTTATCATTGTGAATTCAACAATCTTTGAAGGCTCAGAGGTTCTGTCCAACTGACAGAACATCCGGGTAAATAAATCTTTGGATAACACGATTTCCAGAGCTCGTGTAGTGCACGTATGATCTAGAAAGGTTTTCAGAGAGTTTCTTGGAGCAATACATCATGTGGGGCCGTGTCTTACATCGGCTAACATCGTGTTCGGCTCCGTGTTCCGTGCGTGATCGATCCGTTAAGAGTCTAACGAGGATTCGGCACTCGTTGGACGGCGTCACGTCAAGATCAGATCTGTAGACGTGGTGACCTTACAAGAAAAATTTTTATAAATGATTGGAAAAATCAAAAGTATATTACAAATACTTGAGTTTTGGATAGTTTTCAAATATGCTTGGGTCGGTTTTAGTAACACTGACCCGTCAGATTTTGCTGCACAAAAAGCATAAAGGTGGTCGGATATACTAACACCGACCTGTCATAAAGATTCCGGCCTCAAAATGGTTAAAGATTCCACCCGTGACTCTGCAAAAATCCAAACCTCAAGCAACCCATCCACCAGTGACTCTGCAAAAATCCAAACCTCACCCGTGAATAAACGTGTGCAGTAACCCGTGACCAAAAAGTAGGTCGGACTTACTTCCTCCGACCCGTCAGAATTTTGTTTTTTCCTTCACCCTTTCCCCTTTAAAGCCTTGGCCACCATCATTTTCAAAGCATCCGAACACCTTAACTCTCTATTCCACCACCTTTCATTTTCAAAAATATTCCACCACCTTTCACTTTCAAAAATATAATACGTCGTGTTTGTTTATTCGGGATTCAAAATTCCGACTCTTCACAATGGCTGCAGAACCTCAAATTTATCCCGGCCCAATAAACAATGAATTATTGTTTTAAAGTGAACAACATCGGGCCAGACACTTATTTTACCTTGATGACACAAATGAAGCGCATAAACGGGTATTGGACTCACAACTTTCGGTACGTCGTGCTGATCAAAAATTTTGGATGTGGATAAGAGAACATCCCATCCCGGATCCGGTCATGCACTATATTAACGAGGCGGGATTTGGTGGTGTCTTCCGATGCAGTTATTTTAGGATGGATCATTCTTTGATCACTGCTCTTGTGGAGAGATGGCGACCGGAAACCCACACGTTTCACCTTCCTATTGGTGAAGAAACGGTGACATTGCAAGACGTACAAATCTTGTGGGGCCTTCCCGTTGATGGCGATGTCGTAACTGAAACACCCTCCAACTAAAATAGATGTTTCACGAACAATTAACAATAATTATTGACAAATACTTGCGGAATTACGGTCAAATTTAAATTTTTCAATATACAAAACCATCAACATGATTCACCCCACTTTGTCGCCTATCAAAGAGCAAAGTGTGGTAAATCACGGATCAAATGTTTGGGTTTAATATCTATCATTCACAATACAATTCAAGGTTCTAGCCAAGGCTATACGCCGGCATATACAAAATGGGAGTCCACTAAGTCCCCAACCCCAAGTGTCATCGAAGCTATACCAAAATACGAGCTGCTAGCCGAGCTCCAATCCTACTATCACGGATCAGGCGTGACCTTTTCCTTTACCTGAAAGGTTAACAACTCACGAGGGTCAACAAAGTTGAGTGAGATGCTAGATTAGTAAGAAACACAATATGCATGTATGCAACGATAGTTAACTAATGTGTTCTATAATCAACATGATCTGATGCTCAATTTAGGCTTAGAGCTAGCCCAACATATTGCTCAATTTAGGCTTAGAGCTAGCCCAACATATTGCTCAATTGAGACTTAGAGCTAGTCCAACGTGTTGCTCAAATTAGGCTTAGAGCTAGCCCAACGTTTCCATGGATATCCAGGTGAGGTCAAAGGAAAGACATACACGAATCATGAGGCCCTACATACCTCCCATATGCCCAACAAGTCAACATGAAAGTGTTAAAGCAACGAGAAATCAATATCACATGTCTACGATAGATACAATATTATATTCGACAAGGAAACCGACAATAAGCAAAGCACATAATGTAACACTAATGCTAGAACTCATAGTGATTGGTTTACAAGACTTTCAAGCCCTTCCAACAAAGTCACAATATCCCGGAGAATGGCTAATGCTTGCAAGCAAACTCCTTTCGGCTCGGATCACCTAAAGCATTCATAACGTGTACCCGTAAGCCCCCGAACACAATAATCGACTCCGAGAGGGTCCTAAGGGTAATGGGACATCAAACCGAAAGTATAAAGTCCAAATGAGGCCTCACAAGATCCGGAATGGATCCAAAGCCCTCAAACCCTTTAAACACTTACTTTAGAAGTGTATTGGACGCATAAGACCCGAGCATCGACCCCCCGACCGACCAAAACACATTCCAGGGGCAGTAGGGTGGTCATGGCACGACCCAAGGGGGGTAGCGCCGTGACCAACAGTCTGTTGGTTCCCCTCTACACCTGAAATGTCATAAATGCTCCAAATTCCCACCCAACTCTCATAAATGCATCCGACACTTGCACGGGACTTTTCCAACCATATGACTAGCATAATAAGGTCTTTTAAACTCCTCTAAACATAATAATATCATATTCTAACATTCCATGATTCGTTGGAGTTCATACGGGCTCCAAACGAGTCCCGGGACGACCGAAAACTCCAACCGGCAACACCGAGCTCCAAATGAGCTTGGACTCACTTCTAACCAGTACTATAACACTATTTAACACATTTAGACTATATTTAAGCATTCCATTATGATTACTCATTAAATTTCTATCCAAACACGATTGTGAACTCGTTGGGGCATTTCACCGAACACTTGGTGTGCGGTTTTGACTCGAAACCCCGATTTGAGTTCTATCAATTTCCACTACTCCCAAATGACTAATAAATCATTTATAAACATATTTGAACTCATTCAAAGCTCCAAAACGTAAAAACACCATATTTCATTCATTTATCAATTTGAGCCCTAGATAAGCTCATAAATGGATTTGCATCGAAACTAACACGAACTACCAATGTAGTTACATATTTTGGCTCCATTTTGATCATATAACAACATATTAAAAATTTAGAACCTTTACTAAACAACTCAACTTAAACCCATTTGGGTTCCATTCTCCAAAAATAGGGAAACGGAGAAGATGAAGAAGATGGAGAGGAATAGAAGATGATTATACCTTCAATGGAGATGGAAGATCCAAGATTTAGCCTCAAGTCTTGCAAAACTTAATCATCCAAACCAAACCCTAGTTCACCCTTTCCTTTCTCTCTTCTTTTCTTTCAAAAGCCAAACAAAAAAATGAAGGTGTGTGTGTGTGCTATGTGTTGGACGGTTCAAGGGGAGAAAAGGGTGTGGGTTTTTGGCCTTTGGCCAATCCCACCCCTCATATTTACAATATGCCATTCAACCCCATCCCAAACACTTCATTTATTTGCAAATGAACTACAAGATTATTTGATGCAACAATTAAATAAAACAATCCCAAATAGATGAATTTGACATAATTACACTAAATGGATTCAAACACTATATTAACCCACTAATATGTCATGCTTGATTAATATTTAATTGATTTGCAAATTTCGGGATGTTACAATTCCTCCCTACTTAAAAGGATTCCGCCCACGGAATCAATTCGACTCAAACAACGCCGGATATTTGGCTTCCATCTCGGCCTTCGTCTCCCACGTCATCAAGGACCCACGATGATGCTTCCAACGAACTAACACAATCTCGATCTCCTTATTTCGCAACTTGGTGACTTTCTCACCCAAAATTGCTTCCGGCTCCTCAACATACCGCAACCTTTCATTTATATGAACATCGTTCAACGGAATGACTACTTCAGGATTTATCGGACTCTTCTTCAAATAGCTCACATGAAAGGTGTCGTGAATACCTGCAAGCTCTTTCGGCAACTCTAATTTGTAGGCTTGAGCACCTATGCGCTCGATGACCTTGAAAGGTCCAACATATCGTGGGCTCAACTTCCCACGCTTACCGAACCTCATCACTCCCTTCCACGGAGATACTTTCAACATAACCGAATCCCCGACTGCATGCTCTACATTCTTATGGCGCTTGTCTGAATACGACTTCTGACGGTCTTGGGCGGCCTTAATTCGCTCCCGGATAATCTGAATTTTCTCATTGGTTTCTTGAATCAATTCCGGTCCCGCCAAAGGCTTCTCGCCAGCTTCACGCCAACAAGTAGGGGTACGACATTTACGGCCATACAACGACTCATAGGGTGCCATCTTTATCGAGGAGTGATCACTATTATTGTAGGCGAACTATATAAGGGGCAAATGAGTATCCCAATTGCCTCCCAACTCAATCACACACGCTCGAAGCATGTCTTCCATAGTCTGATTTGTCCGCTCAGTTTGACCATCAGTCTCCGGCTGGAACGCCGTGCTCAAATTCACGCGCGTCCCTAACTGCTCTTGCATACTTTTGCCAAAATCGTGACGTGAACCGCGAGTCACGATCCGAGACAATAGATTTCGGAATACCATGGCGCACGACAATCTCATCAATGTACATCCAGCTAGACGATCCAACGGATAATTTTCCCTAATTGGCAGGAAATGCGCGGACTTGGTCAATCGGTCAACAATAACCCAAATTGCATCGTGCTGACGCTGAGTCTTCGAAAGTTTCACCACAAAATCCATTGTGATATGATCCCATTTCCATTCGGGTATATCCAGAGGCTGCATACTACCTGACGGTTTCTGATGTTCGGCTTTGACTTGCAGACAGGTCAGGCAACGCTCCACGTGGTTGCCAATATCCCGCTTCATTCCCGGCCACCAATACTCCAATTTCAAATCATGGTACATCTTGGAGCTACCTGGATGAATAGAGAACTTCGAATTGTGTCCGTCTTCAAGGATCACGTCCCAAATACCCCCAATCTTAGGCACCCATATCCGGTCCTTGTACAATTTCAACCCATTACTTCCGTCGACTAATGTTGCGCTTTGACCAACCATCCTTTCGGATTTAACGTTTTCTTCCTTGAGACCTTCGACTTGCCACTTCCGGATATCATCAATGATCGATGAAGTCACCACCACGTGGGTGAGTGCATAGCAAGTCGTCTCCGGATACCTCTTTCGACTTAAAGCGTCGGCTACAACATTCGCTTTCCCGGGTTGATATAGGATCTCACAATCATAATCCTTTATTAATTCCATGGCTCGCCGCTGCCTCATATTTAACTCCTTCTGGTCAAAGAGATGCTTCAGGCTCTTGTGATCCGTAAAGAGTTGACATCGAGTTCCATACAAATAGTGGCGCCAAATCTTCAAAGCAAACGTGACGGCTTCGAGCTCGAGATCATGCGTTGGGCGACTCTTCTCATAGTCTTTCAACTGCCGTGAAGCATAAGCTATCACCTTTCCCCTTTGCATCAATAC
This sequence comes from Centrapalus pauciflorus, assembly GCA_020465985.1. Taxonomy (NCBI): domain Eukaryota; kingdom Viridiplantae; phylum Streptophyta; class Magnoliopsida; order Asterales; family Asteraceae; genus Centrapalus; species Centrapalus pauciflorus. Next base: position 458,057 of record JAANYP010003725.1, read on the forward strand.
ACATCCCAATCCATTTATGGAGGCATCACTGTATACCGCGAAGTCTTCATTACCTTCGGGCAAGGCAAGAACAGGAGCCTTAGTCAAACGGGCTTTCAACGTCAAAAAGGCCTCCTCTTGCGGCTCTGCCCACACGAACTTTGCGTTTTTACGCGTCAAAGATGTAAGAGGGACCGCGATTTTTGAGAAATCTTGAATAAATCGCCTATAATACCCGGCCAATCCAAGGAAACTTCGAATTTCTGAGGCATTTCGAGGCGCTTCCCAACTCTCAATAGCTTCGATTTTGGAAGGATCGACCGACACACCCTCTCGAGATATAACATGACCTAGAAATTGCACTTGGCGCAACCAAAATTCACACTTTGAGAACTTGGCGTGAAGCCGATCCTTGCGAAGGAGTTCTAGGAGTTCCCTTAAGTGCACAGCATGGTCCGCTTCCGACTTAGAATAGACCAAGATATCGTCAATGAACACGATCACCGATTTATCGAGCATCGGTCTACACACTCGATTCATCAAATCCATGAAAGCGGCAGGAGCATTAGTGAGCCCAAACGGCATCACCAAAAATTCATAGTGACCATAACGAGTCCGAAAAGCGGTCTTTGGAACGTCTTCTTCCTGAACCTTTAATTGATGATAACCCGAACGAAGGTCAATCTTCAAAAAATAGGAAGCCCCTTGCAACTGATCGAACAAATCGTCTATACGAGGCAGAGGGTATTTATTCTTTATCGTTACTTTATTCAACTCTCTATAGTCAATGCACATCCTTAAGGACCCATCCTTCTTTCTAACGAACAAAACCGGAGCACCCCAAGGTGAAGTACTCGGTTGGATAAACCCCTTGTCCAACAAATCTTCCAACTGGGTCCACATCTCCATCATCTCCGAAGTAGCCAAACGGTAAGGAGCTCGGGCAATGGGAGCAGCTCCTGGCACCAAATCTATCCGAAATATAGCTCTATCGGGTGGCAAACCCGGCAAGTCCTCTGGAAAAACGTCCGGGAAATCGCTCACTATTGGCACGTCCTCCAAACTCTTCTCCTCCTTCTTGGCATTCAACACATATGCTAAGAAGTTCTGACACCCCTTACTAATGCTTCTACGAGCTTTTGCCAAAGAAATGATCACCACTTCTCCTTTACGCTTCTCCCCGTAGATGAATATTTCACTGCCGCAGGGAGTCGTCAATCGAACAACCCTTTTGGCACACACGATACTAGCTTCATTTGCCGCCAACCAATCCATACCCACGATTACATCAAACTCCTTTGTGTCTATTGGCACAAGGTCAATCCCAAATTCATACCCATCTAAGGTGAGTTTACAATCAAAATAAATTTGGGTAGCCACAATCGACATCCCATTTTGTAACATCCGGCACTAAACGAGGTTAGCAATGATGCCCTAATCCACATTTAATAGTCAATTATAGCCTAATCCATAGTCATTAGAACTTAATCAAATGATTAACAAGGCTTATTAGAAGACTCAACTCAATTAGAATCAAATTCATCGGTGCGATGAATCGGGAAATCAATTAATCCGATCAATTTACGATATGAGGGATTAATTCAACTAAGTACGTAATTAAATTATGATTAGTAACACTAATCATACACTAATACAATTACTTAACCTTAATTATGCAAGACTAAAAACAATTCATTAAAACAATGTATTCAAAAGTATTTTTGAATTTACAAGAAAAGGGAAATACAAGAATACATTCTAAATACTTTTATACAAAAAAAATATATATAAATACATGAAAATAATCCATAAAAATCTGGTCATAGGGTAGTACTACCCAAGATTTGATTTCAATTTTTTATTTCCCAACTCCATAACCTTTCATAATCAAATCTTTCACACCCCATTCTCCTTTCATTTCAACATGATCTTACACTCCACCTCCATTTGAAAGACCAAGACTTTGCCTATAAATAGAGGGCTTCCTTTTCATTATTTTCACACCAAAATATCTCTTTCTCTCCTCTCAAAACCGGATCCCACACACACACACACTACAAACATTTTCATTCAAGTGTTCTTGGTGAAATTCAAGTGTTCTTGGTGAACTTCAAGTGTTCTTGGTTCAAATCTTGCAAGAGTTCCAACTTCTTCTCAATTTCATACTCCAAATACATCAAAGTAAGTAAATACTAACTTATTTCATCATATATTTATGTTTATATAAGTCTTGCATAATATATATAATCACCAACAACAACAAGTTTCATAAAAACTCAAGTTTATAAGTTTCTAGTTTTATTTTTAAGTTGTTTCTTTAAATGTGTTTATGAATATATGAACACATTATAAAAGTGTTAATATTATGAAAACATGTGATATATATGTGTTTTTATAACTATTATGGCTTTTAAACAAGTTGTCTTTAAATAAACAACAAGAATCATAAGTTGTTTTAAATTTATAAACTACGGAATTTCGGCAGAATATTTGTATCGACTTTGAAAAATCATAACTAATTCATAACCCAACGAAATGAGTTGATTCTTGTCTCAAAAGTTAGATCTATGTCTTAACTATAGATCTGCAATTTTTCATAATTTATTTTGAAGTTTAAGACCTCCAGAAATTATTTGAGAAACCGAAAGTTTGACAGCTCAAAAATGGCCAACATAGCGTTTTTAACGAGATTTTTCACCAACCTAAACAACTCGAAAAATGGCCGTTCTTGATTCTAAAAATCCTTTGTATATAGTAGTTTAATGTCCTAGAAAACCAAAGTCTAAAACATTTTGGAGCTTGGTCAAAAACAGCCTCAAAGTAGGCCGAAAAACCTCCGAAAAAGCTGGAAAATTATATATATATAAACTTGACGTTTTAAGCAAATCTTATTTATAAACTTGTAATGTTGGGTGATTTAAGACATAAAAATCTATAAATATACATATTATCATATATTAGTGATATTAAGTCCTTATCATCATTTAGGACTCGGTTAAACACCTCCGGTTTCATCACCCATCAAACAACGCACTTTTGCATTTTTGCGCGTCGTTTTGCCATCACAAGTTCGGTGAGTCTTCATAGCCCCTATTTTTCACTATCTATTGGGGTGGAAATACATGCACTGTTTTTCATATGGACATCAAAACTGTTTATTTCTTATATGTATTACATGTTCGGATTCCATCAGCCCTTATATCATGAACCGTTAATTGCATTTATTTGTAAGCGCGAGTATATTGTGGATAGATCTATTGGGAGTCATGTCCCCCATTCGTGTTAGCTCGGTTCGGCTAACAGCGAGTGCATATATATTCAACACACGGTATTACGTATGGGAATACTGCACAGGGCAAACTCATTCTAATTAAGCTTCGGTTGCATGATGGTTTATGTAATACATACACGGAATTTATGATTTTATAAATTCAACTCATCTGATAATGTCCATACAACTGGTCTTTTCGCGTAAACCTATGAGCTCACCAACAATTTTTGTTGACGTATTTTAGCATGTATTTTCAGGTAATTAAGGCAAGTATGCCTTCAGAAGTAACCACTTTCAAGCTTCCGCACTTAAGGAGTCGCATTCTTTTTCAAACCGTCGGAGATTTATTTGCATTATTTTGGATAATTTAATTATGTATTCAAATCTCTGTACCTTGCGAACTACTCTTTATTATTTACGGGATTATGTAAAACATTTCTACCTTTTAAAGTTATATCGATGTATTTCTTTGAAAACGTCCATATAGTGGTCGTTCATTATGATTATGGTTACGCTTCCGCACTCGTCACGCCTCGCTGCCAACCGGGGTAGCAGGGTGTGACAGATTGGTATCAGAGCTATAGTTATAGTGAACTAGGTTGCATTAGTACCTAGACTATAACTGTTACAAAAACTAAACTTTCTTCAAGAACTGTGAACACATATATGGACCCTGATGACAATAACATATCGAAATTGACCCCTAGGGAAAGGGTGTGACTAGCACAACGGGAGTTTATCCCGGTACCTGCCCATCAGCCAAGCCCGTCGCAGTAGTAACGAGCAAGCATAGTACAGTGGGGATGGATGCCTCACACTCTCCAAGAGTGGAGAAACGAGGAGGGGATCCAAATCTAGTTTGAAGTCAGAATACCATCTTCCTCTCAAGTGTCGACACTTACCTAGAAACCTATATAACAAACGATGCCCCTGTTGGTGGCAAGGGCCGCCAGACACGACCTCCAATTTCGACAAAATCCACCAAGAGGTCGGTGAGATCTTTGCAAGGATTAAGCAGGAGGCAATGCAAACCACCAATAAACCTTAGGCTGACCAGAATACCCAGGCGATTTAACAAAACGGAATCGACGAATTGTGGCAGCACCCAGCGGAGCACAAAGCACACACTGCAGAACTAACCCAACGACTTAACGCTCTGGAGTACGAGGAAACCCCGGAGGCATCTCTTTATAGTATTTATCTAGGCTTTACTATCTGATATATCTTAGGGTAAATAAGGCTTAAGAATTTATCAGAAAATTCTGACCATATCATATACAAAGATTAAGTATCAAGAACTTTTATGAGGAATTAAGTTTAATTACAACTCTGCGTAGGAAAAGATAAAGCTGTGACTATCTGCCTAAGAAATTTCAAACTCGTAGACTTATCCTCTTACCCCATTAGATACCACTTATGCATTTCTACTATTTGATACTCCTGCTGATAGGAGCTTTATATCCACTAAGTTCACTAAGCAGATAAATTCCATTAAGTGCTACTTATGCTATTGAGGTTGATGACAGTGAGACGCTTAAGACAAATAATATAAGTCGAGGATGCTCCTTAGAATTAGTAGGCCGACTCTTTGAAACAGACATGATACCCATAAAACTGGGAAGTGTTTACGTGGTCATAGGCATGGATTGGCTATCGAAAATCGTGTGGAAATAGTATGCAACAAGAACACAGTTCATATACCTTTAGCCAATAAGAAGGTCCTTACTGTCCAACGTAAAGCAAGAAATACCAAAGTAAGCATCATCTCTAGCATTAGGACCCTGAAGTGTTGATAGAGAGGGAACCAAAGGGAAAGCGGCTCGAAAATATTCTTATTATTTATGGTCACCCCAAAGTTTTTCCAGAACACTTACCTGAACTCCCAACATCGAGGCAAGTCAAACTCAAAAATAGGCCTACTATCAGGTGCGGTACCAGTGGCTCGAGCACCATGCCGATTAGCCCCATCAATAGTGTAAGAATCGTCCAACCAACTGTAGGAGCTCTTAAATAAAGGGCCTATCAAACCGAGTTCCTCGCTTTGGAGGAGCTCCAATTTTGTTCATAAAGGAGAAGGATGGAACTTTCGGGATGTGCATCAATTACCGAGAAATTAAATAAGCTAAAAGAACCAATACCCACTTCCAAGGATCAATGACTTGTTTGATAAAACTCCAAGAATTAAGCTTCTATTCGAAGATCGACCTTAGGTCTGGTTACCATCAGGTTAGAGTTCACAAGAAAGATATTCCAAAGACAGCTTTCAGATTTCGTTTCGGTCATCATAAATTCCTATTAATGCCGTTTGGATTAACCAGTGTCCCCAACGGTACTCATGGACCTCATCGGGTGTGCAAACCTTATTTAGACAAATTCGTGATTGTATTCATGAATGACTTTTAATCTACTCACGAAACGAGAAGGAGCACGAGCGACATTTAAGACTGATTCTGGAATTATCGGAGAAAGAACAACTATATGCTAAGCTTTCTATGACTAGGAGAGGTGAAATCCCTCGGTCACGTGAACAATAGTAAAGGAATCCAAGTCGACCCCGCAAAGATCAAGGCTATCAGGAATTGGTCAACTCTTAGAACCCCCATAAAGATACGACAGTCCTTAACACTTGCCACTTATTATAAGCAACTTTCTCAAAGACCACCAGAACTCTAACAAAACTGACCCGAAAAGACATTAAGTATGATTGGAGCAAGGATCAGGAGATATCATTTCAGTTATTAAAGCACAAACTGTGCAGCGCGCCTATTTTGTCCATACCTAAGAGGAACGAGAAATTTATAGATTACTGTGACGCTTCACACAATGGGCTTATATAGAAAAATAGGGACATAGCTTATACTTTATGAAAACTTAAGGTTCACTAGGTGATTTACACAACGCAAGATCTGGATCTTGAAGCAGTAGTCTTTATCCTTGGAGACATTAGTTGTACGGTATGAAGTATATTGTATTCACAGACCATAAGAGCCTCCAACACATCTTGAACTAGAAAGAGTCGAATACGAAGTAGTACCGTTGGATGGAACTAATAATTAATGGCAACCGTGAAAATTCATTATCACCTGAGGAAAACTAAGGAGCTAAGCCGTTAAGAGTACAAGTGGATAAATAGTTTAGAATAAGGGCTAATAAAAATTGATATTTCATGAAAAGAATCTGATTACTCTGTTTGGTGGAAAAAGAAAGCTGGCTATGGATGAAGGACACAAATTAAGATATGTCGTTCACCCCGGATCCAATAAAATGTATCATGACCTTAAGAAACTATACGGGTGGCCTATCATGAAGAATGACATTGCCAAATCGGTCAGAAAATTCCTAACACGCTCCAAAGTTAAGATAAACCATCAGAAACCATTTGGGTAATAGTCGACAACCTAACAAAATCCACGCGTTCCTACCAATCAAGAAGAACATCAGGATGAATAAGCTAGTCCAAACGTACCTCAAGGAAGTCGTCTCCGGACACGGAGTGCCTATTATAATCATTTTGATATGGATAGCAGATCTACAGCTAAGCTTTTGGCAATTATTATAGCAAACTGTGGATACAAACCTGGACTTGAGTACCACATATCACTCTCAGACCAATGGTCAGAATAATAGAACGATCCAAACCCTAGAACATACATTAAGAGCCTGTGTAATGGATACTCATTTGCCTTAGTGGAATTATCGTACTACAATAGCTATCACTCAAGTATTAAAGCTGCTCCGTTTGAAGCCCTCTACGGGCGAAAGTGTCGATCACCTCTTTGTTGGGCTGAAGTAGGAGATAGTCAGATCACTGGACCTGAGATCATCCAAGAGACTACAGAAAAGATAGCCCAGATTCGTAACCGATTAAAGATCGCGCGGGATCGACAGAAGAGTTATGCAGACATTCGACGAAAGGATTTGAAATTCCAAGAGGGAGATCAAGTAATGTTGAAAGTCTCGCCTTGGAAAGGCGTAATCCGTTTTGGGAAACGAGGAAAACTCAATCCTCATTATATCGGACCATTCAAGATCACCAAAAGAATTGGCCCGGTAGCTTACCGACTCGATCTACCCCCAGAACTTAGTAACGTTCATAACACCTTCCACGTGTCCAATCTTAAGAAGTGTCTGGCTGATGAATCACTCGTTATACCCATGGACGAGCTGGAGTTAGACGATAAGTTGAACTTCATTGAGCAACCTGTAGAAATAATGGACCGAGAAGTCAAGAAACTAAAGCACACCCGGATCCCGATAATAAAAGTCAGATGGAACTCTAAGCGAGGTCCTGAGTTTACGTGGGAACGCGAGGATCAGTTCCGGGAAAAATACTCTTACCTATTCTCAAATACTCAAGAAATGGAGAACACGAGCTAATTTCGGGACGAAATTCCCTTAACAGGGGGAGACTGTAACATCCGGCACTGAACCAGGTTAGCAACAAACCCTAATCCACATTTAATAGTCAATTATAGCCTAATCAATAGTCATTAGAACTTAATCAAATGATTAACAAGGCTTATTAGAAGACTCAACTCAATTAGAATCAAATTCATCGGTGCGATGAATCGGGAAATCAATTAATCCGATCAATTTACGATATGAGGGATTAATTCAACTAAGTACGTAATTAAATTATGATTAGTAACACTAATCATACACTAATACAATTACTTAACCTTAATTATGCAAGACTAAAAACAATTCATTAAAACAATGTATTCAAAAGTATTTTTGAATTTACAAGAAAAGGGAAATACAAGAATACATTCTAAATACTTTTATACAAAAAAAATATATATAAATACATGAAAATAATCCATAAAAATCTGGTCATAGGGTAGTACTACCCAAGATTTGATTTCAATTTTTTATTTCCCAACTCCATAACCTTTCATAATCAAATCTTTCACACCCCATTCTCCTTTCATTTCAACATGATCTTACACTCCACCTCCATTTGAAAGACCAAGACTTTGCCTATAAATAGAGGGCTTCCTTTTCATTATTTTCACACCAAAATATCTCTTTCTCTCCTCTCAAAACCGGATCCCACACACACACACACTACAAACATTTTCATTCAAGTGTTCTTGGTGAAATTCAAGTGTTCTTGGTGAACTTCAAGTGTTCTTGGTTCAAATCTTGCAAGAGTTCCAACTTCTTCTCAATTTCATACTCCAAATACATCAAAGTAAGTAAATTCTAACTTATTTCATCATATATTTATGTTTATATAAGTCTTGCATAATATATATAATCACCAACAACAACAAGTTTCATAAAAACTCAAGTTTATAAGTTTCTAGTTTTATTTTTAAGTTGTTTCTTTAAATGTGTTTATGAATATATGAACACATTATAAAAGTGTTAATATTATGAAAACATGTGATATATATGTGTTTTTATAACTATTATGGCTTTTAAACAAGTTGTCTTAAAATAAACAACAAGAATCATAAGTTGTTTTAAATTTATAAACTACGGAATTTCGGCAGAATATTTGTATCGACTTTGAAAAATCATAACTAATTCATAACCCAACGAAATGAGTTGATTCTTGTCTCAAAAGTTAGATCTATGTCTTAACTATAGATCTGCAATTTTTCATAATTTATTTTGAAGTTTAAGACCTCCAGAAATTATTTGAGAAACCGAAAGTTTGACAGCTCAAAAATGGCCAACATAGCGTTTTTAACGAGATTTTTCACCAACCTAAACAACTCAAAAAATGGCCGTTCTTGATTCTAAAAATCCTTTGTATATAGTAGTTTAATGTCCTAGAAAACCAAAGTCTAAAACATTTTGGAGCTTGGTCAAAGACAGCCTCAAAGTAGGCCGAAAAACCTCCGAAAAAGCTGGAATATTATATATATATAAACTTGACGTTTTAAGCAAATCTTATTTTTAAACATGTAATGTTGGGTGATTTAAGACATAAAAATCTATAAATATACATATTATCATATATTAGTAACATTAAGTCCTTATTATCATTTAGGACTCGGTTAACCATCTCCGGTTTCATCACCTATCAAACTATGCAAACTTGCATTTTGCGCATATTTCTCCATCACAAGTTCGGTGAGTCTTCATAGCCCCTATTTTTCACTATCTATTGGGGTGGAAATACATGCACTGTTTTTCATATGGACATCAAAACTGTTTATTTCTTATATGTATTACATGTTCGGATTCCATCAGCCCTTATATCAGGAACCGTTAATTGCATTTATTTGTAAGCGCGAGTATATTGTGGATAGATCTATTGGGAGTCATGTCCCCCATTCGTGTTAGCTCGGTTCGGCTAACAGCGAGTGCATATATATTCAACACACGGTATTACGTATGGGAATACTGCACAGGGCAAACTCATTCTAATTAAGCTTCGGTTGCATGATGGTTTATGTAATACATACACGGAATTTATGATTTTATAAATTCAACTCATCTGATAATGTCCATACAACTGGTCTTTTCGCGTAAACCTATGAGCTCACCAACAATTTTTTTTGTTGACGTATTTTAGCATGTATTTTCAGGTAATTAAGGCAAGTATGCCTTCAGAAGTAACCACTTTCAAGCTTCCGCACTTAAGGAGTCGCATTCTTTTTCAAACCGTCGGAGATTTATTTGCATTATTTTGGATAATTTAATTATGTATTCAAATCTCTGTACCTTGCGAACTACTCTTTATTATTTACGGGATTATGTAAAACATTTCTACCTTTTAAAGTTATATCGATGTATTTCTTTGAAAACGTCCATATAGTGGTCGTTCATTATGATTATGGTTACGCTTCCGCACTCGTCACGCCTCGCTGCCAACCGGGGTAGCAGGGTGTGACACATTTGCAACATCGATAGTCAAAGGTAAAGGCAACAATGAAGGCAATTTATCAAGCTTTCGCGCAAATGATTTAGCAATAAACGACACATTTGCACCAGAATCAAAAAGAACAATAGCAGGTAAGGAGTTCAATAGAAAGGTACCGGTAACAACATCCGGTGCGTCTCGAGCCTCCTCCGCGGTGATCTGGAATACCCGCGCATGAGCTTTTGACGCGTTCCCCTTTGATTGGGAGGAACCGCCACCAACTACCGACTTCGCCACCGATGCTTTACTTTCTGCCGGCACGTCTTTCCGATTGGGACAACCCCACGATTTGTGTCCCGACTGATCACATACAAAACATTTATCCGCATATTTTGGGCACTTAGTACGAATGTGCCCCTCTTCCCCACAGCTATGACAAATGAGGGGACCCCGATTGCACTCCCCTTTGTGGAATTTCCCACACTTATTGCAAGACGCGGCGACATTAGACGAGTGCCGCTTTGATTGATTCAAGGAGTACGACTGTTGCTTTGATGGTGCATGCGATTGAGTTCGAGAATCACCACCCTTAGAATGAGAGTGAGGAGTACGAGGCGGTCGATACGACCCTTGAGGAACCTCGGTCTTCAATTTCTTAGATGAGAGGGCATCAGGATCAACACGAGAGACTTCATACTCTCGGATGCGAGCAAGTTCAACGACTTGATCAAAGGTCTTGATCACTTGCATCTTCACAAATTCTCGAATTTCTTTCCGAAGGCCCTCCACAAAATACTCTGCCTTCTGATTTTCGTCCGATACCAGCGGCCCAACAAACATAGCCTTGGAGTTAAACTCCGCTAGATAGTCATCCACCGATAGATCGCCCTGATGGAATGTGAGGAAGTCTCTTTTGATCTTCTGAATTGAAACGGCAGGACAGAATTGCCGCTTGAACCGAATTTTGAATTGGTCCCAAGTCATGGACCTAATCATCTCCTCTCCCAGAACTTCAACCTCCGCATCCCACCAAGTCAAAGCGGGGCCCTTCAACAATACCGAACTTTCTTCTCCTCGCGGCAGTCGTTCACACGGAAGAACTTCTAGACCTCTTTTAGCCAGTCCATTGACGGGCGTGCCCCGATCTTTCCATCAAATTCGGGAGGCCTACATCCCATGAAGGTTTTAAACGAGCAACCCTTTCTGGACTTCGAAGCTTTTTCTTTCTTCTTGCCAGTTTCATTGTCGTTGCGGGCATTCTCCCCGCTCCCACCTTCACGATTGATATCGATACTCACTTCAGTATGAGCCTTGTCTTCTCTTGCCTTCTCCATCCGCTCATAGAAGGCTTGCATCTTCGCCTCTAGCAACAACTCATGTTGCTGATTGTTCTGCTCCATGATCTCCGCCATTTTCTGGAGCATCCGGTCCTCTCTCAATTCGTCCTCCCCGGATTGAAAGGATTGATCGTTGCCGGATTCATCAGATTCTCGAGGGCTTACTACCGGCCCTTGGTTACGATTGGATCTGTGATCCGACATTTCGACTGAAATAAAACCCAAGAGGCATTCGATAAATGCTCACATATAAGCTCAACGACGAATACATAATATATTTCACACTATAAGCTTAACGTCTACCCGTTAATTTCCCAAACCTAGGCCGAGTCAACTTTACGATTATTTTACTAGTGTTGCCTAGGTGGGCCAATGCTAGCATCCGAACCCGCGTTCAGTGGTGAGTGTCGTCGACTACACTCAGTCATTGAACACACTCTCTGATACCAAATTGAAACACCCTCCAACTAAAATAGATGTTTCACGAACAGTTAACAATAATTATCGACAAATACTTGCGGAATTACAGTCAAATTTAAATTTTTCAATATACAAAACCATCAATATGATTCACCCCACTTTGCCGCCTATCAAAGAGCAAAGTGTGGTAAATCACGGATCAAATGTTTGGGGTTTAATATCTATCATTCACAATACAATTCAAGGTTCTAGCCAAGGCTATACGCCGGCATATACAAAATGGGAGTCCACTAAGTCCCCAACCCCAAGTTCATCGAAGCTATACCAAAATACGAGCTGCTAGCCGAGCTCCAATCCTACTATCACGGATCAGGCGTGACCTTTTCCTTTACCTGAAAGGTTAACAACTAACGAGGGTCAACAAAGTTGAGTGAGATGCTAGATTAGTAAGAAACACAATATGCATGTATGCAACGATAGTCAACTAATGTGTTCTATAATCAACATGATCTGATGCTCAATTTAGGCTTAGAGCTAACCCAACATATTGCTCAATTTAGGCTTAGAGCTAGCCCAACATATTGCTCAATTGAGACTTAGAGCTAGTCTAACGTGTTGCTCAAATTAGGCTTAGAGCTAGCCCAACGTTTCCATGGATATCCAGGTGAGGTCAAAGGAAAGATATACACGAATAATGAGGCCCTACATACCTCCCATATGGCCAACAAGTCAACATGAAAGTGTTAAAGCAACGAGAAATCAATATCACATGTCTACGATAGATACAATATTATATTCGACAAGGAAACCGACAATAAGCAAAGCACATAATGTAACACTAATGCTAGAACTCACAGTGATTGGTTTACAAGACTTTCAAGCCCTTCCAACAAAGTCACAATAGCCCGGAGAATGGCTAATGCTTGCAAGCAAACTCCTTTCGGCTCGGATCACCTAAAGCATTCATAACGTGTACCTGTAAGCCCCCGAACACAATAATTGACTCCAAGAGGGTCCTAAGGGTAATGGGACATCAAACCGAAAGTATAAAGACCAAATGAGGCCTCACAAGATCCGGAATGGATCCAAATCCCTCAAACCCTTTAAACACTTACTTTAGAAGTGTATTGGACGCATAAGACCCGAGCATCGACCCCCCGACCGACCAAAACACATTCCAGGGGCAGTAGGGTGGTCATGGCGTGACCCAGGGGGGGTAGCGCCGCGACCAACAGTCTGTTGGCCCCCCTCTGCACCTGAAATGTCATAAATGCTCCAAATTCCCATCCAACTCTCATAATTGCATCCGACACTTGCACGGGACTTTTCCAACCATATGACTAGCATAATAAGGTCTTTTAAACACTTCTAAACATAATAATATCATGTTCTAACATTCCATGATTCGTTGGAGTTCATACGGGCTCCAAACGAGTCCCGGGACGACCGAAACTCCAACCGGCAACACCGAGCTCCAAATGAGCTTGGACTCACTTCTAACCAGTACTATAACACTATTTAACACATGTAGACTATATTTAAGCATTCCATTATGATTACTCATTAAATTTCTATCCAAACACGATTGTGAACTCGTTGGGGCATTTCACCGAACACTTGGTGTGCGGTTTTGACTCGAAACCCCGATTTGAGTTCTGTCAATTTCCACTACTCCCAAATGATTAATAAATCATTTATAAACATATTTGAACTCATTCCAAGCTCCAAAACATAAAAACACCATATTTCATTCATTTATCAATTTGAGCCCTAGATAAGCTCATAAATGGATTTGCATCGAAACTAACACGAACTACTAGTGTATTACATATTTTGGCTCCATTTTGATCATATAACAACATATAAAAATTTAGAACCTTTACTAAACAACTCAACTTAAACCCATTTGGGTTCCATTCTCCAAAAATAGGGAAACGGAGAAGATGAAGAATATGGAGAGGAATAGAAGATGATTATACCTTCAATGGAGATGGAAGATCCAAGATTTAGCCTCAAGTCTTGCAAAACTTAATCATCCAAACCAAACCCTAGTTCACCCTTTCCTTTCTCTCTTCTTTTCTTTCAAAAGCCAAACAAAAAAATGAAGGTGTGTGTGTGCTATGTGTTAGACGGTTCAAGGGGAGAAAAGGGTGTGGGTTTTTTGCCTTTGGCCAATCCCACCCCTCATCTTTACAATATGCCATTCAACCCCCTCCCAAACACTTCATTTATTTGCAAATGAACTACAAGATTATTTGATGCAACAATTAAATAAAACAATCCCCAAATAGATGAATTTGACATAATTACACTAAATGGATTCAAACACTATATTAACCCACTAATATGTCATGCTTGATTAATATTTAATTGATTTGCAAATTTCAGGATGTTACAGTAACCGACATAGATCTGCATTTTACAAATGAAGACGATCTATTTCTATATGTTCAATCATATTTAGGTTTTGTTCCTACTGCATCGCACTTTAAAGGCTATCATTTGAAATTCACAGCTTTAATGGAAGAAATAATGAAACCGGTCCCTGCAGATAACAAATTTCTATGCTTTTTTAGAAAATTTGATATTACTATTATTATTGTTATTATTGATTTTATTATTATTAGTTTGAAAATTTGATATTACTGTTATTATTGTTGTTATTATTATTAGTTTAGGTATTTAAAATAAAGTTACATTGAATAAGTTGCATTATTATTATTATTATTATTATTATTATTATTATTATTATTATTATTATTATTATTATTATTATTATTATTATTATTATTATTATTATTATTATTATTATTATTATTAGTATTATTAGTATTATTATTATTATCATTATTATTTTATGTTTTTTAAAAAGTTTTCTTATCGAAAAAGTTGGTGTTTGTAAGTTGTATTATTAAACTTGAATAAGTTGCATTATTAAAATTTGTATTATTAAAAATCTTACTGTATGTATTTATTTAAATTTAAAAATTTTATTATTATTATTATTATGTATTTTTATAAAACTTGTATGTATTTATTTTCTTATTTGTTAACTTTTAAATTATATAATACAAATCTTAACGAATTAAATATTTATAAAGTTAGATTGTTCTTTTATTTATTATTTATTTAAAAAGTTTTAATTAAATATAATCTCACACACATATACTTGAATAAGTTGCATTATTATTATTATTATTATTATTATTATTATGTATTTTATGTTTTTTAAAAAGTTTTCTTATCGAAAAAGTTGTTGTTTGTAAGTTGCATTATTAAAATTTGAATAAGTTGCATTTTTAAAATTTGCAATATTAAAAATCTTACTGTATGTATTTATTTATTTTTTAGAAATTTTATTATTTTTATTATGTATTTTTATAAAAATTGTATGTATTTATTTACTTATTTATTAACTTTTAAAATATATAATACAAATCTTAACGAATTAAATATTTATAAAGTTATATCAAAATAAAGTTACATTGTTCTTTTATTTATTATTTATTTAAAAATTTTTATTTAAATAAAATAACTCTCACACATACACTTGAATAAGTTGCATTATTATTATTAATATGTATTTTATTGTATTATTATTATTATTATAAAAAAATAGTATGTATGTATTTATTTTTTATTGTATTACTATTATTAAGTATGCTATTTTAAAAATTGTATGTATTTATTTACTTATTTATAAACTTTTAAAATATACAATACAATGGTGGTGTCTAGGATAGTCACGTTCAGATTGGGTTGTTGGATTTTCCGAAAGGTTGATAACCGAAAGGATCCTGCCCTCCGACTGACCTGACTGGCTGCTATTTCTTGTTGACGCTAGTCATTCTTTAAAAGTCAATATGTTAAATATTAAAAAAATAATTTTTATTTAACTCAGGTGAGCTGGGGCCGATTCAAAGAGCTCGGGTGTATATATTATATTTGCTTGGTGGCATGTTGTTTCCAGATAAGACTGGGAACCGCGTAACATTAAATTATGTACAGAATTTAGAGTATTTGTCCAGTTCCCGTCGTTTGAGTTGGGGTAGTGCAGTCCTTGCATCATTGTAAAGAAATTTATGCAAGGCATGTTCCCCGACCGAACAATATGTTTGTGGTCCGATGGTTCTATTGCAGCTATGGGCTTGGGCAAGAATATGTTGCTTTAGACCTAGGATGCCAAACATAGAACCGACAATACGTTGCCGTATGGCGGAAGGTAAATTTATAGATTGACATTTTAATTTGTTTTCAGCTATGGACTTGTTTTTTTTGTTATATTTAACTACTTTGTTTTCAGGTGGAGAGGCAGACATAGTTTTTTGGAGCCGGCCTCCCATTTGTTAGGAGCTATGCGTTATTCATTAAGTGTTTTGGGAGACAATGATGTATGTAAATGTATAGTTAGTTGACTTTTTATTACAATATCTTATAACACATGATCACTTTTATTACAATATGTTATGTCAATTTTTATGCAGTTTTTATGGGTTCCTTATCTGGATGATCTACAAGCCCTTCCTTGTGATTGTACACATGGTGCAGAGACGTGGCGGTGTGATACGTACTTAGTTTTTTGGGAGATTGTTGAACCACATTTGTCTAGTAGGGTAATGAGGCAGTTTTCATGGTGCAATCGATCCCAACAAATATTGGTTTTACACCGGATGTAAATAAAAAATACACGAAATCTGCAGACTATCCAGGAGGGTTAATTAGACAGAGACCTACTTATATTTTATTGACCAGTGGCACTCTCGACATGCAAACATTATGCATGGAGAGATTATTCAAAACAACAATTTTAGTGCCAGTTTTGAATATATGTGTTGGTATTCGGAGAGAACGGTGTGTCATATTGTTCGCCCAGTTCGCTCTCAACATCACGGGTTCATTAACAAGGCAGGAGCTTTGGATATGATGGTATATATTGCTACACGTTAATATTAGTTAATTTTACATATTTAACTTTAATTTTATTTAAGTTAATAGTTTGTTTATGTATTTTTACATACTTTTATCTTAACTTACAGATGGAGGGAATGTCGCAGTCCTATCAATTGTAGATGCAATGTGGGACGACAAATCAACATAGTCCTATGATTGAGCAGTAATGCAGGCAGTTGGTGCAGGGCAACGTCTGTTGATGCCACATCGACACATCGACAATTTAGCAGTGACTTTGCTGAATTTCAAGGTCCTCCAGCTCCGTCTGTTCAAAGGCATCGTCGAAGACCAAACACACGGGGTGTTAATCAGAGGTTTCGTGTACCAGATCTTAACGAATCTGGAGTTGTTTCTGATGAGAAGTTTGAAGGGCATTATAATTACAACGTTGCAGGGTCATCTAATTATAATGATGTTGGCCCGTCAATTTGTAACGTAGCAGGGTCATCTAATTATGATGATACTGGTCCGTCTGATTACAATGTTGCAGGGTCATCAATGATGGTCCACAATAATTTTTAATTGTGGTATTCAAGATCCTGGCCCGTCAAATTATCAACATGTAATGCAGACACCTCATCTGTCTCAACATGAGTACACCCCTTTGCACTCACACTCACCAGTGCAGCAAACAATGGCATTTAGGTTCCGGACGATAACTTTTACACTCCGACATTTAGTGGCTTTCAGTCGTTAACCGGTTCTCCAGTCCCGCTAGAGGTTCCGTTGGTTTCCCGTCACGGTATACGAGAGAGAGCATCTGAATCTATTCAGGCTGTGCCATATGATCAGTATTCAGAAAATAACGACTAGGATACGGCTATTAGTCTTAACTGGATATCCGAAACACTTAATGCAGAAGAACCGTCGATGCCAGAACCCAGAATGCCAACACCTCAAAGCAATATTGCCACGAGACGAGGGCGAAGGACGAATATAGGGCCACGCCCTTGTAATACATGTGATAATCAAGACAAACAATAAAAAATAATTTTAAACACAGTACTTGTAAATATATAGATTTTGATAACGTAAAAAGATAATTTATTAATGTTACGGATTGCTGTGACCCTAAATTGGAGTTCAAGCCTCGACGATACAGTTTTTTCTCCGATCAGGCTATGAAAGGTACGTCATTACTAGTTACTTTGCTTAAACTATTGTTGTCAAAGGATGATTATTTAATTTTGCATGGTGTTCTTGTTTTTTATGAGTTTTTCAGTTTAATTATCGAGTGGAAGCATTGTCATTGGAGTGCCTTGAGTAGTGTCCGAATTCCTAACGGGATATGATTTATAGAGGAAGAAACTATGCCGAAGATGGCTCACCAGATGAGCTTATTAAACATGATGGTTATTATTATTATTATCAGTTTATACGAATGATATGATTTATAGAGGAAGAAACTATGCCGAAGATGGTTCACCAGATGGGCTTATTAAACATGATGGTTATTATTATTATTAGTTTATACGAGTGATATGATTTATAGAGGAAGAAACTATGCCGAAGATGGTTCACCAGATGGGCTTATTAAACATGATGGTTAAAGAGGATCAATTTATACGAGTGATATGATTTATAGAGGAAGAAACTATGCCGAAGATGGTTCACCAGATGTGCTTATTAAACATGATGGTTAAAGAGGATCAATTTATACGAGTGATATGATTTATAGAGGAAGAAATTATGCCGAACAATTTTCAGTCTTTCAAGGGTTATTTGTAATAGATAAAAGTTAGTTTAGTGACAAAAGTGTAAAGACCAAAAGTTTTGATGAAATACATATAACAATTTCAGAATTGACAATTTAATTCATGTTGAAAGAAATACAATAATATGAAAAATAACATTCTAATTCATGATGAAACACATATAATAATATGAAAATTAACATTCTAATTCATGTTGAAATACAATAATAAAGCAACATGCCAACATACAAAGAAAAAAACTAGTGATCTGGATATTCCTTTATCATTTTTTCAATCCAAGCTGTTCGTTCTTCAATGGATGAGTTATAACTTTTAACCTCATTGTCTATTTCTTGTATTTTGTTATAATCATCTATCCGAGCCTCTCTAAGTTGATCGACATTTTGATTACACTCGGTTTGTAGTGCAGAAATAGTTAGTGTTCTTTCTTTCTTGAATCATTGATTCAATACGTCGACGCTCACGACATACATCATAGATCATTTCGTAATCATGATCATTTTGATCTTGAAGATGTTTAACAGATTGGCTCATAAACGTTGGCATGTTTCTGTCACCATAGTCAGAATTCACTCTCTCAATGAATGTCTTTCTTTTGTTACATTTAAGTTGTAAATCGTTAATTAAATTCAATTTTTTTTTCCATTTCTTCATAATCATTGAAGTTCTCCTCCTCGAGTTGGTTGACTTGTTGCTGACATTTTGCTTGCAGGAAATTGATCTTATTCTTCTTTTGTATCATCGGTAGTCCTTACGTATCCCCGACCGTGTCAAATATTAAACAACGGTCCCTTCGATTTAATAGATTAAGTTCTTCAATAGATTGTTGAATGTAGTGAGGCATGCTGGAAGAAACAGATTTTCGTGCTCCTTTGCTTGATTCGCCGCGGTATTTTGACATACTGATAGGAAGAATAATGTATTTATTGAGAGTTTGTAAGTAGAGTGTGATTTCCATTTGGTTAGTGTGCTCTATTTATAATATAACGTTTATGACAGGTTGGTGTTTGTAACACCGACCCGTCAGTATCTATGACAGGTTGGTGTTTGTAACACCGACATGTCAGTGTGTTGTTACGTCGTCAGCAGAAAGAATCTTACTATATTTATTTATTTCTTTATTTTTTAATGTATTATTATTATTATGTATTTTATTTTCGTTTTTTATGGTTTTTTTTTGAAATCGTATTTATTTATTGATAAACCTTTAAAATATATAAATATTTATTTATAAACTTTTATTTATAAACTTTTAAGATATAAATATGTATTTCTTAAAATTTAAGATATAAATATTTAGTTCTCTGTTGTCACCTCGTCAGCAGAGAATCTTACTGTATCTATGACAGGTTGGTGTTTGTAACACCGACCCGTCAGTGTGTTGTCACGTCGTCAGCAGAGAGAATCTTACTGTATTTATTTATTTCTTTATTTATTAATGTATTATTATTATTATGTATTTTATTTTCGTTTTTTACGGGGTTTTTTGAAATCGTATTTATTTATTTATAAACCTTTAAAATATATAAATATTTGTTTATAAACTTTTAAGATATAAATATGTATTTCTTAAATTTTAAGATATAAATATTTAGTTCTCTGTTGTCACCTCGCCAGCAGAGAATCTTACTGTATCTATGACAGGTTGGTGTTTGTAACACCGACCCGTCAGTGTGTTGTCACGTCGTCAGCAGAGAGAATCTTACTGTATTTATTTATTTCTTTATCTTTTAATGTATTATTATTATGTATTTTATTTTCGTTTTTTACGGTTTTTTTGAAATCGTATTTATTTATTTATAAACTTTAAAATATATAAATATTTATTTATAAACTTTTAAGATACAAAACGATTAATTAACGAATTAAATATTTATTTATAAACTATGTGTTGTCACCTCGTCAACAGAGAATTTTACTGTATGTATGACATGTTGGTGTTTGTAACACCGACCTGTCAGTGCATCAAATTGTTCTATAAATCTCAAATTTCGGTAGACATTTTGTAAACCATCCAAAATATTACTCAAAAAACCACAACCTCACTAGATGGATCCAGTTAATCCTTTTCTTGTTAATTTATATTGGGGTGGAAACGTGGAGTACGTAAACGGTGACGTTTGTTGTGATACAAATACCAGAACGTCAACAATTCTCATTGAACGTCATTAATCTTTCAATGAATTTGTTGAGTTGGTTTCCACTCGAATCCAGTTGAATAAGGATATGTACAAGTTATGCATGTTCCTATTATACCAATTTCAAGGTATGTCAGTAAGGTCAGAAATACTTGGAGATGAAAGCTTACATGTGCTCTATTATCTGGCAAGTATACAAGACCGTTATCTAGGTCATGTTGAAGTCAACATGGAGTTAATTCAACCACCATTGCATGCACACTCTTTTATGGAGCAACTTCAAAACATTGGAGTATCAGATCATACAAACATACCCACGTTCCAACATGTCGCACCTCATACAAATTTTCCATCACAACCATATGATTTTTTGGCGTATAACTCACCTTATTTTACGCAACCACCTATCCATCCATCACATGACTTACATACAGTACCATCACGTGTTGCATCGCAAGAACATCATGAGGAAGGCACTGCGAAATGCGAAGGCTTCGAGCTAAATTCTGATGATTGTAGCTCCGAACACTCGGAAGAACGTCAACAGTCTTACGAAGGAGAAATTGATCCTGATTCGGAGGATGGTGAGGCAGAGGAAGTATATCATTTGTCTAATATTGCACCAATGCAACAGGTTGGTGTTCAGACAGACGTGACAGCGGCCGGTTACAATGATCTTCCAGACTGGGCCATGGATGATGAAGAACTGGACATCTGGTCTGAGACTTCCGGTTTCATACGTTGTGGAATGTGCTTCAAAGGCAAAAAAGAACTTATTTATGCCATCAGAAGGTGGAATGTAGCACAAAACAGGGAGCTTATAGTAACTGATAGCACCACCACAATTTATAAAGCTAAGTGTTACACAAGACATCACCTATACAACTCCCAGTTGAATGAACCCGACTGCAAGTGGTTAGTTGGTGCTTCAAAAAGAAAAAATAATCAGTTTTGGCAGATTTATAAATGGGTGGATTCCCATAATTGTTATGGCAGTGTGGTTAGTAACAACAACCGCAGTTTAAAGTCAAACGTCATAGCGATGTCTATTATCCACTTCATAAGAGAAAAGATAGACTTTCCTGTGAAACAAGTTCAAGCTCATATAGAGAACGAGTTGCACGTGGATGTGTCATATAAAAAAAGCTTGGCATGGGAGAAGAAAAGCCATTGAAAGTGTCTATGGAAACTGGATAAGCAATTTTGCAGAGTTGCCAACATACGTTGATGCGTTACAAAAGTCAAATCCGGGTACAATTGTAGAATGGCGGCATCATGAGAATAGCACATCAGAAGCCGTAACCTTCAAGTATGTCTTTTGGTGCTTCGAGCCAGCAGTAAGGGTGTTCCATAGATGTCATCTAGTTATTTGTGTCGATGGCACGCATTTGAAAGGTTCATACAGGGGCAAACTACTAACGACAGTAACTAAAGATGCAAACAACCATATGGTGCCGATTGCTTATGCTATTGTGGATGACGAGACCATTGAAAGTTGGTCTTGGTTTTTTGAATAATTCAGATGGTTTGTTGCAAACAGAAGTAACAAACCGTTATGTGTGATTTCTGATCGACACAAGGGAATTATTCATGCCATGGAAAATCTGGATGATTGGAAAGAGCCATATGCTTACCACCGATATTGTCTTCGACATGTAAGAAGCAACATCATGACTCGATTCAAGATGTCTAGATTGAAGAAGATTGTCTGGGGAATGGGCAGCACCACCCAAAAAAGGAAGTACTAGTACTAAATGAGTCAGTTGAGATCAATAAATGATGACGCATGGAAATACCTTCAAGAAATCGGTAAATCCAGATGGTCTCTGCTATATGATCCCAATCATCGTCGTTGGGGGAACCTTACAACAAATATTGCTAAAAGTATGAATAACGCTTTGCGTGCAGCCAGACTCCTTCCTATAAAAGCTTGTATTGATCATACATTCAACAAAACAGTCCAGCATTTCCGGAAGCACAGTGAGATCGCACATAACTGCAACATGCCATTGCCACCTCGAATGTGGAGACTGTACACACTTCGTGAAAGACACGCACAGGAGCATAAAATCGATCAGTTTAATTACGCAGAGGGGACATACCGAGTTTTCTCAAGGTTGACCACAAACGACAGGGGAGGAAATGATTATACAATTCATTTTTTAATGCACATGCACATGTGGAAAGTGGCAAATGACTAGGTTTCCATGCTCTCATGCAATTGCTGTTTGCCGTGACAGAGGCGAAGAAATAAGATGCATCGTTGATGAAGTTTATACAATAAATACTTATCGTCAACAATACCTATGCAATTTTGAACCCCTACCACACCGAGATCACTGGACTAACCCGGGTTGGAACATAAAGGCAGATGTCTCAAAAATAACTACGGCTAGAGGCAGAAGAAGAGCACGCCGGATACGTAATGAGATGGATGACCGAGATCCAGACGAACCTCGTATTCGTCGTTGTACCATTTGTTTTCAACCGGGGCATAATCGAAGTAAATGTCCAAGCAATGTCTGAATACTTGTAATTCTTATTGTACCAAATAAATGATTCAACCTATCTTTGTTGTATTGTATTTTAAATTAAAATAAAGGATGTATCTAAATTTGTAATATAATCGAAATAGATCTCCTCCATTATGTCGTCGTGTAGCCAAACATTATATTATAGTTGTAAAATTATTTATATGAAATAAACTTACTAATTTTTTACATTTAAATTTGTAGTGTTTAAATTTTAAATTTTATCTTTATATTTTACATATAATATTAATCTTTAAATTTTAGAAATAATTTATATATATAAAGTATAATTATAATTTTATTTTTATATCTTAATTTTACTTTATTATTATTGTTTTATTAGTTTTCTTATTTAATTTTTTGTTATTAATTCCGATTACCATTTTTTGTTATTAATTCCGATTACCACTTTATTCCGAAAGAGCCATCCGATTACCACTTTATGACGGGTCGAAAGAGCCAAGCTCGACCACCTTTTTGTCAGACGGTGACAGGTCGGATGAGCCAAGCCCGACCACCTTTTGGTCACGGGTTGCGGTGGAATCTTTGCTTTATTGAATACTTTGCAGAGTCAAATCTGAGGGATCGGATGAGCCAAGCCCGACCACCTTTTGGTCACGGGTTGCGGTGGAATCTTTGCTTTATTGAATACTTTGCAGAGTCAAATCTGACGGGTCGGTGTTACTAAAACCGACCCAAGCATATTTGAAAACTATCCAAAACTCAAGTATTTGTAATATACTTTTGTTTTTTCCAATCATTTATAAAATTTTTTCGACCTTACAAGTGGTATCAGAGACATCGTGATTGTTCTTCGTGTTCGTTGCGTTTGGTGAACATTCATACCCGATAATGTCACGTATTTTCGAAGTTTTCAGAGTTCTACGAGCAAGTTTACTGGAAAAAGTTCATATTAGTTCATCTTTTCAGTCGAAATTAGTGATTTTAATCTTAAAAACATTGGTTTAATCTGAAAGCTTGAAAAAATCAAATTTTTGGTCGTTTCTCGAACTTGCGGCGCTCGAACATAATGGGTATTAGGGTTCTTCGAACTTGTCAGAATACGCTCCTCTCGAACTTGATTTAGGGTTTCTCGAAGTTGATTTGGTTTGAACTTGTCAGGGAATTCGAACTTGTCTGGATTCGAATTTGTTGGGACCCAAACATGTCTGGAATTTGAATTTGATGTGGTTCGAACTTGTCAGAAATTTTAGGGTTTTTTGAACTTGAGTTGGTTCGAACTTGTCAGAAGGTTTACGGTTTCTCGAACTTGCAGGCTTTCGAACTTGTTGATTTCGAACTTAATACAATTCGAATCTAATTTACCAAACGAAATTAGAATTAAACTTATACGAACTTAATTAAGTCTGTAAGATTTGTTTTAAGTTTATTTTTAAATTAAATTGTTTAAGTTCGAAAACAAAAAGTTTTAAAAGAATGTCGACTTTGCATAAGTTTATGGAAATGGACCATGAAGTAGGCAAAGCTAACTCCCCACCCAAGCTGATGAAGGTAGAAGATTATTACTGGTGGAAGGACAGATTTGCGGACTTCGCGAGATTTAACGATATGCGTATGTGGATATGCATAGATGAAGGATACGTTCCCCCAACACAAGAGCTTGAGGGTCGATTAATAGTTTTGACGTATCAGAATATGAAAGATGACGACAAAAAGATTTATGAGGCTGAGAACCGAGCTTTTTCGTCAATTAGAATGGCACTATATCAGTAGATTCTACACACGTTTAGAAATAACAAAACTTCTAAAGAGCTCTAGGATGCTCTAGAGAAGAGGTGTGAGGGAAATGTTAGGGACAATATTTGTAGAGTTGAAATGAATTTTACTTTTAATAATTGTGTTCATCTCTTAGGGGGAGAATATTGGGAATAATTTATAGAGATGAAACAATTATATTGTATAAGTTCAGGGACTTTAGTGTAAATACTCAATAGTATATGGGTTATATGTGTAAATACACAATACTTGTGTATTGTGTATAAATAGAAGGTTAGTGCTTTTGTTTGTATACAGATTCATTACAGATCAGGAACAGTATGTATGCATCTGATTAGAGAGAAGAGTGCTTAGCAAGTACTAAAGAACACAAATGTAATATCTCTTACTCTTAATCAAAGCATTCGATATATTGTATTCAGATTGTTGTTTATAATTGTTGTTTGATGTTAATGAATTGCTAAAATAATGAATTATCTAGAAATCCCACGGCAGCAATTTGCGATATTCAAGGCACTGAAGAATGAGACCTTGGATGAAACGATTACTAGATTCTACCATCTGTTGACTGAATTTGATAATCACAGTGTTGAGTATCAAGAAACAGAAAAGATAGAGAAACTTCTAGATGCGTTACCAGCAAAGTGGGAGATGTACACTGCGTTAATAAAGCATGATGAAGAAAAGTTGGTCACTCTCACTCTTGAAGAAGTCATTGGAACACTGAGGGCTTATAACTTTAAGATACAAAAGAAGGAGATGGAATACGATCAGGTACAAGATCCTGAAATGTACTTCAGTAAATCTAAGCCATCAACTTCTAGTGTATCTAAGTCGAAAGATACAACGTTCTATTCTGGAGAACAAGAGGGCATACCAAGAGAAGCAGAAGTATCTTATGGTAGGGCCTTTCTGGGTTTTTCAAATCCGGATGATCAACCGCAAGCATCTACTTCAGGATCATCGTCTCAGGGATACACAAAAATGCCAATGAGTGCTAAAACTACTGAGGAGCAATTGAAGCTTCTAGCATCACTTGTAGCAGCTTACGGGAATTGTATTCAAGGGAAAATAAACGATCCAGCTCTATGGGAAGAAGATTATGATCAGGTGGATCTGGATGACTTGGAGCAAATGGACCTACAATGGCAATTGGCTATGGTCACACAGAGATTGAAGAGGTTCATGAAAAGAACGAGAAGAAATCTAAGTGTGAACAATGTAGGATTCAATAAGTCAAAAGTCAGGTGTTATAACTCTCAGGGATTGGGATACTTTGTGAGAGAGTGTCAAAGACCCAAGATGGATAATAATCAGAACTCGGGACATCAGTATTCAACCAGGTCAGGGAATCATAGATCCGGGAATCAAGGTTCAGTGGCTGGTTTACTTACTAATGTGGCGTCTAACAAATAGTTAGATGGCACATATGATTGGAATACACATCCAGAGACGAATACTAGGGCTTTCATGACCGAAGTGACAGAAACGGATATGGGAGCAGAAGAGGAAAAGAGAGAGGATACACAGCAGTCTGATTCAGATCCTTTGGTGCTGGAGATTACTGAGGAGCTGACTACTTTGGAGTTTGCAGCTCAGATGGCCAACATCGAATCTAATCGGAAAGAGGTAACTCTGAACTTTTCTACTTTTCATGATTTATGTGTTTTATAACTACTTTGAATGATAAATTGAATTCAGTGCTAGAATCACATTCACCTATGACTGCTCAAATTCAATCGTTAAAATCAGATAATGCTATTTTATTAGACATTAAAGAAGATCTTCATGCCAAACTGAGAAATGATGCTCAAGATTTGATAGTTCTAAATGACAAACTTATTGAACAAAGTGTCAGGAATGAACTAATTTAAGAGCATGTAGAGTCACTGACCAAAGAGATCTCTCTTAAAGATATGCAATTAGCTGAGTCTTAGGCTAAGGTTGTTGAGGCAAATAGAAACCATGTACCTACTCCTCAGGATGAGACCAAAGATACGGTTCAATCAGAGGTAGTCAAGGTTACTGAGTCTTCTAAAGTATCTTCAACTACTCCTCAAGTTAGAAAAACGGTACAGTGTGTGCAGTCTAGTTGTAAGCCAAAACTAGAAGAAGATAAGACTGTAAGTAATAATAACAAAGAGGAGTTAAACCAAGTTGTTGATACAGACATTCAGGACATTAGTAAGACACATAGGTCAAAGAGTGCCTATAAGAAATCTATTGACAAGATGTTTTGCTTTAAGTGCCATGAGAAAGAACATGTTGCTTCAGGCTGTCCCTACAAGAAGCCAGAGTCTTCACTAAACACAGGAAAACAAGAGCAGCAAACATTCAAAACACTGCCTAGTAATGCAAACACGAGTAGTTCTCAAAATACCGAGAAGAACTCGAATGTGACATCACGTCTAGGTAGTCGACAACTATCGGTGTCTCTCAGACAAAATGAAGGACTTAGGAATAATTTACCAAATAGATTCCCTAGTCAATCAAGGTCTGGTCCCCAATCCATCATTAGTAATAAAACACCTAAGAGGAGTCACACTCCAGTTAGGTCTAATTCTCCTAATAGACATAAGACACCAGGTAGAGCCCAGATTTATCAAACAGAGATGTACTATAACAGAAATTAGTCAAGGGCTGAACCGCAAAAACTTACCCAAAGGCCGAGAGTGGATGTTATTCACTCGAATCCACAACCTATTCTTGATCAAAAGCCCAAGTCACCTGAAAGGAGAGATGGGTATTTGAAGGAATTCACGTTTGTGGATGAGAATGATATTACCAAGTCATTCATGGCTTGGGTTCCCCGTGATATCTAACTTGTCTTGTTTAGTGTGCAGGAGTTAGCTACAGGTCCTAACAACAATTGGTTATATGGATAGTGGTGGCTCTCAACACAAGACAATGGTACAAAGGATATGAAACAATAGGCTTGCTGATTGGGTCCTTAGACCAAATTGAGAAGTCTTACGGGAAAAATGTAAAGTGTGTCAGTTGGAATAACAAAGTTGGTAAAAGACAACTTTGCAGATCTGTTCACAAAATCAGTTGATAGATCACGTTTTGTGTTGTTAGTCCAACTAAACGGGATGCGAAATCCAGAGTAACCTGACCTCGGTAGATTATTTTTCTTTTAAATTTTCTCTAGTTATTAGTTTGTCTTATTAGCTATTTTACTTAAAAACAAGAAAAAGAAAAGAACAAAAAAGGAGGGAAAATTATAAAAATTTCATAAAAAGAGAAAAATGAAAAATTAAGAGAGAAGTCTTAGAGTCTAAGATTCAAAGTGACGAAATTTTGCACAGTCTAACAAACTATAAGTGTTAAACTTTCACCCATAATGCACTATAATCTCTAAGTAATATACATGTTCTTGTCTGATATGTTGGTAGGCATAATACATGAAGGATTTCCTAAAAGTTAATAAAATAATCAAGGAAATGTCATATGTGTAACTAACTTAGATGTATGACCAAAAGGTCTTAATTTCTATGTTAGAGACATTCAGACAATGTCTATGAATGAGGTATCCAAATTAATATGGGGGATGTATAGCTTTATCAAAATACATCTTAAACAAAGAAAGAAAAAGTTTTGTAACGTAAAAAAAAGTCAAAACAAGTCACTTTGTTGTACGTGAGTACAGACCTGTCACCGCTGTTTTGACTTAAACTAGAAAGATAAGTCGCTTTGTTGTGTGTATGTACAGACCTGTCACCGTTGTCTTGCTAACATAAGAAGGACTCTAAGACAAACTATGACACTCTGTTGTATGTAAATACAGAACTGTGTCCGACGTTTGTCTTTTAAAGATAATTTGCAAATACCAAAAAGTCATCATCATCGTGTGTCTGCCTTGATCATAGAAGTATGTCTAAGTATGGGACACGTAAAGTAGTTTCTTGTTAAATAAAAAGGCCAAAGGAAAATCTTAAGTGTTGAATGTTTAAATGGAAAAACATACCGACAATCGACTTGGAGTGTATGTTACGACAAACAACCAAAGGAATAAAAAATTCCTAAGTGTGAAAGTGAAATACTGAAAGTGCATTGACATCGCTATCTGATTGAACCTTTTATGACACTCTCGCATAAATATTTAGTGTGTTTCTATCTTTAAATTTCTGCAATTTAATTTAATTTAATTTATTTTATTTTACTTTATTTTTATTTTTATTTTATTTTAATCCATTCATATATAAATAAAATCGAGGTCATTTACTAGGATGCATTCTAGTTGGAAAAACAAAATTTGCGTGATAATCAGTTGCTTAAAGTGAAGGGTTCCACAATTTGTTGAAAAAGTTGAAATTTTTCCCAAAGTTCTACGGTTTTGTGAATGTTTAACGAAGATAACGACTGTTTCTCTCAAACTTAATTCTAGTCTTTGGTTTACATTCTAAACCATCAAAGAATGTGAGTAAGGAGAGTTTCATTGCATTTTTATCGTTGAATAATGGATTTTGATGTCCGACTAACATATTATGACTTGTTTCATGTGTTGATTAAGTCTATACAGTGTTAGATTTGGAGATTTAACAGGCAGTACAGATTCTTCAGCTGACAAAGGCGATTCGTGAACTTTAACATCATAATACCTAGTTAGTGGCTGATCTGGAGGCTATACAGGAAGAGTTTTTGAAAGATCGTCCATCTCAGGGGGAGAATTATAGAGAAAACAAAGGACCTTGACCCAAGTACACAAAAACACAACAGTGAGCTGGCAGATCTTTAAAAACAACCATCTGCTCAGCTTGCTGACCCTGAGGGGGAGTCTGGATCATCAGCCGCTGACAAGGGAAAAAGGAGCATTGTCAGGGTTGGATGAAGAAGAAATGAGATTCGACATCGAAGATGACTTAGAACATGAGGATCTTGAGGAAGAAGAGTTTACTCCTGAAGATGAACCTGATTGAAAGTCACACAACGAAGAGGTAGTAAATGAAGATCAGAATGTGATAGATCTAGATATGCTGAGATTTGCACTAAATGTTGAATCAGATTCTGAAGTGTGAAGTGATTGATTTAGCTTGGAAGGACCTTATATGTCACACCCCGTTACCCCGGTTGGCAACGAAGCGTGACGTGGCGGAAGCGTGACCATAATAATAATAAACGACCACTATATGGACGTTTTTCAAAATACATCGATAAAACTTTAAAATATAGTAAGGTTATACATAGTCTGATATGAAGAAAAGAAGTTCGCACAATACAGAGATTTAAGTACATAATTAAAGTATTCAAAATAATGCAGCTAAATCTCCGGTAGTTTCGAAAATGCATGCGACTCCTTAGGTGCGGAAGCTTGAAAAATACATCTGAAGGCACACTTGCCTTAATTTCCTGAAAATACACGCTAAAATACGTCAACAAAAATTGTTGGTGAGCTCATAGGTTTACACGTAAATCTGACTTGTATGGACAACAAAAGTAGAGTTTGAATTTATAAAATCATAAATTTCATGTTATGTATTACATATACACCATCATGCAACCGAAGCTTAATTAAAAATGATTTTGCCCTGTGCAGTACGCCCATACGTAATACCGTGTGTTAAATATATATGCACTCGCTGTTAGCCGAACCGAACTAACCCGAATGGGGGACATGACTCCCAATAGATCTATCCACAATATATTCGCGCTTACAAATAAATGCAATTAACGGTTCATGATATAAGGGCTGATGGAACCACATGTGTAATACATAATAGAAATGAAGTTGTTTTCGTGTCCATATGAAAACGAAGCATGTATTTCAACTCCAAAACATAACAGTGTGAAAATAGGGGCTATGAGGACCCACCGAGCTTGTGATGGCAAAAACGAGCGAAAAGTGCAAATTAGCGTAAGTTGATGGGTGATGCGCCGGGTGAGTTTAATCGAGCCCTAAATGATAATAGGGACTTAATATATCTAATATATGATAATATATATATTTATAGATTTTTATGTCTTAAATCACCCAACATTACAAGTTTATAAATAAAACCCACTTAAAACGTCAAGTTTATATATATATATATATATATATATATATATATATATATATATATATATATATATATATATATATATATATATATATATATATATATATATATATATATATAATTTTCCAGCTTTTTCGAAGGTTTTTCGGCCTACTTTGAGGCTGTTTTTGACCAAGCTCCAAAACGTTTTAGGATTTGGTGTTCTAGGACATTAAACTACTATATACAAAGACTTTTTAAAGTCAAGAACGGCCATTTTTCAAGATGTTTAGGTTGGGGAAAAAGCTTGTTGAAAACCCTATGTTGGCCATTTTTGAGCTGTCAAACTTTCGGTTTCCCAAATAATTTTTGGAGGTCTTAAACTCCAAAATAAATTATGAAAACTTCCAGATCTATAGTTAAGACATAGATCTAACTTTTGAGATAAGAATCAACTCATTTCGTTAAGTTATGAATTAGTTATGATTTTTCAAAGTCGATTTAAATTTTCTACCGAAAATCCGGAGTTTATAAACTTGAAATAGTTAGTGATTTTTGTTGTTTATTCAAAGACTACTTGTATAAAAGTTATAAAACCCATATATATATTACTTGTTTTCATAATATTAACACTTTTATGATGTGTTTATATATTCATAAACACATTTGAAGAAAACAACTTAAAAACAAAACTAGAAATTTGTAAACTTGAGTTTTAATGAAACTTGTTGTTGTTGGTGATTATATATATTATGCAAGACTTATATAAACATAAATATAAGATGAAATAAGTTAGTATTTACTTACTTTGAAGTATTTAGAGTATGATTTTGAGAAGAAGTTGAAATTCTTGCAAAATATGCACCAAGAACACTTGAATTTCTTGAAGAACACTTGAAAGAAGATGGTTTGTAGTGTGTGTGTGATGGAGCCGGATTTGAGAGAGAGATAGAAGAGTTTTGGTGTGATTAAAATGAATGAAAAGCTTCTCTATTTATAGAGTGTGAAAATATCTTTGCAATGATGTTGGATGTGAAGGTGGAGTGTAAATCTTTGTGGAGTGTAAGAGTGAAATGTGATGATGGTAATTGTGTATGGTGTTTTATTAAAAAAAAAAATGAAAGTCAACACCTATGTGGTACCCCCTAGGGGCCGGCCACTTCATGGTAATATCCATGTATTTGTTTTTGTATAAATGTATTTAGAAATGTATTCTTGTATTTTCCTTTTCTTGTAAATTTATAAATACTTTTGGATGCATTGTTTTAATGAATTGTTTTAGTCTTGCATAATTAGTGTTAAGTAATTGTATTAGTGTACGATTAGTGTCACTAATCATAATTTAATTATGTACTTAGTTGAATTAAACCCTCATATCGTAAATCGTTCAGATTAATTGATTTCGCAATTTATCGCACCGATGAATTTGATTCTAATTGAGTTGAATTTTCTAATAAACATTGTTAATCACCTTGATTAATTTCTAATGACCACTGATTAGGTTATAATTGGCTATTAAATACAGATTAGGTAATCGTTGCTAACCTGGTTTAGTGCCGGATGTTACAGTCTCCCCTTGTTAAGGGAATTTCGTCCCGAAATTAGCTCGTTCCTCCACTGCTTGAGTATTTGAGAACAGATGAGGGTATTTTTCTCGGAACTGGTCTTCACGTTCCCAAGTAAACTCAGGACCTCGCTTAGAGTTCCATCTGACTTTTATTATCAGGATCCGGCTGTGCTTTAGTTTCTTGACTCCACCGGTTGTTCAATGAAGTTCAACTTATCATCTAGTTCCAGCTCGTCCATGGGTATAAAGAGTGTTTCATCAGCCAGGCACTTCTTAAGATTGGACACGTGGAAGGTATTATGAACATTACTAAGCTCTGGGGGCAGATCGAGTCGGTAAGCTACCGGACCAATCCTTTTGGTGATCTTGAATGGTCCGATATAACGAGGATTGAGTTTTCCTTGTTTCCCAAAACTGATTACGCCTTTCCAAGGCGAGACTTTTAACATTACTTGATCTCCCTCTTGAAATTCCAAATCCTTCCGTCGAACATCTGCATAGCTTTCTGTCGATCCCACGCGATCTTTAATCGATTACAAATCTGGGCTATCTTTTCTGTAGACTCCTGGATGATCTCGGGTCCAGTAATCTGACTATCTCCTACTTCAGCCCAACAAAGTGGTGATCGACACTTTCGCCCGTAGAGTGCCTCAAATGGAGCGGTCTTAATGCTCGAGTGATAGCTATTGTTACAGGAAAACTCGACTAATGGCAGGTGCCTATCCCAACTTTTGCCAAAGTCGATAACACATGCCCTTAGCATGTCTTCCAAAGTCTGAATCGTCCTTTCACTCTGACCATCCGTCTGTGGGTGATAGGCTGTGCTCATATCTAGGCGTGTACTCAACGCCTCTTGCAATGATTGCCAAAATCTTGATGTGAACCGGCTGTCCCTGTCTGATATAATTGATACTGGCACTCCATGCCTTGAGACGACTTCTTTAAGATAGATTCGTGTTAACTTATCCATCATTTCAGTCTCCTTGATTGGCAATAAGTGTGCGGTCTTGGTAAGTCGATCCACAATCACCCAAATGGTGTCATAACCTCCAGAAGTCTTTGGCAACTTGGTGATGAAGTCCATGGTGATATTCTCCCATTTCCATTGGGGTATTTCCGGTTGAACTAACAATCCTGATGGTTTCTGGTGTTCAGCCTTAACTTTCAAACACGTTAAGCACTTGCTGACATATGTAGCAATGTCAGCCTTCATGTTTGGCCACCAGTACATTCCCTTTAAGTCGTGATACATCTTATCTGACCCTGGGTGAATAACATATCTTGTTTTATGCCCTTCATCCATGACCAGCTTCCTCACGCCTCCGAGTTTTGGTAGCCAAATTCTGCCCATGAAGTACCAACATCCATCTGACTTGATTTCAAACTGCTTATCCATTCCTCTCAAGGCTTCATCCAGTAGATTACCCTCCTTGACTACTTCTTCTTGTGCCTCGCGGACTTGAGAGTCTAGGTTTGACTGTATAGTCATGACCAAAGCTCGGACTCTCAAAGGTTTAACCTGTTCCTTTCAGCTCAGGGCATCAGCTACAACATTCGCCTTACCCGGATAATAACGAATCTCGCAGTCGTAATCGCTAAGCAGCTCCACCCAACGACGTTGCCTCATATTTAACTCTTTCTGATTCAGAATATGGTGAAGGCTTTTATGATCTGTAAACACCATGCACTTAGTTCCGTACAGGTAGTGCCTCCATATCTTGAGAGCGAACACCACTGCTCCGAGCTCCAAGTCATGAGTCGTATAGTTCACCCCGTGGATTTTGAGCTGTCGTGATGCGTAAGCAATGACTTTATCCCTTTGCATGAGCACACGACCTAATCCATTGTGTGAGGCATCACAGTAGACCACAAAATTTTATGTCCCTTCAGGTAAGGACAGAATTGGTGCACTACGCAATCTTTGTTTTAACTGTTGAAACGCCTTTTCCTGCTCTTCACCCCAGATATACTTCACATCTTTCCGAGTCAGCTCTGTTAGGGAACCTGCTATCTTTGAGAAGTTTTCAATAAATCGCCTATAATAACCAGCAAGTCCTAGAAATTGGCGGATTTCCGTGGGAGTTCTAGGAGTTGCCCAGTTCTTTATGGCCTCGATTTTCGATGGGTCAACTTGGATTCCCTGGCTGTTGATCACATGTCCAAGGAATTTAACTTCTCGCAACCAAAATTCACACTTTGAAAATTTGGCGTATAACTGTTCTTTCTCTAACAACTCCAAGATCAGCTTGAGATGTTGTTCGTGCTCCTCCTTATTTCTGGAATAGATAAGGATATCGTCTATAAACACTATTACAAATTTGTCCAATACGGTTTACACACTCGATTCATGAGGTCCATGAATACGGCTGGTGCGTTGGTCAAACCGAATGGCATCACCTGAAATTCGTAATGTCCATAACGAGTTCTGAACGCTGTCTTGGGAATGTCTTCTTCTCGAACCTTTACTTGATGATAACCGGATCGCAGATCAATCTTAGAGTAGAAGCTAGATCCCTGTAGTTGGTCAAATAGATCGTCAATTCTGGGAAGGGGGTAGCGGTTCTTTACCGTTAACTTATTTAGCTCTCGGTAGTCTATGCACATTCTGAAGGATCCGTCTTTCTTTTTAACAAATAAGACCGGAGCTCCCCAAGGTGAGGAACTTGGTCGAATGAATCCCTTATCCATCAACTCTTGTAGTTGATTGGATAGCTCTTGCATTTCAGAAGGAGCGAGTCTGTATGGGGATCTTGCGACCGGTGCAGCTCCCGGCACCAAGTCGATTTGGAACTCCACTTGCCTAGCTGGTGGAAGCCCAGGCAAATCTTCCGGAAAGACCTTCGGAAAGTTACAAACCACTGGAATATCCTTGAGTTGTTTTTCCTTCGATTCTTTTTCTGCAATCTGGACTAATACTGCATGGCAACCTTTTCTAAGACACTTTAGTGTCCTTAGGCCGGATATGACATTCAGCTGACGGTTCTTTCTTTCCCCTTAGACTGTTAGGACTTTCTTCTTGTGGAGATACCACTTTCTTACCGCACAAAATCTCGGCATGATTGTGTGACAACCAATCCATACCAACTACCACATCAAAACTTCCGAGTTCTATAGGTATCAAGTCTATCTTAAAGGGATGATCTGCCAGCTTCAGTGTGCATTCCTTAATAATACTACTTGCCTCTATTATTTTGTCGTCAGCCAACTCTATAGTATAAGAGTTGTCTAAGGGAAAAGGAGTGGCATTCAATTGCTTACTAAACTTATCAGATATAAAGCTCCTATCAGCCCCAGTATCAAAGAGTACGTAAGCGTAAATGTCATTTAAAAGAAACGTACCTGATACCACATGGGGATCCTGACGAGCGTCACCTGCTCCTAATACAAAAGCTCTCCCATGAGCTCCTCCACCATTTTTCAACCTCGGCCACTCACTCCTGAAGTGCCCGGCAGCTCCACACTCATAGCAGCCTCTCTGATTGTCGCCGTTGTTACCCGGGGTACCAAATTTACAGTCCTTGGCCAAATGACCAAGATGTTTGCACTTTCCACAAGGGGTTGGGCAGAGACCCTTGTTGTGATGGTAGGTGCATTGGGTGCAGAATGGCTTTGTACCTGTGTAGCCTTTCCTTGTCTCGACTCCAGCTACATAAGCCTTGATGGTTTCGGGCTTCTTGGATTGAGTGCCCGAATTCTTCCCAGACTTGTCCTCCCATTTTCTCTTGTTTTCCCCAGCTTTGGCCTCGTTTCTCCGAGACACTTGGTCCATAAGGTTGTTGGCCATTCTGATGGCGTCCTGAATGGTGGTTGGGTTGGAGGCAGTGACATTGCCTTGAATTTGAGGGGCGAGTCCCCAGATGTAACGCTCAATTTTCTTGTATTCAGGGGTCACCATCTGTGAGCACAAAATGCTTAGCTCGTGGAATCGGTTGGTGTACCCAGCTACATCCATTCCTTTAATAGCCAGATTCCAAAACTCTGACTCCATCTTCTGTAGTTCATTTCTCGGGCAATACTCGTTGGTCATCATTTGCTTTAACTCGGCCCAGGCGAGTTGGTAAGCTGCATCAATCCCCATAGACTGGGCATACGAGTTCCACCATGTCAGGGCGCTATCTTGCAGAGTGTGGGTGGTGAATTTCACCTTGTCTCCTTCAACACATCCACTAACACGGAAGACAGACTCCAATTTTTCAAACCATCGTACCAATCTGACGGCTCCCTCAGTCCCGTTAAAGTATCGGGGCTTGCAACTCAAGAACCCCTTAATTCCGCAACCTTTTAGGTGGGTTCAGTACCTCCCGTGGTGCGGCTAGCACCACCATCTCCGTTGGCAGAACTATTTCGGTTGGTCTCATAAGTGGCTATAGCGGCGGCCATTCTTTGTGCGACTAATTGCCCGATTTCTGCAGCGTTCATGGCTCTTCTTGGCGGCATTATCTTAAAGTTTAAAGAAAAGAGCATAGTGTAAGAAGTTGAATCTTAAAGATTTAAATTTTTCTTAAGGCACAACACTATAATCATCAAACACAATTTCATAAATAACTTGCAATATTCATTAATCATTCATAACTTTCTTACAATGGGGCGGGTTATTACCCGAAAATATTGTCCTACGCTATTACATAATAATTTGTTGGGAAATATTCTAAGTAGTTCAAGTTGTTTGTTAGATTTCTCAAACTGTTAGTAGATTTTATGTGTAAGTACAAAGTTCATGCTGTTAGTTGAAGAAGTTCGAGCTGCTAGTACAAAAGTTCAAGCTGCCAGAGTAAATTTACTCAAGCTGCTCTGTTCAAGCTGCTAAGTGATTCAAGATGCTCAACAGTTTCATAAACAGAAAGTGCTGATATTCAGGAAGAGATATTTACATGAAGATTCCAGCATATCTACTATCAGAGAAGTCAGAGTCCTTCAAGGAAACAAATCAGAAAGCATTATAAATACATAGAATAGGTTTTTCTATTGTATCAAGTTTTTGCACGTTCAAGTTTGTAATTTCTTTTTGTTTAAGTTTTTCATAAGCCTCTAAGGTTGTAAAACCCTAAGAACAATTTGTGTTCTTCGTCTAATCAAACAGATTAGAGGTGATTGTAATCATTCAGTTCAGCAATACAAGCAATTTTGTTTATTCAGTTATACTTATTTGTTATTGATTTTGAAAGCTTTTATTAAAAACAATTAAGTGTTATTCCGCAAACTTCTTAATTGGACTTTCATTTAATACAAGATTATTGGTTTACACTCTGATAAATTCAAATCAGTTAATCTTAGGTAGTAATATTTTTGATCCTGACAAGTGGTATCAGAGCCACAGGTCGTTCTTTGTTTTCAAAGTCAGAAGCTTTCTGTTACAAAATTTTAATTTTCTGCAATGGAATTTGATAATAGCAGTGGTGGATCTGGGCAAGGACTCAAAGTGCCTATGCTCAAGTCCACTGAGTTTGAGATGTGGAAACTCAGGATTCAACAGCATATTTAATTCATTGATTATGCCATATGGGAAGCTGTTGAATTTCCTCCTGCAGTTGATCCTGAACTTGATGCTGATGGCAAACCCATCAAAACTCCTCCAAAAACTGAACTAGAAAGAAAGGCTAGAATGAATGAAGTGAAAGCTCTTACACTTCTACAAATAGCCATTCCTAATGCTTATCAACATCAGTTTAAAAAGTTTTATACTGCCCATTCTCTTTGGATTGCTTTAGAGAAAAGATTTGCTGGGAATGCCAGTACCAAGAGAAATCAGAAGGATCTTTTGAAACAGTAGTATGAGAACTTTTCTGGTGGCAAGAATGAAAACCTTACTAAAATCTTTGACAGGTTCAACAAACTGATAAGTGAATTGGAGAGTGCAAAAGTCAGCCTGGATCAAGATGAAGTCAACAGAAAAATCCTTAGATCTCTTGTAGAAGAGTGGACAGTCTATGCTGCTCAATGGAGAACAAAAGATACTCTTGATGAAATAGAGCTGGATGATCTGTACAACAGTCTGAGAGTGTTTGAAACTGAGACTGACACTAAAAAGAAATCTTTTTCTTATAATCACAACACTGCTCTTCTGTCATCTGAAAAATCTAATTGCAGTGATTCCTTTTCAGGTGGTGATGGTAACTCTACTGAAGCTCACTATGAGGCTTTTGTTGCCAATGATGGACTGTTTGCTCTCAATGCTGAAGATCTAGAACAGATTCATCCAGATGACCTAGAAGAGATGGATCTGAAATGGCAACATGCAATGCTGACCATGAGGGCCAAAAGGTTTCTGAAAAGAACTGGCAGAACCAACTTTCAAGCCAGAGCAGAAGGCAAACCAGCTTTTGATAAGTCAAAAGTAGAGTGTTTTAAATGTCACAAACTTGGCCACTTTGCTAGAGAATGCAGATCTCAAGGTCAACAGCCATCAAGACCTCAGCAGACTAATCAAATTTCATCATCACAAGCACTTGTCTCTCAAGAAGACAATGTGTTTGACTGGAGTGATCAGACAGAGGAAGAATTTCAAAATCAAGCTGTAATGGCAGAAACATCAAATGTCATCTCCACTGAACTACCATCTGAGGTAAATTCTAAACTCTGCTCTCAAACATGCAAAAATATGGTTAAAAAGTACAGAGATCATAATGAGAGTATGTGTAAAACTCTAGCTAAGATGGAAGAAAGGAGATATGAATACATGCAGGCCATAGAAGATCTTGAATAACATAACAATGACTATAAGGATAATGAGATTCAAATGGGACATGAAAGAACATATCATGAGTGGGAGAAAAAGGAGCTGAATAAGAAAATAGAATCCCTAAATAAAAAATCAGAAGAGACTGAACAAAAGGTGTTAGACGCTAATAAGAAACTAGAATCTGTCAATATAGATCTAGGAAACTTCAAATTGGCAAATCAAAAGTTGGAACACCTAATGGAAGTCCAATTTAAAGATAAGGAAAAATCTCAGCTCAATCCCAAAGAAGGTATAGGATACAGAGCCACTCCACCTCCATACAACAACAAATACATTCATCCAATGAGTGAAGTTGCTGATAGGCTTGACAATGAACCATTAGATAAGTGTATGACCACTGTAGATCCTATCCTTGAAAACAGTCCTGAATCTAAAGAAGATCTGATTCAAAATAGAGACTGTGAGTGCACAGAAGTTGAGAAAGAACACAAAACAATGAGTGCACCTATAGCAATCCAAATCCCTAATAAGAAAGGAAAGGAGAAGATGAGTGTATGCAATGCTGCTCCACAGGTTTCTGTACCTTCTAACTGTAACACTGCATCTTCATCAAATAATCATAAAAAGGGTAAAAATGTTCCAATCTGCACATGCCAAAAGCATGGTGTCCAAAAGTTTCCCAAACAGCAGCAAGTAAGGGGAAATCAAAGGAAGAAGAACCAGATATTGTCCAATAAAACTGGTTCTCCAATCCAAACAGTCAAAAAATGCTTCCATTGTGGCAGGAAAAATCACTTGGCCAGGGACTGCTTTTATAAACCATCTGTTGCAAAATAGACTGTGATTCATAAAAAGACAAACTCTCAAAATTCAAAAAAGTCAAAGGCCAAACCTCCTACTGCATCAGTTCCTAAGAAAACAGTTGATCACAGGTTCTCAAAAGTGACTAAGAAAGAGTCCACACACCAAAAACAAGCTTTAGCTAAACCACAATTAAATTTTAAACAAATATGGTGTGTTAAAGGTAAAAACTCAGGTGAACCTGTTGATACAAATGTTGAAACTGCCAAGTCTAAAGTTGAGACTGCTAGTGCAAATTCTCAAGCTGTTAGCACTACAGACTCAGTTCAGACTGTTAGGCTCAAAATTGGGACTGGTAATGGATCATCTGAGACTATTATTGAAAAGGATGGACAAAATACCTGGATACCTCATGTGATAACTAAGTACTCTCCACAAAATCCATCAGTGGATCTCACTAAGTATAAGAAATCAAAGACAGTGTTTAGTTATGTTAATGGACAAGGACAACCCAAAACCAACTTGGTTTGCGTTTACTCCACTACTAACTAAGCTTTTATTTGTGCAGAGCAACCACAGGTCACCACATAAAACAAGATGGCATTTGGACAGTGGATGCTCTAGGCACATGACAGGCAATTCTGAGTGCTTGTGAAATTTCAAAGGCTTTGAAGGAGGATTTGTTGCATTTGGAGGCAACTCCAAAGGAGGTAAGGTTACAGGTAAAGGTACTGTTAATGCAGGCAACATGATCTTCAATGATGTTTTGTATGTTAACAACTTAAGTATAACTTATTGAGTGTGTCTCAAATCTGTGACAAACAAAATATTGTTTTGTTTACATATTCTGAGTGCATTGTCCTTTCAAAAGATTTTAAAATTCTTGGAAATCTTGTTTTACTAAGAACACCTAGAAAGGATAATGTATACTGTTTGGACACAAAACTTTTATCCAAATCAAGTACTTTAAGCTGTTTGATATCCAAAGCATCATCCAATAAGTCTGCTCTTTGGCACAGAAGGATGCGTCACATGAACTTCAAATCCATGAATGTTTTAGTCAAAAAGAACTTGGTAAGAGGCTTACCACAAAAGGAGTTCATATGTGATGATCATTGTGTCGCATGTCTTAAAGGCAAGCAACACAAAACTTCTCATAAGTCCAAAGAAGTAAATTCAATCTCATCTGCTCTTCATCTGATTCATATGGATCTATTTGGTCCAACATCTGTTTTGAGTTTTATTAAAAGGGCTTACTGTTTAGTCATTGTTGATGATTTCACCAGATTTACTTGGGTTTACTTTCTTAGGTCTAAATATGAAACTGCTAAGCTAGTTAAGTCTTTTATTCTTAACATAGAAAACCAATCTAACTCAAAAGTCAAGGTGATAAGATCAGACAATGGAACTGAGTTTAAAAACCATATCCTAAACAGTTTTTGTGAGTCCAAAGGTATTGTTAGGCAATATAGTGCACCAAGAACACCACAGCAAAATGGTGTAGCTGAAAGAAAGAACAGAACATTAATTGAGGCTGCTAGAACCATGCTAGCTGATTCAAAACTGCCAATGACCTTTTGGGCAGAGGCAGTCAATACAGCCTGTTATGTTCTAAATAGGGTTCAGGTTGTTCAATCACAAGGGAAAACTCCATATGAGTTATTCCAAAATAGACTACCCCTAATAGCCTTTTTCAAATCTTTTGGCTGTCCATGTACCATTCTTCACACTAAGACTCACTTAGGGAAGTTTGAAAGTAAAGCTGAAGAAGGTTTCTTTGTAGGATACTCAAATCAAAGCAAAGCCTATAGAGTATATAACAGTGTGTCTAAAACCATTGAAGAAAGTGCCAATGTTTAATTTAATGAAAATACTACAAATATCAAAGGCACTGGTCTTGATTGGTTGTTTGATTTAGATTCACTAACAAATTGTCTGAGCTTTGTTGTGTATACTGCAGAATCTGATGAAAACAGGATTGAAGCTGTCAACGCAAATTTTCATACTGGTAGCACAAATGATCAAGCTGTTGGCACAAAGTTTCAAATTGCTGCAGATTCAAATAAACGGGATGAATATACAGTTATACCACTTCTGTCTTGTGACCCTCCAGGGGTTCTGAATGATCAACATGATTCAAATTCAGACAATGAAGTGCAAATCCCAAGTCCTGAGAGAACAGCTCCAACACAAAGGGAAACAGTCCCAGATTCTAGTCAAGCTGTTCCAGAAGCTGAACCATCAACTGGTCGTGATGAAGATTATACAAATCTTGGATCCTCTTTTCAGACAGATAGAGAGCCTACACTCAGGATTCACAAGTATCATCCTCTCAATCAAATAATGGGTGATCCACATACACCTGTGCAAACAAGGACAATGGTTCACAAGGAGACTGCTGTTGTTGAACCAGCAGTTCCTGAATTTAGTCTAGCTGCATTTGAATATGCCTGTTTCATGTCTCAGCTAGAACCTAAAAAGGCATCAGAGGCTTTAAAAGATTCATCTTGGATTGAGGCAATGCAGGAAGAGCTACTACAGTTCAAGATTCAGAATGTATGGACACTTGTTGATCTTCCTAAGGGAAAAAGAGCCATTGGTACAAGATGGGTGTTCAGAAACAAGAAGGATGAGAGAGGGATAGTCATCAAGAACAAAGCAAGACTAGTAGCACAAGGATACACTCAAGAGGAAGGCATAGACTATGATGATGTCTTTGCTCTAGTGGCAAGAATTGAAGCCATCAGACTGTTCCTAGCTTATGCAAGCTTCAAAGGGTTCAAAGTATATCAAATGGATGTGAAGTCTGCTTTTCTGTATGGCACGATTGAAGAAGAGGTCTATGTATGTCAACCTCCTGGATTTGAGGACTACACGTATCCAGACAGAGTCTACAAACTAGACAAGGCCCTCTATGGACTCCACCAAGCACCTAGAGCATGGTATGACACTTTGTCATCATACCTTCTACAAAATGGGTTCAAGAGAGGTACTCTGGACAAAACTCTGTTCACAAAGTCTATCAAATCAGAGATTCTGCTTGTTCAGATATATGTTGATGATATTATCTTTGGGTCAACCAATGACAGTCTGTGAAAAGAATTTGAGGTCCTGATGCACAAAAAGTTTCAAATGAGTTCAATGGGAGAACTCACCTTCTTTCTAGGATTGCAAGTCAAGCAGAAGCCCTCAGGTCTCTTCATAAGTCAATCAAAGTATGTTAAAGACATTCTGGAAAAGTTTGGGTACAAAGACACCCAAGTTGCAAGTACTCCTATGGATCCTCACAAGCAGCTTCATACAGACAAAGATGGAATAGATGTGGACATTCATCTATACAGATTCCTTATAGGATCTCTTATGTATCTAACATCTTCTAGACCTGATATTATGTTTGCTGTTTGTGTTTGTCCCAGGTTTCAATGTTCTCCAAAGGACTCCCATCTGGTTGCTGTTAAGAGAATCTTTAGATACCTCAAAGGCCAACCACATTTAGGCCTCTGGTATCCTAAAGACTCCCCTCTTGAATTAACAGCCTATTCTGACAGTGATTATGGAGGTTGCAACATTGACAGAAAATCCACAACTGGTGGATGTCAATATTTGGGAGCAAGATTGGTCTCTTGGCAGTGTAAAAAGCAAACAACTGTCTCCACTTCATCTACTGAAGCAGAATACGTAGCAGCTGCAAGTTGTTACTCCCAAGTGATGTGGATTCAGAATCAACTAAGAGACTATGGTATGAATTTCTTATCCACTCCCATTTATATTGACAACTCAAGTGCAATTAGCATTGTACAAAATCCAGTGAAATTTCGCAAAACCAAGCATATAGACATTAGATTTCATTTTATAAGGGACTGTAATGAGAAGAAATTAATCCAAGTTACCAAAATTCATACTGATGATCAGTTAGCTGATCTATTTACAAAACCATTTGATGTAAGAAGATTCACCTTCCGAGTATCAAATATGGCATGGTTAATATGGATTAATTTGTTTTTCTTTATTTTCTCTTATTTCATGAAAATTATAAATATGCTTGATTAAGGGGGAGTCACTGTTTCATTAGCAGTTACTTAATTTTCAAC
Source organism: Centrapalus pauciflorus (assembly GCA_020465985.1). NCBI lineage: Eukaryota > Viridiplantae > Streptophyta > Magnoliopsida > Asterales > Asteraceae > Centrapalus > Centrapalus pauciflorus. The sequence goes on from JAANYP010003725.1 coordinate 502,068, forward strand.
TAACAGCTTGAGTCTTTTCTCAAGCTCCTAGTTCATTTCTCGGACTGTTAGTTGTTTCACTTGATCTGTCAAAGTGTGCAGGGTAATATGGTAATTTCCATAAGTGTGTGCGCGGGTTTAGATATTTTCAAAACCTTTAAAGGTTCGAGTTTCGTTCTATTGTAACTACCAGTTGCAAAATATCTTCCACACCCTTTCTTCGACTCTCTGAGCAATTCCCACGCACATCACTGAAACCCTAATTCATAGATCATCAATGGAGTTCGTCAAAGAACACAATTGACTTCCCTACTCTCTAAAACACGCTGATCTTGCCCCATTCCATGACATGATGGACTTCCTTCGAAGTTCTCATATCCATCATGCCCTTACTATCAATCCCACTATCTACATCTGTTGGGAAATAGTCTAAGTAGTTCAAGCTGTTAGTTAGACTTCTCAAACTGTTAGTAGAATTTCTATGTAAATACAAAAGTTCATGCTGTTAGTTAAAGATCTCGAGCTGCTAGTGTAAAGTTCAAGCTGCCAGAGTAAATCAACTCAAGCTGCTCAACAGTTTCATAAACAGAAAGTGCTGATATTCAGGAAAAGATATCTACACGAAGATTCCAGCATATCTACTATCAGAAAAGTCATAGTCCTTCAAGGAAACAAATCAAGAAGCAATATAAATACATAGAATAGGTCTTTCTATTGTATAGGAGTTTTTCTGCATATTCAAGTTTGTAATTGCTTTTTGTTTAAGTTTTCATAAGCCTCTAAGGTTGTAAAACCCTAAGAAAAATTTGTGTTCTTCGTCTAATCAAACAGATTAGAGGTGATTGTAATCATTGAAATCAGCAATACAAGCAGTTTTGATTATTTCTTGTGTTTATTTGCTATTGATTCTGAAAGCTTTTGTTAAAATAATTAAGTGTTATTCCGCAAACTTCTTAATTAAACTTTGATTCAAAGCAAGATTATTGATTTATACTCTGATAAATTCAAATCAGTTAGTCTTGGTTAATTAGTTTCAGATCCTGACAAGTGGTATCAGAGCCTCAGGTCGTTCTTTGTTTTTCAAAGTCGGAAGCTTTCTTTTAAATTTTTAATCTTTTGCAATGGAATTTGATAATAGCAGCAGTGGATCTGGGCAAGGACTCAAAGTGCCTATGCTCAATCCCACTGAGTTTGAGATGTGGAAACTCAGGATTCAACAGCATATTCAATTTATTGATTATGCCATTTGGGAAGCTGTTGAATTTCCTCGTGTAGTTGATCCAGAACTTGATGATGAGGGAAAACCAGTCAAAACTCCTCCAAAAACTGAACTTGAAAGAAAGGCTAGAATGAATGAAGTGAAAGCTCTTACACTTTTACAAATAGCCATTCCTAATGCTTATCAACATCAGTTCAAAAAGTTTTATACTGCTCATTCTCTTTGGAATGCTTTAGAGAAAAGATTTGCTAGTAATGCCAGTACCAAGAGAAATCAAAAGGATCTTCTGAAACAGCAGTATGTGAACTTTTCTGGTGGAAAGAATGAAAACCTTACTCAAATCTTTGACAGGTTCAACAAACTGATAAGTGAACTGGAAAGTGCAAAAGTCAGCCTGGATCAAGATGAAGTCAACAGAAAGTTTCTCAGATCTCTTAGAGAAGAATGGACAGTTTATGCTGCACAATGGAGAAAAAAAGACACTCTTGATAAAATAGAACTGGATGATCTGTACAACAGTCTGAGAGCGTTTGAGACTGAGATTGATACTAAAAAGAAATCTCTTTCATATAATCATAATACTTCTCTTCTGTCATCTGAAAAATCTAATGGCAGTGATTCCTTTTCAGGTGGTGATGGCAACTCTACTGAAGCTCACTATGAGGCTTTTGTTGTCAATGATGGACTGTTTGCTCTAAATGTTGAAGATCTAGAACAGATTCATCCAGATGATCTTGAAGAGATAGATTTGAAGTGGCAACATGCAATGCTGACCATGAGGGCCAAAAGGTTTCTTAAAAAAACAGACAGAACCAACTTTCAAGCCAGAACAGAAGGCAAACCAGCTTTTGATAAGACAAAAGTTGAGTGTTATAAATGTCATAAGCTTGGCCACTTTGCAAGAGAATGTAGATCTCAAGGTCAACAGTCATCAAGGACTTCACAGCCCAATCAGACATCATCATCAACAGCACTTGTCTCCCAAGAAGACAATGTGTTTGACTGGAGTGATCAGACAGAGGAAGAGTTTCAAAACCAAGCTCTAATGGCAGAAACATCAAATGTCTCCTCCACTGAACTACCATCTGAGGTAAATTCTAAACTCTGCTCTCAATCATGCAAAAATATGGTTAAAAAGTACAGAGACCATAATGAGAGCATGTGCAAAACTCTAGTTAAGATGGAAGAGAGGAGATATGAATACATGCAAGCCATAGAAGATCTTGAAAAACAGATCAATGACTATAAGGATAATGAGATTCAGATGGGACATGATAGAACATATCATGAGTGGGAGAAAAAGGAGCTAAATAAGAAAATAGAATCTCTAAATAAAAAGGTAGAAGAGACTGAACAAAAGGTGTTAGAGGCTAATAAGAAACTAGAATCTGTCAATATAGATCTAGGTAACTTCAAATTGGCTAATCAAAAGCTGGAACACCTAATGGAAGTCCAATTTAAAGATAGGGAAAAATCTCAGGTTAATCCCAAAGAAGGCATAGGCTACAGGGCTACTCCACCTCCATACAACAACAAATACATTCATCCAATGAGTGAAGTTGCTGATAGACTTGTCAATGAACCACTAGATGAGTCTATGACTGTTGTAGATCCTATCCTTGATAACAGTCCTGAATCAAAAGAAGATCAGATTCAAAATAGAGACTGTGAGTGTCTAGCAGTTGAGAAAGACCACAAAACAATGAGTGCACCTATAGAAATCCAAGCCCCCAGTAAGAAAGGAAAAGAGAAGATGAGTGTATGCAATGCTGCTCCACAAGTTTCTGTACATTTTAACTGTAACACTGCATCTTCTTCAAAGAATAATAAAAGGGGTAAAAATGTTCCAGTCTGCACATGTCAAAAGCATGGTGTTCAAAAGTTTCCCAAACAATAGTAGGTAAGGGGAAATCAGAGGAACAAGAACCAGAAATTGTCAAATAAATCTGGTTCTCCAATTCAAACAGTCAAAAGGTGTTTTCACTGTGGAAGGAAGAATCACTTGGCCAAGGATTGTTTTTATAAACCAGCTGTTGCAAAACAGACTGTGATTCATAAAAAGTCAAGTCCTACTCATGTAAAAAATTCAAAGGTCAAACCTTCTGCTACAACAGTTCCAAAGAAAACAGTTGATCACAGGTTTTCAAAAGTTAATAAAAAACAGTCCACACATCAAAAACAAGTTTTGGCAAAACCTAAATTAAGTTTTAAACAAATATGGTGTGTCAAGGACAAATCTTCAGATCAAACTGCTGATGCAAAAGATCAGACTGCTAAGTCAAAATCTGAGGCTGTTAGTGCAAATTCTAAAGCTGTTAGTGCAAATTCTGAAACTGTTAGCACTACACACACAGATCAAACTGCTAAGCATCAATCTGGAACTGCTAATGAATCATCTGAGACTGTTAGAAGAAAAGATGATCAAAATACCTGGATACCTCATATAATCACTAAATACTCTCCAAAGACTCCATCAGTAGATCTCACTAAATATAAGAAGTCAAAAACAGTATTTAGTTACGTCAATGCACAAGGCCAACCCAAAACCAATTTGGTTTGGGTTTACTCCACTACTGACTAAGCTTTTATTTGTGCAGGGCAACCACAGGTCACCTCATAAAACAAGATGGCATTTGGACAGTGGATGCTCTAGGCACATGACAGGCAATTCTGAGTGCTTGTCAAATTTCAAAGGCTTTGATGGAGGATTTGTTGCATTTGGAGGCAACTCCAAAGGAGGTAAAGTTACATGTAAAGGTACTGTTAATGCAGGCAACATGATTTTCAATGATGTTTTGTATGTTGAACAGCTTAAGTATAATTTATTAAGTGTCTCTCAAATCTGTGACAGACAAAATATTGTTTTGTTTACAGATTCTGAGTGCATTGTTCTTTCAAAAGATTTCAAAATTCCTGAAAATCTTGTTCTACTAAGAACACCAAGAAAGGACAATGTCTATTGTTTGGACACAGATCTCTTATCCAAATCAAATACTTTAAGCTGTTTGATATCCAAAGCATCATCCAATGAGTCTGCTCTTTGGCATAAAAGGATGTGTCACATGAACTTCGAGTCAATGAATGTTTTGGTCAAAAATAATCTGGTAAGAGGTTTACCACAAAAGGAGTTCATATGTGATGATCATTGTGTAGCATGCCTTAAAGGCAAGCAACACAAAACTTCTCATAAGTCCAAAGAAGTAAATTCAATCTCATCTGCTCTTCAGCTGATTCATATGGATCTATTTGGTCCAACATCTGTTTTGAGTTTGAATAAAAGGGCTTACTGTTTAATTATTGTTGATGATTTCACCAGATTTACTTGGGTTTACTTTCTTAGGTCTAAAGATGAAACTGCTGAGCTAGTTAAGTCATTTATTCTTAAGACAGAAAACCAATCCAACTCAAAAGTCAAGGTGATAAGATCAGACAATGGAACTGAGTTTAAAAACCATATCCTAAACAGTTTTTGTGAGTCCAAAGGTATTGCTAGACAATATAGTGCACCAAGAACACCACAGCAAAATGGTGTAGCTGAAAGAAAGAACAGAACATTGATTGAGGCTGCTAGAACAATGTTAGCTGATTCAAAACTGCCAATGACTTTCTGGGCAGAAGCTGTTAATACAGCCTGTTATGTTCTGAATAGGATCCAGGTTGTTCAATCACAGGGGAAAACTTCTTATGAGTTATTCCATAATAGAATACCCTTAATAGCCTTTTTCAAGTCATTTGGTTGTCCATGCACCATTCTTCACACTAAGACTCACTTAGGGAAGTTTGAGAGTAAAGCTGAAGAAGGATTCTTTGTAGGATACTCATATCAAAGCAAAGCCTATAGAGTATATAACAGTGTGTCTAAAACCATTGAAGAAAGTGCCAATGTTGAATTTAATGAAAATACTGCAAATGTCAAAGGCACTGGTCCTGATTGGTTGTTTGATTTAGATTCACTAACAAATTCTCTGAGCTTTGTTCAGTATACTGCAGAAACTGATTCAAACAGGTTTGAAGCTGTCAACACAAACTCTCATGCTGTCAATACAAATTCTCAGGCTGTTGGCACAAAGTTTCAAACTGTTGCAGATTCAACCAATTGGGATGAATACACCACTATACCACTTCTGTCTTGTGATCCTCCAGGGGTTCTGAATGCTCAACATGATACAAATCCAGACACTGAAGTGCCACTCCCAAGTCCTGAGAGAATAGCTCCAACCCAAAGGGAAACAGTCCTAGATTCCAGTCAAGCTGTTCCAGAAGCTGAACCATTCACTGGTCCTGATGGAGATGATACAAATCTTGGATCTTCTTTTCAGACAGAGAGAGAGCCTACACTCAGAGTTCACAAGTATCATCCTCTCAATCAAATACAGGGTGATCCAAGTACTCCTGTACAAACAAGGAAAATGGTTCACAATGAGACTGCTGCTGTTGAACAAGCAGTTCCTGAATTCAGTCTAGCTGCTGTTGAACATGCCTGTTTCATGTCTCAACTAGAACCTAAAAAGGCATCAGAAGCATTGAAAGATTCATCCTGGATTGAGGCAATACAAGAAGAGCTTCTACAGTTCAAGATTCAGAATGTATGGACACTGGTTGATCTTCCTAAAGGAAAGAGAGCAATTTGTACAAGATGGGTGTTCAGAAACAAGAAAGATGAGAGAGGGATAGTCATCAAAAATAAAGCAAGACTAGTAGCACAAGGGTACACTCAAGAAGAAGGCATAGATTATGATGATGTATTTGCTCCAGTGGCAAGAATTGAAGCCATCAGACTATTTTTGGCCTATGCAAGCTTCAAAGGTTTTAAAGTGTATCAAATGGATGTGAAGTCTGCTTTTCTATATGGGACAACTGAAGAGGAGGTCTATGTATGTCAGCCTCCTGGTTTTGAGGACTACAAGTATCCAGACAGGGTCTACAAGTTAGACAAGGCTCTCTATGGTCTCCATCAAGCCCCAAGAGCATGCTATGACACTCTGTCATCATACCTTCTACAGAATGGGTTCAAGAGAGGCACTCTGGACAAAGCACTTTTCACTGAGTCCATCAAAGCTGAGATTCTGCTTGTCCAAATCTATGTTGATGACATCATCTTTGGCTCAACAAATGATTGTTTGTGCAAAGAGTTTGAGGCTTTGATGCACAAAAAGTTTCAAATGAGTTCAATGGGAGAACTCACTTTCTTTCTAGGATTGCAGGTCAAGCAGAAGCCCACTGGTCTCTTCATAAGTCAATCAAAGTATGTGAAAGACATACTGGAAAAGTTTGGATATCAAGACACAAAAGTGGCAAGCACCCCAATGGATCCTCACAAGCAGCTCCATACAGACAAAGATGGCATAGATGTGGACATTCATTTATACAAATCTCTTATAGGATCACTTATGTATCTAACATCTTCTAGACCTGATATTATGTTTGCTGTCTGTGTGTGTGCTAGGTTTCAATGCTCTCCAAAGGATTCTCATTTGGTTGCTGTTAAGAGAATCTTCAGATATCTCAAAGGCCAACCACATTTAGGCCTATGGTATCCTAAAGACTCTCCCCTTGAACTAACAGCCTATTCTGACAGTGACTATGGTGGATGCAACATTGACAGAAAATCCACAACTGGTGGATGTCAATACTTAGGAGCAAGACTGGTCTCTTGGCAATGCAAAAAGCAGACAACTGTTTCCACCTCATCCACTGAAGCAGAATATGTAGCAGCTGCAAGCTGTCGCTCCCAGGTAATGTGGATTCAAAATCAATTGAGAGACTATGGTATGAACTTTTTATCCACTCCTATTTACATTGACAATTCAAGTGCAATTAGCATTGTGCAAAACCCAGTGAAATTCCCAAAAACCAAGCATATAGAAATCAGATTTCACTTTATAAGGGATTGTAATGAGAAGAAGTTAATACAAGTTACCAAAATACATACTGATGATCAGTTAGCTGATCTATTTACAAAACCTTTTCATGTAGGAAGGTTCACTTTCCTGGTATCAAACATTGGTATGGTAAACATGGATTAACTTGTCTTCATTATTATCTAATCCATATGCTTATTTAAGGGGGAGTCACTGTTTCATTAAAAGATGCTAAATTTCTAACTAACAGCTTGAGTATTTTCTCAAGCTGCTAGTTCATTTTCTCGGACTGTGAGACGTCCTTGTTAATTAATGATATAATTGTAGCAATCACCAGGATCGACAAACAACCCAATGAGTATCATAATAATTGAAATTGAGTACTTAAATCAGAATTAAGCAAATCCACACTAAAGCAATGAAAGTAAATGTCTACAGTGTTTAAGTCTAGCTATTACATCATCATAATTGTTTTAGAAGTAGAAATCCCAGCCCAAAGCTATTACATTCAAGTACCAATAGCTACTAAGGTCTCCGGGATATTGATTTGATATGCTTAAGTAGATGGTCCAGCTACACTCTTGCCTTTGCCTGTAAACAATGTGAGTCAACAGTAAGCTAAATGCTTAGTGAGATAACAGATTATACATACAACAAATATTTCTTTACATGCAATGCTTAACCATGGGCAGTGTAAGCCCCATGTATGTGAAAACGGCAGTGAAAGCCTCAATGTGTGAGTAAACCATGCAGTGCTAGCATGGGGTGGCAGTTCAATATGCTGATCGGGGATGTGCCGAACCTGATGGGATACGAGTGGGATGATCAGTCCCCGACAGTGGCCTGCTGTCAGCCCCAGTCCAGGTCGCATCAGATTATGAAGTAATGATCATGCAGTGCAAGCATGATGTAAATAGATGCACTTTCAAATGAACGCAAGCTACATGTGTGTTACATGTCAAGTACGAGTGTGCATCATAACAACAAATCATTTCATGAGTGCCAAATGAAGTATATGAACAATGTGAACATGCCATTGAATGTATAAACATGAATGCAAAAACAATAAATGTTCGAATGACAATCTGTTACTCACAGTGATTGGTTTTGTGACTTGATCCTGAATCAATGTGTGTTTTGATAACACCACAATGATCTGTAAAGTAGGTGTAATAGTGAATTTGTGTCAGTAATTGCTTAAAAATTGTATTCTGAAAATTAAATGTAATTGGGTTCTGATTTCGGACCACATCCGAATTCGGATGGTCCGAATCACTATGTGTCCGAAATGGGTGTTGGGGTCCGAATTGGGACATGTCCGAAATGTACATGGATCCGAAATGGGTATGGGGATCCGAATTGGGTAAGTATCCGAAATTGTGGTTGGTCCGGATTAAGTATAGTCCGAAGTTCCTATGGTCCGAAATACAATTGGTCCGAACTCACTATTGATCCGGATTGGGACGGTGTCCGAATTGGGATAGGACCGAAATAGGGCAAGGTCCGAATTGAGGTTGAGTCCGAACTAGGGTGATGATCCGAATTCGGATGGATCATCATCCGAATTCATACTTAGCATATTTTTCCAGATTTTCCAGATTTTATGTTTGGGTCATTTTTGCATGTTTCTGAGTCTAATATTGCAAATGTGAACTTAAATACACTATAACAACCTATAACATGTCATATTGTACCAAAATAACCCATTTATGTCCATTTTTCTTATGAGTCTCGATGAACACACACACTAAAACACACACTTAATTCCAAAATCATACTTAGACTTTGAATCTGAATCTGAAAATTGGTACACTACATTATCAGCACCCGATTTTAACATATCAATAACAAATTCTAACATGCATTAACAATCTGAACCAAAATCCTTTGATTCGGTTCTCACCAAAACCGAACCCAAAATCTCATAAATTCGTAAATAGGAGTGATTCTTACCTCAAATCGTTTGTTGTAATGCTTATAATTCTTTATTTGCTATCTGAATCCAACTTTTGAACACTTGAAATTGTTGATTCTTGTGTGTGTTCTTGGATGGAGCCGAGAGGAAGAGAGAGTAGAGAGAGAGAGAGAAACCGGTAGAGAGAGAGTGTAGTGAGAGAGTGAGAATGAAGAAATGAAGAGTTTCCTTTCTTTTATTCTTTATTTTGACTCATTTGCACAATATACCCCTCAACTTTGTATTTTCTCATTTAACTGATATAATGATCAAAATAACTTAAATTGACATAATATTTCATTAATACAAATAATTGAGTCTTAAAACCGTAAATTACATATAATTAAAATTTGGGATGTTACAGCATGGGCTCCACCACGCCTATACTTCGTCCGCGAAGTCATGCTGCGCTAAACAAACTTGGGTACTTAGTCTTCATGTCTTCTTCCGATTCCCAAGTGTGATTAGCTCCCCGATGATGCTTCCACTTGACCAGCACCATCCTGATCTCTTTGTTCCGTAGCTTTTTGACTTTTGTCTCCAAAATGCACTCTGGTTCATCAACGAACCTTAGCCGTTCGTCAACCTTAATGTCCGAGTGATCAGTCCATGGTTCCCTCTCGGGCACCAGACTCTTTCTTAAGTATCCTACGTGGAATACCGGGTGAACTCCTGATAACTCTTCCGGCAAGTCCAAGTGATAGGACTGATTCCCAACTCTTTCTAGTATTTTGAAGGGTCCTATGAATCGAGGCGTTAGCTTTCCTCGCTTTACGAATCTTGTAACTCCCTTCATCGGGGAAACCTTCAAGTAGACCCAATCATCTTTTTGAAATTCTATCGCTTTGTGTCGGCGATCATGATAGTTCTTTTGTCGATCTTGTGCCGTTTTCATGTACTGTCGAATGAGTTGGATCTTTTCATTTGTTTCTTGTAGCAAAGCAGGACCGGCTATTGGAGTTTCTCCTGTTTCCCTCCAACAGGTTGGAGTCCTACATTTTCTGCCATATAGAGACTCGAACGGTGCCATCTTGATAGTGGAATGGTAACTATTGTTGTAGGAGAATTCAACCAATGGGAGGTGATCGTCCCAGTTACCACCCAAATCCATGACACAGGCTCTGAGCATGTCTTCCAGAGTTAAGATTGTTCTTTCACTTTGCCCGTCCGACTGTGGTCTATATACAGTACTCATCGCGATACGAGTACCAAGACCGTTTTGCAAAGCAGTCCAGAAATTAGAAGTGAATCTACTATCTCGGTCGGAGACAATAGACTTAGGCACACCATGCCTAATGACAATTTCGTTAACGTAGATTTGGGCAAGGCGGTCCAGTGAATAGGTTTCTCGGATTGGAATGAAGTGAGCAGATTTGGTTAATCGGTCAACGATGACCCAAATGGTATCATGTTGACGACGTGTCTTAGGCAGCTTTGTTACGAAATCCATAGTAATATGGTCCCACTTCCATTCTGGGATAGGAAGAGGTTGCATACTACCATAGGGTTGCTGGTGCTCGGCTTTGACTAGACGACATGTTCTGCACCTTTCAACATACTGACCGACATCTCTTTTCAATCCTGGCCACCAGAAATCGGCCTTCAGGTCGTTGTACATTTTTGTGCTACCAGGATGAATTGAGAATTTAGATTGATGAGCCTCCTTGAGAATTACATCTCTCATGTTCCCGAACTTGGGAACCCACACTCTGCCATACACACCCTTTAGTCCAGTTCCATCATCTTGCATTAATGGCAACTGAATTCTGATATCTTCGTCTTTAACATTCCCTTCTTTTAGGGCCTGTAACTGAGCAGCCCTAACATCATCTATAATAGTTGAGGTCAAAATTGTAGAAGTTAAGGCATAGCAATATGCCTTGCAGTATGCTTTTCGACTTAGAGCATCGGCCACTACGTTGGCCTTCCCTGGATGATAGAGAATCTCACAGTCGTAATCTTTTATCAGCTCCATTGACCTTCTTTGCCTCATATTCAAGTCCTTCTGACTGAATATGTATTTTAAACTCTTGTGATCAGTGTAGAGCTGACACTTGGTTCCATACAAGTAGTGTCTCCATAACTTGAGAGCAAAAGTCACAGCAGTTAGCTCTAGATCATGAGTATCTTTCTCATGTGGTTTGAGTTGTCTAGAAGCATAAGCTATGACGTTTCCTCTTTGCATTAGTACCGCACCCAAACCCATGCCTGATGCATCTGTGTAGACTACGAAGTCTTCGTTCCCTTCAGGCAGGGCTAACACTGGTGCTTCACTTAGCAGATTCTTCAAGTTGTCAAATGCCATTTGCTGTTTTTCTCCCCAAAAGAAGGTCGCGTTCTTGCGAGTAAGCTTTGTTAGCGGAACGGCGATCTTTGAGAAGTCTTTGATGAATCGGCGGTAGTAACCAGCCAATCCCAGAAAACTCCGAATCTCTGAGGCGTTGCGGGGTGATTCCCAGTTCTGGATAGCTTCGATCTTTGCAGGATCAACAGCAATCCCAGCACCAGATATCACGTGCCCCAAGAATTGGATCTGAATTAATTGTTTAAGAGGTACAAGTTAATAAAATAATTTATGATTGAGTATAAGGATCATGAAATTGTTTCAAACGTTGAGACGTACCTGCCTCAACCAGAATTCACACTTAGAGAATTTGGCATAAAGTCGCTCTTTGCGTAGCAACTCTAGCAATTCTCTCAGATGTGCAGCATGATCCTCTTCGGTCTTTGAATATATGAGAATGTCATCGATGAACACGATGACCGATTTGTCGAGCATTGGCATGCAGACTCGATTCATGAGATCCATGAAAGCGGCCGGCGCATTAGTAAGACCGAACGGCATTACCAGAAACTCGTAGTGTCCGTAACGAGTTCTGAAAGCCGTCTTTGGAATGTCATCAGAATGTACTTTGAGTTGGTGATAACCCGAACGAAGATCAATCTTCGAGAAGTAGCTTGCGCCTTGTAACTGGTCGAAGAGATCATCAATCCGGGGCAACGGGTATTTGTTTTTGATTGTGACTTTGTTGAGTTCTCAATAGTCGATGCACATTCGTAATGTGCCATCTTTCTTCTTGACGAACAGAACAGGAGCACCCCAAGGAGATGAACTTGGGCGGATAAAACCTTTGTCAAGTAGCTCCTGTAACTGCTTCATCATTTCCTGCATTTCAGCAGGGGCTAAGCGATAAGGAGCCTTTGCTATTGGAGCAGCTCCGGGAATGAGGTCAATGCGGAATTTCACTTGACGATCAGGTGGCAATCCCGAGATATCTTCTGGAAAGACATCTGGAAATTCTGAAACAACGGGAATGGTAGAAGGAGATTGAACTTCAGCCTTTGCATCGACAGCGTAGGCTAAGTAAGCAGAACAACCCTTGGCCACGTGCTTTCGGGCTTTTGCAATTGAAATGAGGCATAAGTCGCCTTTGTGTCTATCACCATAAATGCATATGTCTCGGCCCTCGGGAGTGGTAATCTTGATCATTCTTTTCTTACATACGATCTGGGCCTCGTTATGAACCAACCAGTCCATGCCTACTATGATATCGAATTCCCCGAACTCCATAGGGATCAGATCTATATTGAATACTACGTCTTCTACCAATAATGTACAATTCCTATATACCTTGTCTGCTTTAACTAACATGTTGCTAGCAGTCTCTATATCAAGTACAAATTGTAATTTCGAAGTAGGCATATTGAATTGACGAGCAAATGTAGTGGAGACAAACGAACGATTTGCTCCAGAGTCAAACAGTACACGTGCAGGAATTGAATTTACATAAAACGTACCAGTGACCACCTCCGGGTCATCCTTTGCTTCTTCAGCTGTGATTTGGAACGCCCTTGTTGGAGCCCTTTGAGATTGATCTCTGCGAGCCGTGGAAGCTACAGAAGATCTTGCTGTTGATTGTTGAGCATTCTGATCTCGTGGGGGTTTCGGGCAGTCCCTTGAGAAATGGCCAAGTCTGTGGCAGTTGTAGCATGCATCATCTTTTCGTGGACAATGCTCCCAGTGATGGCCTTTCTGCCCACAGCAGAAGCAATACATGTCCTGAGTCTTGCACTCCCCAGAGTGCGCTTTTCTGCATCATCTGCAGTCTCTCATTTCTGAACTGGCCGAGAAGGCCCTTCCTTTCTTTGGTGATGAAGACTGTTGATGGGATTGAGGAGAGAATCGGGAGGATCCAGACTCCCGCTGCCTTTTTGGCGGCGACGGTTGAGTCGGTGGTGCGGCGGCTGACCCGATTACGTATCCAGTTAATAAGACAATCTGCTCCACATTCCGAGCAGCCTCGAGTAATCCAGCAAACGTTGTATACCGAACCCCACTCATGGTTCGGCGTATCTCATAGTCTAGTCCGGCCTCAAACCGGGCTATCTTCCTCTCTTCTGTGTCTACTTGATGGGGTGCGAACAGACTCAATAGAGTGAAATCAACGGCATATTGTGTAACCGTTTTCGTTCCTTGAGTTAGATTCAGGAACTTTGCCTCGAGACGTCGCTTCTCGTCGGCTGGACAGTACTGTTGAGAAAACACTTCCTTAAACTCGCTCCATGACATGTGTGACACTACCTCCATCGTCAACACATGTGTCATTGCGTCCCACCACATAACAGCGTCCCTTGCAAACATAGCGGTTGCAAAGCGGACCATGTCTTTATCAGCGCAGTCGCTGATCCTGAAAGTTCGTTCCGTGGTGGTGATCCATTCCAGTGCAGTCACAGCATCACCGGTTCCATCAAAAGTAACAGCCCCGTTACTTTTGAAGTCCCTAAACCTACAACCCCTTGATCTGTTAGAAGACCCAGTGTCTTATCTTTCCTCTTGGTCGTCCTGTTGTTGTTCCTTGTTCTTTCGCTTATCGGCCTTTCGTTTTGCCTCGGCCTCATCTCTGGCCCTTAACTGATCAGCAAATGACTGAGCCTGCTCAGCCATTCGTTTGGATTGTAGCTCATTGTTTTGTTCCATGAGAGCTTGCATCATCTGGAACATTTGCTGAGGAGTCATATCGTCTCCTGACATGTTCTGAAATATAACAACCTATATTTAGAACATTTATTTGTAAGTCCTAAGTGTACAGTTACCCTTTGTGTTTCCCCGTGTGCATGTCAATCCTATCTTAGTTCAGATCATTACTTAGAAGTTCATTCTAATATCATAACCTAAGTTTGAGTCCAAGTCCTCGCGGACACTTGAAACCTCAAACTAATGCTCTGATACCAAACTGAGACGTCCTTGTTAATTAATGATATAATTGTAGCAATCACCAGGATCGACAAACAACCCAATGAGTATCATAATAATTGAAATTGAGTACTTAAATCAGAATTAAGCAAATCCACACTAAAGCAATGAAAGTAAATGTCTACAGTGTTTAAGTCTAGCTATTACATCATCATAATTGTTTTAGAAGTAGAAATCCCAGCCCAAAGCTATTACATTCAAGTACCAATAGCTACTAAGGTCTCCGGGATATTGATTTGATATGCTTAAGTAGATGGTCCAGCTACACTCTTGCCTTTGCCTGTAAACAATGTGAGTCAACAGTAAGCTAAATGCTTAGTGAGATAACAGATTATACATACAACAAACATTTCTTTACATGCAATGATTAACCATGGGCAGTGTAAGCCCCATGTATGTGAAAACGGCAGTGAAAGCCTCAATGTGTGAGTAAACCATGCAGTGCTAGCATGCGGTGGCAGTTCAATATGTTGATCGGGGATGTGCCGAACCTGATGGGATACGAGTGGGATGATCAGTCCCCGACAGTGGCCTGCTGTCAGCCCCAGTCCAGGTCGCATCAGATTATGAAGTAATGATCATGCAGTGCAAGCATGATGTAAATAGATGCACTTTCAAATGAACGCAAGCTACATGTGTGTTACATGTCAAGTACGAGAGTGCATTATAACAACAAATCATTTCATGAGTGCCAAATGAAGTATATGAACAATGTGAACATGCCATTGAATGTATAAACATGAATGCAAAAACAATAAATGTTCGAATGACAATCTGTTACTCACAGTGATTGGTTTTGTGACTTGATCCTGAATCAATGTGTGTTTTGATAACACCACAATGATCTGTAAAGTAGGTGTAATAGTGAATTTGTGTCAGTAATTGCTTAAAAATTGTATTCTGAAAATTAAATGTAATTGGGTTATGATTTCGGACCACATCCGAATTCGGATGGTCCGAATGTTGGTACACCCTGTGTGACGATAGCAGTCTAATCGATCTGCATTATGGTTTAAGTAATATTCTGAGTATTAACAAGTGTTTTGATATATATGTTTATATGTGTTTGTCTGTTATTGATTGTGTGTTTGAACTTGATGTAACATATTACAAGAAGTTCAAACATAAAGGTCAAAGATTAACTCAAGCATAAGTAAAACATAAGTTTCATCACTTAAGAGTTTAAGAGTTTTGGCTAGATTCGAATTGCTTAAGGGAACACATTCGAATCTGTGATAGATTCGAATGAGACCTTAGATTCGAATGGGCTAGATTCGAGGATGTCAATATGGACAGACTCGAATGGGCCTTGGGCCAGATTCGAGCTTGGCCCACAACAGACTCGAATCAGGGTCTATAATTAGGGATAGACTCGAATCATTAAGGGACTTTTTGCAGAATTCGTGAGGAATTAAGCAAGAGGCGATCTCGAGTTTATCAGCTAGGTGAGTGCCGTTTCGGAGAGAATTAGTTCGTAGGATCGTTCGTGTGTCGTTCGTTCAGCGTCTAATAGTCTCCGTGTTCCGTTGGTTGAGAGTTGTCCGTCTAACCGTCAACGAGGATTCCGCACTCGTTCACGGATCCGCGTCTAGATAGATCTTGCAGTCGTAGACCTTACAAGTGGTATCAGAGCCTATGGAGTGTTCTTGGTGTTCTTCGTGTTCATCAGATACATTCTAGGTTTCTTGACGCTAGTTGGACGGTTTTGCTCTCAAAAACGTGTTTTCAAGCTTAGCAAATTCATATTCTGGTCAAGCCAATCTAGCGGGTCTACTATCCAATGTCACTTCTGACAGACAGCTAGATGGTACTTATGACTGGAGTTCACATCCTGAGTCCAATGCTAGAGCTTTCATGGCTGAAGTTACGGAGAATGGTTGTGAAGAAGACGAGCAGACCACAAGGGAAAACAGTCCGATGTGGGTTGAAAAGGCGAATGGTCAGACAGTGCTGGAGTTTGCTGCTCAGATGGCCAACGTGGAATCTGATAACTCAAAGGTTAGTCTGTCTTATTCTTTATTTCGTGAATTATGTGCTTTGTGTGCTACTTCTAATGATAGGTTAAATCTAGTCTTAGAGTCACATAAAACCATAGCTGCTCAAAATGAGAACTTAAAAATAGAAAACGCTAGCCTAAATGATATAAAGCAAGACTTAAAAGAAAAGCTTAAGGCTGATGCTCAAGACGTGGTAGTTCTAAAAGACAAACTCAGCGAGCAGTGTGTTAGGATAGAACTAATGTATGAGCACGTAGAGGCCTTAACAAAAAGTCTTAAGGACAAGGATATAGAGCTAGCCGAGACCAAGGTTAAGGTAGCAGAGGCAAATAGTAAGCTGGAAAAGTTTAGGAATTCGAGCCTAAATCTAGGAAAAGTCTTAGATGCCCAAAGACAGTCTAAGAAGCCTGTAGGTCTAGGTTTTCACGAAATTCCTCCACCTTTTAATGCTAATTATGTGCCTCAGCCTCAGGAGAAAACTGACAAGTCTGTAGACTTAGAGGACCTACCTGAACCGACACCAGAGCCTACAGTTGAAAATACACCTCAGGTGGCTGACTCAACCGTCAAGGTCAAGAAAGTGAAATTTGTGTCTTCCTCCAGTGAAACACCTGCAGGAAAACAGAAAATTTCATGGGCTGACCAGGTCGACGAGTCAGACATCATAGCGGTACCAAAGGAAGTAGACACTAGTGAGACACCTAGATCTAAGGGAACAACCAAAAAGTCCATGGATAAGATGTCTTGCTTTCGATGTCACGAGAAAGGGCATGTTGCTTCTCACTGTCCACTTAGGAAAACAGATGTTACCCCTAAGACAGTGAACCCAACACCTGTTAAGCCCTCACCCAGTGTGGCAAGCAGCAGTAGTTCTCAACCTACCGAGAAAACTGTGCAGGCCGCACCCAAACAAGTTGTGAAAAACACACCGGTTAAGGTTGGCCCAAAGGAAGTGATTAGGACAAATTCACCGAATCGTGTCCTTAATCAATCTAGGTCAGCACCACAACAAGTCTATAGGAGCACCACACCTAGCAGGTCACATACTCGAGTTAGGTCTCATACTCCAGTTAGACAATATGCACCGGTAAGAGCTCAAGGATCACAGTCAGAAATGGCGTATAATAGAAATTATTCCAGAGCTCCACAACAAATGCCTACACCACGGCAACGAGTGAACTTAAATCACTCGGCACCACAACAGAATTCAGTTCAAAGGCCCAAGTCACCTGAAAGGCGAGATGGGTACTTGAAAGAGTTCACGTATGTGGACGAGAATGGTATTACCAAGTCAGTCATGGCTTGGGTTCCCCGTGATAACTAACCTCTTTTCTTTCATGTGCAGGAGATAACTACCGGTCCAAACAACAAGTGGTTCGTCGACAGTGGTTGCTCCAGGCACATGACGGGGGAAAGAAGTCTACTCACAGACTTCAAGGGAGGTAATAGGGGATTCGTATCATTCGCGGGTAACAAGGGTGGAAATATCACTGGAACTGGAGAAGTCACTAATGGGACGATTACTTTGGATCAAGTTTATCACGTTGATAAACTGGTTCATAATCTCATTAGTGTCTCTCAAATCTGTGATAAGAAGAACTCGGTGTTATTTACTGACACTGAGGCGTTAGTGCTAAAGCCTGGATTCAAAATTCCTGAAGAATGGGTGTTGATGCGGGCGCCAAGGAAGAACGACTTGTACATGCTGGATATGAACAAGCCAGAGACTTCGATGGGGCCAATTTGTCTACTATCCAAAGCTTCGGAGACGGAATCCGTACTGTGGCACAGACGCATGGCTCACCTGCACCTGAGAAAGATGAATTACATAACGAAGCATGGACTGGTGCAGGGTGTGCCCATGAAAAGTTTTCAGTTCGAGGATAAGTGTCTACCTTGCATGAAGGGCAAACAGCACAAGAAGACACATAAGTCCAAGAAGCAGAATTCCATAGCCTCAACATTCGATCTGTTGCACATGGACCTTTTCGGCCCAATCAACAAAAGGAGTATTGGAGGTAGTTGGTACTGCTTAGTTATCACTGACGATTACTCACGTTTTTCTTGGGTTTTCTTTTTAGGTACGAAGGACGAGACAGCTGCAAGGCTCATCGGTTCTTGGACCAAGTGGAGAACTCATACGGAACTAGGGTTAAATATATTCGTAGTGATAATGGAACTGAATTCAAAAACACTGTAATTGGTGTATATTGCCTATCAAAGGGCATAGTGCATCAATTCAGTGCACCATATGAACCTCAACAGAATGGGGTGGCCGAACGTAAAAATAGAACTTTGATTGAGGCTGCAAGGACTATGCTTTCGGATTCAAAGCTTCCTACCATGTTTTGGGGGGAGGCAGTGAATACCGCGTGCCACATTTTAAACCGAGTCCTTACAGTCAAATCATTGAACAAAACATGCTATGAAATTTTGAATAAACGGCCACCTAACTTAACTGGATTCGAACCGTTTGGAGTACCATGCACACTTTTAAGAACAAAACATCAACCGAAGTTTGGTGAAAAGGCTGACGAAGGATACTTCCTAGGTTATGTGCCAAACTCACCAAACAAACGGGTGTTTAACAAAACAACTGGTACTGTGGAGATTGTGTATAACATTGAAGTCACAAGTTATACACATGAACCCCAAACTGGTCCGGAATGGATATTTGACTATGATAATTTATTTGAGTCATTTAACATTCCTCTGGATGATAATGCAGGTACAATCGAGAAGGACATGGCGACGTTGCATCTGAACGACGATGGCCAAATCTTTCCAAGGACCACGTTCGAATCTACGTCCGAGCCTACTGCGACTGTAGATAGATCTCCAGAAGTTGCTGATCAAGAGGCACCTAACACTGAGAATCAGTCTCAAGCTTCAAGTTCTAACTCTGAGGAAAACGTCCGTGAGGAGGAAAATGTAGAAGCTGAGCCTGTTCCCCCTTTAGGTGAAATAGGATCCAACTTAGGAGATAATCTAAGGGTTGATGAAATAGAGACCTCTAGGATTAACAAGAACCATCCAATAGAAAGCATCATAGGAAATCCAAACGAGGGTGTGAAGACTCGGAGTAGTGTAAATAACAACACCGTGTTGTTGTCGATGATAAACGACTCCGAGGCATATCACACATGTCTTTATTCATGTTTCATATCGCAAGTAGAGCCTAAGAATGTGCAAATGGCACTTAAGGATAACTCCTGGGTTGAAGCGATGCAGGAAGAACTTTCACAGTTTAGGAAACTAGAAGTGTGGGAGTTAGTTCCGTTACCTCGAGGGGAGATTGCAATAGGAACCAAATGGGTTTTTAAGTGCAAAAGAGACGATCGGGGTATAGTCACGCGCAACAAGGTGAGATTAGTTGTAATGGGTTTCAACCAAGAGGAGGGAATCGATTACAACGAAGTTTTTGCACCAGTAGCAAGGCTAGAAGCCATTAGGTTGTTTCTAGCGTTTGCCTCCTTCAAAGGCTTTAAGGTATATCAACTAGACGTTAAGAGTGCTTTCCTGTATGGGAAAGTGAAGGAGTTGGTGTATGTAGAACAACCGCCCGGATTTACAGATCCAAAATATCCTGATAGAGTATATCGCTTAGATAAGGCTCTTTATGGATTACATCAGGCACCTAGGGCGTGGTATGAGACTTTATCCAACCATCTTTTAGAAAACGGTTTTGAAAGGGGTAGGATAGATAGTACTCTATTTGTGAAGAGGAAGGGAGAACACTTTATCTTGGTACAAGTGTACGTCGATGATATCATTTTTGGATCATCAGACGAACAGATGTGCAAAGATTTCGAGAAGGTGATGAAGTCTAAGTTCGAGATGAGTGCTATGGGGGAGTTGAATTTCTTTTTAGGGTTACAAGTTGACCAAAAGAAGTAAGGGATGTTTATCCATCAAACTAAGTATGTCTATGACATATTAGAACGGTTTGGAATGGAGGGAACTAAGTTGACTGCCCACTTCAGCACGCCGATTCAAGTGAATCACAATCTCGGGCCGGGTACTGTAACATCCTCGAATTCAATTACGGTGATTTAAGAAATATTTAGACAGGTAATTTATAAATAAGTTGAATTATGAGCAAAGATTATGTATTTGGGGATATTTAAAAACTTAGTTGTTGTTTTAAGAAAATTAAAAAGTTTTAGAACTTTGAAATGATTATTATGAATTATAAAAGTTAGTAATGATAAATTTAAGAATAAATCAGTATTTTATGGAACCGGTTAAGTTGAGGGGTGAAATGTCCAAAATGGAAAAGATGGGAATAAAAAGGCCAAATACATTTTCATTTTCCAAATGCTCTCTCTCTCTCTACACTCTCTCTCTAGAAAAACACTCTCTACTTCTCTTTAAGATATCTCGCAAACCGACCGGCCGATTATCGAGATTTATACGTCATCGGAAAGATCTCGAGGAGTACAACAACAATCTACGGTTGGATTTTTGATTTCATACGGATTAAGGTAAGAATCGACTCTTTTAAGATTTTGTGTTTCGGTTTTGAAAAACATAAGTTCGAATCTGTCATTTTTATGCGATTTAAAGCCGATTTTGCTTGAAATCTTGCAAGAATGAGATAGTATATGTGTAATAGAATCAAACCTAGGTATAATACTTGATATATTCATGATTTTAGGCCTTAGAATGAAGGATTTAAGTTATAAGGATGAACAGACTCGAAAATGCCAAGAACAGAGTCGAAATGCAAGAACAAACTCGATTTTTGTACTAAATTCGAGCAGGAATTCGAGTTTACAACCATAGATTCGAATCTAATGCCATAGATTCGAATATGGTTCGAATCTACCCTTAGGAATTCGAATTTAGTCATTAAATTCGAAGGAAATTCGAATTTAACCCCCGAAATTCGAGTTTAATGCCTAAAAATGAGAAATCTACTCTCTAAACTCAAGTATTTTGAATGAAACTCATAAACAACACCTAAAATACCAAGAGTTATTCAAAGGACAAGGTGTGAACTTGAAATGGGTTCAAATTTAGTTGAGGTTCGAATTTGGATATGGATCCGAAATGGGGAAAAATATTGCAAAATTTACGAAACTTGGTTTTATGGATTTAAACGGTTTTTGACTTGAAATATTGTTGTAACTAATTTAACAGGTCCCTTGTGGTGTTGTTCAACCCACAGTGGGGTACTTGGCGGATCCGGTTGAAAGCCCGAAGAGAAATAATATCGGTTAAAAGATAAATTACGCACCCACTGTGAGTACAGTAGATTTCGCATGTTTATATTTGTTTTATGTAAGCTTTGCCTGCTGAGACTTGTTGTTTCATTGATTGTTTGGAATTCTACTAACTTGCGTAGATTTAGATGCACATTCTTACTTGTTGCATGTCCTTTCGGTTGTTGTGCATCTAGTGATGGACCGGTGGGTCGCATCGATTACTCTGATGTTACTGTGCTATATGACCTGGAGCTGATCCCTCCTAGGCCCGGTAGGCAGTATGTCATCCCCGATCGTACGTTTGTCTCAGATGGTATGTTTAAATGCCGAGCTTTGAGCTCGAAGGGGCTGCGGCTCTGGTCCGTACTTTGTGTACGAAGAGGATATCCGATGTTGGTCATCTGTGTTATCCTTGGGCTTCATAAAAATTTATAAAATGCATAATCTCTGTATTCACTAAGCATCCGCTTATTCCCCAGTTGTTGATTTTTATTTTACAGGAAAAGGGAAGTCTACTGCTGGACCTTCTAGTTAGGTCGTTTGGAAGATTTGGGAGACTCGGCACTATTTGATCGGTAATTGTGATTTGGACAATGTTGTAAAATATTCTGGATGATTGTAATAAATGTATGGGTGTGTAGACTTAGACTTGGTACCTTATAGCACCGTAGGGTGTTTAACACTTTTTGCACTACGTTATTTATGTTTTTAATGCTTCCGCACTTAATTTAGGTTATCAGATCATTATGTTATTGTATGCTGGTGATTAATCCTGGGTGTATTGTAATTGGTGGTTGTTGTGGCAAGGGTGTCACATGAGATGGTATCAGAGCAGTAGTTTGAGATTCAAGTGTCCGTGAGGTCTTGATCTCAAACATTAGGTAATGATATGTAGTGGTTTAAGTAATGATCTGAACTAAGATAGGTTATGATATAGTAATTATAAGAGATTGACTATCATACGGGACAAATGAGTGGTGTCTTTAAACTGATGACATGTTACTAAACAAGTTATATGTTTATATTTTCAGAACATGTCTGGAGGAATGACACCTGAAGAAGCAAGAGAAATGATGTTAGCCTTGATGGCTGAACAGAACAAAATGATTCAGGATCAGTTTCGGGCGCGAGATGAGGCCAAAGCCAAAAGAAAAGAAGACAAGAGAAAAGAAAAGAGGGAATATGAAAGGAATTATGTTGTGGATAACATAAACCTTAGAAATAAAGCGAAACGAAAAGACAAGGGCAAGGAAAAGATTGATTATGAAACCGGAATTGATGAGAATTACATGAAGTATGTAGTTAGATCACTCAAGGACTGGCAACCTCCCACATTCTCTGGATCTCTGAGAATTGAGGAAGCAAAAATGTGGATTACAATTATGGAACAAATCTTTAGAGAGATGAATTGTAAGGATGAGTATAAGGTATTTTTAGCTAAGGATCAATTGATTGGACAAGCTAAGGAATCGTGGGACCGTTGGGAAAAAGAATTGGGATCCAAGTTGATTGCTTCCTTTAGTTGGGAACAATTCAAGTTGTTGTTTAGTAGGCAATATGGTGAGCCTGATATCGTACCACATGTTAATCATGAAGAAAGAGCTATTGGAAAGATTGTAAAGTCTGGAGAAGATGAACTAAATGGACTATACTTGAGGTCAAGAACAAATAAACGTGATAGAAGTAAGAGATGTTGCCATTGTAATCAATTTGGACATAAGGCTAACAAATGTCCAATGAAGGTCGATGCTTGTTATAATTGTGGAAAAGTGGGCCATTTTAGCAGAAATTGCAAATTTCGACCAAAGAATTAGCATGTAATACATGATGAAACTATGAATGAAAGGTTTGACAAAGGGATGAGATCGTGGTTATAATTTTTGGACGTTAATCCATAGAGTTAGAGGTGTACCTTAAAGACTCCATATGCAATATTTTATCGAAGTTCTATGATGCTGAAGTTAACATGAAATCGAGTTATATAAGTTTTATTACTAATATAAGTATAATCCTGTTTGTGAATGAGAATATTCGAGTATATAAATAGGCAGTAGATGAATAGCCAAGATGGACTTGGAAGCTTTGAATTGGAAAAGATGTCATAGACTTCTTGGAAATTTATGAATGAGTTTAGAAGTTGTAATGAAGTTTAAGTTTGACCATGATGGGTTAAAAGAATTGGAACTAATAGTATTAGTATCATATGTAATATGTTTGAGGGAATGATAACAACTTGTAGTGTTTATCATAAAACAAATAACATCAACTTGTATTAAAAGGAAACAGTAAGGTACATTGTATTGAATATTGTAAGCTTACAAAGGTTGTGGTTGAGAACGTATGACACGAACTGTTCATGAGAATTTGATGTAGTTGAAATCAAAGAGACTGATTCAATGTTGGTATATATATGAATATTATATGAGGAAAACAAATCTAGAAATTATAAGAGAAAAGCATACGAGGGTATGATAATACATGGAAAATACATGATAATTTTAAAAGAGAAATTGAAATATGTAATGCAAAGTGTAAAGTAAGAAATGAATGTGAAGTATAATCGATTGGAAGGGTGGATATAATACTTAATGAAATGAAGATTTGATCAAACATAAAAAGTTTAAAGAGACTTTGGATACTAACGACTTATGCTTGTAAAGCAAAGAAAAGTCTAGTACTACGATTCAGAATCTAAGAAAGATTCGGAGGTAGACATGAGTTCTGTTTGATTCTGGTGCCGACCAATTATTTGTATCTACTGCTTTTGCTCAACAAGTGTTGATGCCTTGGTCTAAGTTGTCTGTTGTGATTGATGTTGAAATTGTTAAGTAACACATTAGTTAACGTAGATCACGTGTATCATGATTGTACTCTAGTGATTGAAGAGGTAGTCTTCAATCCTGACTTGATTCCAGTAGAGATCGGTGATTTGATATGAAAATTGGAATGAATTGGTTGTGTATATGTAATGAGACGCATGTAGTTTGCAATAAAGGAATAATAAAGATAATTACGCCGGAGGGGCGAGAGAATTGTATATATGAGTATTGGAGAAGTGGGGATCAATGTCTAATGATGATTGTTAGGTCCCGAAAGCTGATTGCTTAGGGTTGTGAGTTTTGTTTGGTATAGGTTATTGATACCAAGACTGAAAAGAAAACTGTGGCCGATACGCCTGTTGTCCCAAATGTTTCCATATGTGTTTCTGGAAGACTTGTCTGATGTGTCACTTGAAAGACAAGTGAAACTTTGTGTTGACTTGATCCCTGGAGTTTCTCCAATAGCTTGTTGTTCGTATCGGTATGCATCTACTGAAAGGTAAGATATGATGAAGCAACTTCAGAAGTTGTCAGATAGGGGCTTTGTAGATTGAGTTCTCTGCCGTGTGGAGCCCGATAGTGTTTATGAAACAAAAGATGTCACAATGAGAATGTGCATAGATTCACATGATTTGAACAAATTGACTATAAGTATCCGCTGCCGGGAATTGATGATTATTTCGATTAGCTGCATGAGAGCTAATTATTTTTCTAAGATTGATCTACGAATGGGATATGATTAATTAAGGTCCGAAGAAGGAATGTACTGAAAATGGCTTTCAGGGATAATTATGAGCACTACGAGTAATTAGTTATGGACATTATGAATATGGATTTGTATATCAATGTTGGAGGAATCGGTAATTGTAATTATCGATGATATTTTGGTGTAAGTCTAAATCTGAATATGTCAAATCGTGAATTTTGATTACAATAGGTTATATTTTGTAGTATGTGATTTCTGGAGTTGAGATCTCGGAGGATTCCGCTAAAAGTAGAGGGATTGAGAATTTGGAAGCTATTTCGCGGTATTACAAATTTAAGAAATTTTCTACGATTAATAAATTGTAGACATGCTGATTTAAATTGGTATGTATATACCAACTTGAGAAAGTTATGATCGGAAAAACTTGCACAGATATGCGTGAGTAAGGTTATTATTTTTATGGTACACTAGAATCGATTATGTTTGATTAGAAGAGTCGTTTCATTTTCAACTATTGGTTTGCTTTACAAGTGGGATTAGGAACACATATAGCTATGAGTATAGCTTACTAACCCCGACAGATGGTCAAAATGAATGGACTATTTTCACATTGGAATATATAATGAGATCATACATTCTGGATTTAAGTACCAACAGAAAAGATCAATTGTTTTGATAGAATTTTCGTATAACACTAGTTATCATGTTAAAAATCAAGAAAACACTGTTTACAGTTTTGTACGTGAGGAAATGTAGAATGCCTACGTGTTGGAATGAAATTGAAAGGACTCTGATTGCTGAGTCTGTGATATGGAAGAAGAATTATAATGATGAAACACCTAAACCAATCAGTTTTGAGGGAAACAATGTAGTATATTTGTTAGTATCACCGATGAGGTGAGTTGGTTCATTTAGAATAACAGAAAAGTTAGGAATCTGTTATCTCATTTGGAATTATCTAAGGAAATATCGAAATAACACTCGGTGTTTCACGTGGAAAGCTTTATGAAATCTTCACAACTAGTAATGAAGATTAGGCTGATTATACCGAATTCGAAATCAATAAAGATTAATATATGTTGAAAGTCCAGAATATATTATGGATATGAAAGTAAGGAAATTAAGGAACAAAGAGATTAAAATAGTATTGATACGTTGGAAGCATCACAAAGGAGTAAACCATACTTGGGAGACAAAAGTCGATACGTTGAAAAAGTATAAGTATGTATTCGAATCCAAATAAACTTCGAGGACGAAGTTTGAGCGTGGTGGAGCCCATGTTGTAACATCCTCGAATTCAATTACGGTGATTTAAGAAATATTTAGACAGGTAATTTATAAATAAGTTGAATTATGAGCAAAGATTATGTATTTGGGGATATTTAAAAACTTAGTTGTTGTTTTAAGAAAATTAAAAAGTTTAAGAACTTTGAAATGATTATTATGAATTATAAAAGTTAGTAATGATAAATTTAAGAATAAATCAGTATTTTATGGAACCGGTTAAGTTGAGGGGTGAAATGTCCAAAATGGGAAAGATGGGAATAAAAAGGCCAAATACATTTTCATTCTCCAAATGCTCTCTCTCTCTACACTCTCTCTCTAGAAAAACACTCTCTACTTCTCTTTAAGATATCTCGCAAACCGACCGGCCGATTATCGAGATTTATACGTCATCGGAAAGATCTCGAGGAGTACAACAACAATCTACGGTTGGATTTTTGATTTCATACGGATTAAGGTAAGAATCGACTCTTTTAAGATTTTGTGTTTCGGTTTTGAAAAACATAAGTTCGAATCTGTCATTTTTATGCGATTTAAAGCCGATTTTGCTTGAAATCTTGCAAGAATGAGATAGTATATGTGTAATAGAATCAAACCTAGGTATAATACTTGATATATTCATGATTTTAGGCCTTAGAATGAAGGATTTAAGTTATAAGGATGAACAGACTCGAAAATGCCAAGAACAGAGTCGAAATGCAAGAACAAACTCGATTTTTGTACTAAATTCGAGCAGGAATTCGAGTTTACAACCATAGATTCGAATCTAATGCCATAGATTCGAATATGGTTCGAATCTACCCTTAGGAATTCGAATTTAGTCATTAAATTCGAAGGAAATTCGAATTTAACCCCCGAAATTCGAGTTTAATGCCTAAAAATGAGAAATCTACTCTCTAAACTCAAGTATTTTGAATGAAACTCATAAACAACACCTAAAATACCAAGAGTTATTCAAAGGACAAGGTGTGAACTTGAAATGGGTTCAAATTTAGTTGAGGTTCGAATTTGGATATGGATCCGAAATGGGGAAAAATATTGCAAAATTTACGAAACTTGGTTTTATGGATTTAAACGGTTTTTGACTTGAAATATTGTTGTAACTAATTTAACAGGTCCCTTGTGGTGTTGTTCAACCCACAGTGGGGTACTTGGCGGATCCGGTTGAAAGCCCGAAGAGAAATAATATCGGTTAAAAGATAAATTACGCACCCACTGTGAGTACAGTAGATTTCGCATGTTTATATTTGTTTTATGGAAGCTTTGCCTGCTGAGACTTGTTGTTTCATTGATTGTTTGAAATTCTACTAACTTGCGTAGATTTAGATGCACATTCTTACTTGTTGCATGTCCTTTCGGTTGTTGTGCATCTAGTGATGGACCGGTGGGTCGCATCGATTACTCTGATGTTACTGTGCTATATGACCTGGAGCTGATCCCTCCTAGGCCCGGTAGGCAGTATGTCATCCCCGATCGTACGTTTGTCTCAGATGGTATGTTTAAATGCCGAGCTGTGAGCTCGAAGGGGCTGCGGCTCTGGTCCGTACTTTGTGTACGAAGAGGATATCCGATGTTGGTCATCTGTGTTATCCTTGGGCTTCATAAAAATTTATAAAATGCAATCTCTGTATTCACTAAGCATCCGCTTATTCCCCGTTGTTGTTGATTTTTATTTTACAGGAAAAGGGAAGTCTACTGCTGGACCTTCTAGTTAGGTCGTTTGGAAGATTTGGGAGACTCGGCACTATTTGATCGGTAATTGTGATTTGGACAATGTTGTAATATATTCTGGATGATTGTAATAAATGTATGGGTGTGTAGACTTAGACTTGGTACCTTATAGCACCGTAGGGTGTTTAACACTTTTTGCACTACGTTATTTATGTTTTTAATGCTTCCGCACTTAATTTAGGTTATCAGATCATTATGTTATTGTATGCTGGTGATTAATCCTGGGTGTATTGTAATTGGTGGTTGTTGTGGCAAGGGTGTCACAGGTACTGAAAGTGATACCGATGTGGATCCGACTTTATATCGGGCCATGATTGGGTCACTTATGTATTTAACTGCTTCAAGACCTGATATTATGTTTGCTGTTTGTATTTGTGCTAGGTTTCAAGCGAATCCGAAGGAGATGCATATGAAAGCTGTGAAGCGGATTCTACGATACCTCAAGTCGAAACCGAAGCTGGGACTTTGGTATCACGCGGAGGGAGATCTAGAGTTGGAAGCGTTCACGGATTCTGACTACGGAGGATGCAGCTTGACGCGCAAATCTACAACTGGAGGTTGTCAGTTCCTAGGAGGGAGATTGGTATCCTGGCAATGCAAGAAACAAACATCGGTAGCCATTTCAACGTGCGAGGCCGAGTATGTTGCTGCTGGTAGTTGCTGCTCACAGGTTCTGTGGATACAACAACAATTGCGGGATTACGGTTTGGCTTACACTCAAACTCCTATTAGGATAGACAATCAATCTACAATTGCTATAACTAATAATCCAGTTAAACACAGTAAAACAAAGCACATAGACATAAGGCATCATTTTATTCGTGATTGTGCTGAAAAGAACTTAATCAAACTGGTAAAGGTGGCAACAGAAGATAATAATGCAGATTTATTTACCAAAGCGTTTGATAAGTCACGGTTTGAGTATTTAATTCAACTGAATGGAATGCGCAACCCAGAGTAATTTGACCTTAGTAGTAGTAAGTTTATTTTGTTTTATTGTAGAGTAGTAGTCTTTCTTCTTTTCAGTAATCTGCTAATTTAGGAAAGTTTCTATTTTTAGTAAGTTTCTATCTTTAGTAAGTTAGTAGGTTAGCTTATTTTACTGCTTTTCTTATGAAAAAAATAATAATAAAATAAAAGAAAAAAAATAGAGAAAATTACAAAAATACAAAAAAAGAGAATATCAGAAAAAAAGAGTTAGGTCTTAGATACATAGGTTCAAAGTGACGAAAATTAGCACCGTCATTACAGACTCTAAGTATTTAGTCTTTCACACATAATGCAACTAAATCCTAAGTGTTATACTTTACTTAGTTTGATGTGTTGGTAGGCATAATACATATAGGGAATCTCAAGGCTAATAAAATATTCTAGAAATAGTCAAGCGTGTCACTAACTTAGATATATGACCAATCGGTCTTAATTTTTATGTACAAGACATACAAACATTGAGTCTAAATGAGGTATGCAAACTTTCTGGGGATGTATGGCAACATCAAATACATCTGAAAATGGAAAGAATAGAAATATCATGTAAAACTGAGAGTCGAAAACATGCAACTCTGTTGTACGTAAGTACAGACCTGTTGTCTCTGTTTAGATTCGGGTTAGCAGACATGTCGCTTTGTTGTACGTCAGTACAGACCTGTCACCGCTATCTGCTAACTTTAAAAGAAAACCTTAAGTCGAACTAAGACACTTTGTTGTATGAAAATACAGACCTGTGTCCGATGTTTGTCTTTTAAAGAAAGTTTGCAAATACCAACAAGTTAGAATCTTTGTCTGTGTGCCTTGATCATAAAAGTATGTCTATGTCTGAGTCACGTAAGATAATTTCCTGATAAATAAAAAGGCCAAGGGATATTCCGAAATGTAGAATGTTTAACAGGGTAAAATACCAACAATTGGCTAAATAGGTATGTCACAACAAACAATCAAAGGAATCAAAAATTCCTAAGTGTGAAAGTTTAAGTACTGAAAGTTAGTATCAGACATCGCTATCTGATTGAACCTTTCTTAGACTATACTCATCAAAAATATGTTGTTAAGTATTTAGCTTAGATTGTAAATTTTTCTTAAGTCTAGATTAATTTTTTTTTGGTCAAAATTTTATTTTACTTTATTTTATTTTATTTTATTTTTACCTTAGTTTATTTTATTTCATTTTAGTTTAGTTTAATTTTTACTTAGGTAAAAGGTCAAAAATTACTGAGGGTGCATTCAAAGTTGAATAAAATAATCAATGCGTGAATTATTTTAAGCTTAGGGTAAAAGAATTGGCATAGTTTATCTGGTTACACAATACCGTAGAAAAAAAAATTGGAAAAGTTGAAATTATTTCAAAATTTTCGAAATTTTTCTAAGTGTTGGTGGTTTCGAATCTAAGACAGACTCGAATAAGGAGTAATTCGAATCTGTCAGTAGATTCGAATCTACGCTTAGACTCGAGGGTTGGTGGTATAAATAGGTCAACAGTGAAGTCATTTAAGACCTTACTGTTTTCGAATCTATACACTCGAGTCTACTGTGGCGATCTCGATTCTATTCTCGAATCTATCGTATTTCTCCAAAAACGACATTTTGTCGAGTCTCTTACTTGGTGTTTCGATTCTACAGATACATCTAGGTATAATCAACCGGATTGTACAAGATTTGTGTAGTTTTATGCACAATTTTAGACCAAATCGTCAAATTTTGAAGTTTTATAGGTTGAAATAGGGTTTTTGCTAAATTACCAAGATTGGACCTATAAAAGATCAAATTAAAAGCATAAATCAATGATTAGAACCTAGTTGAACTAATGTATGTGATTTACCAAGTTCAAAATGGTTAAAATCTTGGGTTTTTTGTTGAAAACAAAACCGACGGGACTTCGAGTCTGTTCTAGGACATTCGAATCTGTTCATGGGTTTCTCGAATCTATCATTAGATTCGAGATGACCATGATATTCGAATCTGTCCATTAGACTCGAATAGGGACTCTTCGAATCTGTCCATTACATTCAAATATGGACACTTCGAATCTATTACTTTCGAATCTGTACTTTATTTATTTTGTTTAATTTAAATTTTATTAAACTTGTGGAAATTTAATTGTGTTAGATTTTGTATTTAAAAAGGTACAAAATAAAACAAATTTGAATTTAAACAAGTTTATTGATTTTTAATGAGTCTAACAGTTTTATTTATTGTGCAGATATGGCAGTTCGTGCTTTTGTCCTGAAGCATAATATGGTCCTTAATCCAGATAATAATATCCCTGAGGCACAGGGTTTTCGCGAAGTTTTAGACTTCCTAGCTGAATCTAGGATTAGCTATGCTTTGTTTCATAACATTCCAATTGTAATTTCGTATGTACGCCAATTCTATGATCATCTACAGGTTGATTGCACTGTCACCCCGACAGTTCTAAGAACGAGAATCGCTGGACAGCCGTTAGTCTTCTCAGCAGATATGTTGCGCCAAGTTCTACAGTTGGGTTCTCAGGAACAGGAGGACGGGCCTATTGACTTCCCGTTAAGTATTAGGCAGACTACTTTTCTGAGGATGGGATACAGTTTAGATGTGACAAAGTCGTCATACATGAAGAGTGGACTGATTGGGCAATGGAGATTCTTGGTGCACGTATTCATGGTCTGTTTTGCGCCGAAGAAAGCTGGATTTGATTACATAGTGTCAAAGATCCAATCTGGGGTTATTGCATTGGTATATAATCGGAAGTTCAGCTTTTCACAGATGTTCTTCTCGGAGTTCGTTCATCAAATTACGGCTCTAGAAAGGGAACGATTCTTGTTGTACCCAAGGTTCATTATGATGCTGATAAGGCATTTCTTGCCAGACTTGCCGCCGTCAAATGATTCTCTGAGTGTTAACATTATGGACAAACGGATTTTTGCTGATTGTTCCTCACACCGAGGAAGATTGGCTGTTCCTGTTGCTCGTCCATTGTTCGGAGCCATTGTGGATAGGGATTTTCAAGCCCCGGAAGATGCCAACTGGGCAGGGGTCGTTGAGTTTCCACAACAACAACAACAGCAACAACGTCAACAACAACAACAGCCACGAGTTCAACGACGCCGTCAGAGACCAGCAGTGAGTCAAATCCAGGCATCAAGGCCTTCTACAAGCGAGCAGCCCCAAGCACAGGAAGCAGGGCCTTCAAGTGCAGTTCCTGATTCTGAACAAATTGCGCAAACACTAGAAGAGATATGGGCATCAGGACCCCATGCCAACGAGGACGTGGCCGCAGCATTAGTGGGGGAGCTGCTCAGTCCACCAGAAGGAGCCGAAGATGTTCTTAGAGATGTTGATGAGTATGAGCCAGAAAGGGCTGATAAAGGCTTGACATCATCAGAATCAGAATCAGATGATATGGATGGGCAGGAGGCTGAAGCTCCTGAATCAGTGGCTGCGGATCCCAATATTCACATCGGAACCTATGGCGCTAGGTTAGTAGTGAATGAAGCAGCAGGATCGAGGAGGAGAGAAGAAAGGGAATCTGAAGATTCGGATTCTGAAGAAGAGGAGGTTGCTCAACTAGTGACGAGGCAACGGGCCAAACGTCATCGGTTCATGCAAGGGTCTTCTTCGGCATCCACTAGTCAGTTAGAAGTTCCCCAATCCCAACCTCAAGCCACCGCTCCACCATCACCGCCACCTCAGCAGCATGAACCATACATTCCATCACCTTTCATCCCATCTCCCATTCAGTCCATTCCTTCTACGTCAGCTGCATATACCGAAATCAACGATTCATGCAACTCAAGAGTCGTGTTGACTTTCAGCACGTTCAAATCATAACCTTACCAAAGCTGTTGGTGAACTCCAGGAGCATAACTCAAATCTGGATAAGGAGAATGCAGAGTTGCGGAAGATTGTGGAAAGTGTCAGAGACGAAAACACGGAGCTAAAATCTTTCGTAGCTGATCAATCTTCAGAAATCCGAGCAATGAGGTCCCTCCTAGAGCAACTTATGAAAAATCTACAAACTCAGGGGGAGACGAGTTGTAAGGATCAGGAGGTACAGAGAAGAGATGATGATAATGAAGGCGATGATCCCGGTGCGAATAAAGAGATTGAGTCTGTAGATTTTCCTGCAGCTCAAGTTACACAAATTCAGGGGGAGCCAAGTACAGAAGGAGAAGTAGGAGGATCTGGAAAAGAAGCAGGTTCCTCGAGGGTTCTGTACAGTGACATGATTGATGCACTGAAGGACATAGAGGAAGAGCTTATGGATTTTGACGATGGAGAAGAAGAGTTAGAAGAAGGAGAATTTATTCCAGAGGAGGTTGTGGACTGGAAATCAGACGATGAAGTGTTGGATGATGAAGACGATCAAGTCAATGAGGTTATTATCAATTCACAACCTGTCACGGAGCTATATGAAGGACAAAATCATAATGTGATTGACATTGACTATATCAAGGTAGCCTCAGTCGAGGACAAAGAACTTGAAGAGGCCGAGAAGGAGCCATCTAGAACTGACTTGATAAATCTTTGGTTCAAGAAAGAGGAAAAGAAAGATCGTTTGAAGATGAAGAAGAAAATGAGAGTTCCAGGTGCTGGAAGCTTCTCAGGAGGCATTATAAGCTGGTTCTTTGACAAAGAACTGCAGCTATTTATCTTGAAAAGAAGAGATGGACTACAATACTTGAGGCGAACACTAAAAGCATTTAACTCATTGCCCAAGATTGAAGTAAAGGAGCTTGCATGGAAAGAGTTAATTAATATAGGTGAAGACCAGTACGCTGAAGTCGTGGCAAGAATTATAAGGAAAGAAGGAAGATCAGGAAAGTTTGAGCGACTCAAGCCAAGGACCGGAAAGAGGGTCGAGGATCAGTCGAGAATAGATCCTCATACAGGTAGGCCATGGGCCAGGATGGTATACAAACCTGTGAGGTGTCTAAAGAAAGTACCAATGAAATCGATGCCACAGAACGTTTTGAGCAACATGAAATGGTGGTACCTCGAGATTGACACTGCTGAAGCCATCATGGAGGATCAAGACGAGCAGGTCATTTTGAAGGTATATGATCCACTGCATTTGATAAACCTATCAAAGGACGACCTGAAGAAGCTTCATGATCAGCCTATCTTCTTTACTGAACCATGGAGATCTGAAGCCAGGAAGTTCCAAAAGGTAGTTAAAGTTTGTATAGATGCTGGATTATATGCAGGTAGTAGTATATATAGCTCTAGTACTTAAATTTGATGTAATGTAAATAATTAGAAGCTATCGTCAAGGGGGAGTCTGTTGGTACACCCTGTGTGACGATAGCAGTCTAATCGATCTGCATTATGGTTTAAGTAATATTCTGAGTATTAACAAGTGTTTTGATATATATGTTTATATGTGTTTGTCTGTTATTGATTGTGTGTTTGAACTTGATGTAACATATTACAAGAAGTTCAAACATAAAGGTCAAAGATTAACTCAAGCATAAGTAAAACATAAGTTTCATCACTTAAGAGTTTAAGTGTTTTGGCTAGATTCGAATTGCTTAAGGGAACACATTCGAATCTGTGATAGATTCGAATGAGACCTTAGATTCGAATGGGCTAGATTCGAGGATGTCAATATGGACAGACTCGAATGGGCTTTGGGCCAGATTCGAGCTTGGCCCACAACAGACTCGAATCAGGGTCTATAATTAGGGATAGACTCGAATCATTAAGGGACTTTTTGCAGAATTCGTGAGGAATTAAGCAAGAGGCGATCTCGAGTTTTTCAGCTAGGTGAGTGCCGTTTCGGAGAGAATTAGTTCGTAGGATCGTTCGTGGGTCGTTCGTTCAGCGTCTAATAGTCTCCGTGTTCCGTTGGTTGAGAGTTGTCCGTCTAACCGTCAACGAGGATTCCGCACTCGTTCACGGATCCGCGTCTAGATAGATCTTGCAGTCGTAGACCTTACACCGAATCACTATGTGTCCGAAATGGGTGTTGGGGTCCGAATTGGGACATGTCCGAAATGTACATGGATCCGAAATGGGTATGGGGATCCGAATTGGGTAAGTATCCGAAATTGTGGTTGGTCCGGATTAAGTATAGTCCGAAGTTCCTATGGTCCGAAATACAATTGGTCCGAACTCACTATTGATCCGGATTGGGACGGTGTCCAAATTGGGATAGGACCGAAATAGGGCAAGGTCCGAATTGAGGTTGAGTCCGAACTAGGGTGTTGATCCGAATTCGGATGGATCATCATCCGAATTCATACTTAGCATATTTTTCCAGATTTTCCAGATTTTATGTTTGGGTCATTTTTGCATGTTTCTGAGTCTAATATTGCAAATGTGAACTTATATACACTATAACAACTTATAACATGTCATATTGTACCAAAATAACCCATTTATGTCCATTTTTCTTATGAGTCTCGATGAACACACACACTAAAACACACACTTAATTTCAAAATCATACTTAGACTTTGAATCTGAATCTGAAAATTGGTACACTACATTATCAACACCCGATTTTAACATATCAATAACAAATTCTAACATGCATTAACAATCTGAACCAAAATCCTTTGATTCGGTTCTCACCAAAACCGAACCCAAAATCTCATAAATTCGTAAATAGGAGTGATTCTTACCTCAAATCGGTTGTTGTAATGCTTATAATTCCTTATTTGCTATCTGAATCCAATTTTTGAACACTTGAAATTGTTGATTCTTGTGTGTGTTCTTGGATGGAGCCGAGAGGAAGAGAGAGTAGAGAGAGAGAGAAACCGGTAGAGAGAGAGTGTAGTGAGAGAGTGAGAATGAAGAAATGAAGAGTTTCCTTTCTTTTATTCTTTATTTTGACTCATTTGCACAATATACCCCTCAACTTTGTATTTTCTCATTTAACTGATATAATGGTCAAAATAACTTAAATTGACATAATATTTCATTAATACAAATAATTGAGTCTTAAAACCGTAAATTACATATAATTAAAATTTGGGATGTTACAGACTGTTAGTTAAATCACTTGATCTGTCGAAGTGTGCAGGGTAATTTGGTAATTTCTTAAATGTGTGCGCTGGACCCAACCTTTTCAAAACCTTTAAAGGTCCCAGTTTCGTTCATTTGTAACTACCAGTTACACAATCTCATACAACGACCTTCTTTTCTCTCTGAACGATTCACACATTCTTCTTTGAAACCCTAGCATCTCCGTTTAATCTCCCATGGAGTTTGTCAAAGAACACAACTGCCTACCCTACTCTCTAAAGCACTCTGAACTTCAACCGTTCCATGACATGATGGACTTTCTTAGACACCCCCATATCCACCATGCCCTCAATATCAATCCCACCATATACATCTCTCATATCGAGCAGTTCTGGAACCGTGCCTCTGTCCAAACCATCAATGGAGTTCCTTCTATACTATCCAAAATTGATGGCACTCCCATCACCATAACTGAGGAATCCATTCGACATCATCTGCATCTTCAAGCTGCCTCAGGTATATCAGACCTATCCCTAAATGCTTTACATTCTGGTCTTTACAATATTGGATATACGGGTCCTGCTGATTCCTTTACTTTCTTGAAAGCACACTTTTCACCTAAATGGAAATATCTTGTGCATATTATTCAGCAGTGTATGAGCCCCAAAAGAACTGGTTGGTCAGAATTTTCCTCCAATATTGCCACTGCCTTAGTGTGCTTTTCAACGGGCCAACAGTTCAATTTTTCAAATATGATTTTTCAGGGAATGTTAAGGCATCATTCTCTAAAGAATGGGAAATTTTTGATGTATCCTAGATTTTTGGCAGAAATGATTGCACACACCTGCACCACTTCTCATATACATAAGAGGATACATATTTCCCATCGGCACTCACTATCTTCCATTAAAAGGCTTTTAAAACAAAGTGCCAATTTTTTGAGTATAGATGTTCCATTGCCTTCTGCAATGCTCAACATCATTCCAAGAAACAGAGGAGAGGGTCCTGAGCAGGCTCAGCCTATCATTACTGCTTCACCCCCAGGACCCCAACCCCCTCCTCATGATACACAAATTTCTTCTGATCCTATTGTTCAGCCAATACCCCCACTCAAATATCTTTATAAAAGGAAAAGAGGACCAGGAGCTCCTTCCTCCTCAGCCCTCAGACAAGAGCCATATAACCCTGTGCAGGAGGACACTTCTGCACAGAATATCCAAAGGACACCCAATGAGGAAACTTTCATCCTCAATCAGGAGGTGAACATCTCACCAGAGATTGTTCATATGGGTTCTGTGGCTAACATTACTGCTGTCTCTGCACAAGAGGCACAGGACAGTGCCAACATCATTAAGACCACGCCCATGGCAACAGAAAGTGTGCAAACACCAGCTGGAAGTCCCCAGAACCAAGAACAGAAGGGCCCAGATGTCTCTACTTCTGGTATTCATGCCAGTGATGGATCACAAGCACCACAGATGTTTACTGATCTTGAGGCTAGTCTGCAACTTATGCTTTTAACGGATCCTAAGATGAAACCTGTTGTAGCTATGTTGGAATACCAAAAGTCCATCATTGCTGCACAAGGAGCACAGATTATTGCACTAAAGCAGGCAGAAGCGGCTCAAAATCAGAGAATGGATTATCTCCATAAAGGGTTTTACCCTCTGTGGAAATAAGATCATGAAATTAGAGCGTTTGATTCAAACCCAAGTGGCAAAGGTTGTAGGTCCTCCTGACCAAACCAATGCTTCCAAAAAGGGGGAGAATCAGGAGTTTCCTAAAGCAGTCCAAGCAGCTCCAACAGAATCAGTCCAAGCAGCCCCAACAGTTCAACCATCTAGGCTAACAGTCCCAACAGCTTCTCAAGCTGTTAGCCTAGAAACTCAAGCTGCTTCTTCAAAAGCAACTGGAGTTGTTATAAGAGAAGGTTTTCAAGCTCCAATCAGTACAGTCCAAGCTACAACTTCTGCTACAAAAGATAAGGGCAAGGGCATTCTTATTGAGTCTCCAAAGCACAAATTTTCTTCCAGAGAAGCCTAGATTGCCTTTGATGCTGAAATTGCCAGAAAATTAGCAGAAGAACAAGATCAAGAGTTAGACCAGCAAACCCAGCCCCCAATGGAAGATGATGAAACCTTAGGTGATTACCTAAAAGGGTTTGTGGTCAAGCAAGGAGAAAAGAAGAGGAAGCTGCCAACAGGGCACTCTAAGGCTGAGCATAGAAGATTTCTAATAAATTTTTCCTTTGCAGCTGGTATCCCAAAGAAGATGGCTCAGTCTATGAGCACAGAAAGGCTGCAAGATATCCACGACAAAGAGATGGACAAAAGAAAGAAAGCCAAAGTCTCCCAATAAGTCCAAACATCCCAAGAACCAGTTCAAACTGGTACAAGTAATGTTCAAACTGCTGCCAGTGCCCCTGCTCCTTCTGATCAAGCTGTTGCTTCCATTCCTGCATCAGAGTCATTATCACAAGCAAAGCTGGATCAAGTTAAAAAGGTGTTGTTTGAGCAACAACTACAAAAGGCTATGGAGTTAGAGAAATTAATAGACCAGCATGACTTTACAAAACCTCTTATCAATTACTGGTATGCTAAGCCAATGGACAATATTGACTTAAGATTTCAGTTTGTAGTAAGAAGGGAATCTGGTCCAGAAGAAGAGTATGACAGCTTCTAGCATATGGTTCAAAAGATGACTAGAGATGAGCTCACAAGAATGCACAATATTGGGTCTGTGACACAAGTAAGATCGGCTTTACCACAAGTAAAGCAAGTCATCAAAGATCTGAAGACCATTGTTGACCCTGAGTCTATAAGGAAAGATATAGAGGATGCAAACAAAAAGGGAATGAAGATCAAGCAAGTTGATCTGTTTGTCAAATCAAGGACTTACAGAATCAAATTTACAGATGGATCTGGTATGTTCTTCAATTTTGAATTCTATGATCTACCAAAAGCTATGCTACTCCAGATGAAATCTGCTAAGATAGCTTGTGATAGAGAAGAGAAGAAGAAAGAGTTTTTGAAGGCTGTAAATCAGAAACTTGCACAGTTGTAAGTTTTTGAAAGCCTTGGTTTGTAAATAACAGTTTACTTATTTATTTACTTATTTGTATAGAACTTAAAGTCTTGTGTAAAGAATTTAAGTTAGGGGGAGATTGTTGGGAAATAGTCTAAGTAGTTCAAGATGTTAGTTAGACTTCTCAAACTGTTAGTAGAATTTCTATGTAAATACAAAAGTTCATGCTGTTAGTTAAAGAATCTCGAGCTGCTAGTGTAAAAGTTCAAGCTGCCAGAGTAAATCAACTCAAGCTGCTCTGTTCAAGCTGTCAAGTGATTCAAGCTGCTCAACAGTTTCATAAACAGAAAGTGCTGATATTCAGGAAAAGATATCTATACGAAGATTCCAGCATATCTACTATCAGAGAAGTCATAGTCCTTCAAGGAAACAAATCAAGAAGCAATATAAATACATAGAATAGGTCTTTCTATTGTATAGGAGTTTTCTGCATATTCAAGTTTGTAATTGCTTTTTGTTTAAGTTTTCATAAGCCTCTAAGGTTGTAAAACCCTAAGAACAATTTGTGTTCTTCGTCTAATCAAACAGATTAGAGGTGATTGTAATCATTGAAATCAGCAATACAAGCAGTTTTGATTATTTCTTGTGTTTATTTGCTATTGATTCTGAAAGCTTTTGTTAAAATAATTAAGTGTTATTCCGCAAACTTCTTAATTAAACTTTGATTCAAAGCAAGATTATTGATTTATACTCTGATAAATTCAAATCAGTTAGTCTTGATTAATTAGTTTCAGATCCTGACAACATCTCTCATATAGAACAGTTCTGGAACCATGCCTCCCTCAAAAAAGTTAATGGAGTCACATCTCTGACATCCAAAGTTGATGGCAACACTGTTTCTATAACTGAGGAGATCATACGCCAACACCTGCATCTTCAAGATGCCTCAGGTATTTCAGACTTATCTCTTACTGCTCTACATAACGGTCTTCATAATATTGGATATAGGGGACCTGCTGAATCTTTTACTTTCTTTAAAACAAATTTTGCCCCTAAGTGGAAGTATCTTGTACATATTATTCAGCAATGTATAAGCCCAAAAAGAACTGGTTGGTCAGAATATTCATCAAATACAGCCACTGTCTTAGTGTGTCTATCAACGGGCCAACAGTTCAATTTTTCTAATATGATTTTTCAGGGTATGCTAAGGCATCATGCCCTAAAACATGGGAAATTTTTTATGTATCCTAGATTTTTGGCTGAAATCATTGCAAGAACTTGCAGTAATTTCAATATACATAAAAGGATTCATGTTTCCCATAGGCACTCTCTACCATCAATAAAATGTCTTCTAAAAACAAGTGCCAATGTTTTGACTGTTGATGTCCCATTGCCTTCTGCAATGTTGGACATCATTCCGAGAAACAGAGGAGAGGGTCCTGAGCAGACTCAGCCTAACATTACTGCTTCACCCCCAGGACCCCAACCCACTCCTCATGATACTCAAAGGCCTTCTGTTTCGATTGTTAAGCCCACATCCCCAATCATATTATACAAAAGGAAAAGAGGACCAGGAGCTCCTTCCTCCTCAGCCCCCTTACAAGAGCCAAATAACCCTGTGCAGGAGGACACTTCTGCACAGAATATCCAAAGGGCACCCAGTGAGGACACTCCTAACCTCAATTTGGAGGTGGACATCCCAACAGAGGTTGTCCATATGGGTTCTGTGGCTGACACTACTGTTGCTGCTGCACAAGAGGCACAGGACAGTGTCAACATCAATAAGACCACACCCATGGCAACAGAAGGTGTGCAAGCACCATCTGGAAGTCCCCAGTACCAAGAACAGAGGGGCCCAAAGGTTTCTACCTCTGGAATTCCTGCCAGTGATAGATCACAAGCACCACATTCGTTTGCTGATCTTGAGGCTAGTCTGCAACTTATGCTTTTAGCGGATCCTAAGCTGCAACCTGTTGTAGCAATTTGGAATACCAACAGTCCATCATTGCTGCACAGGGGGCACAAATTATTGCACTCAGACAGACAGAAGCTGCTCAAAACCAAAGAATAGATTATCTCTATAAAGGGTTCACCCTCTGTGGAAATAAGATCATTAAATTAGAGCAACTGATTCAAACCCAATTGGCAAAGGTTGTAGGTCCTCCTGACCAAACCAATGCTTCCAAAAAGGGGGAGAATCAGGAGATCCCTCAATCAGTCCAAGCAGCTCCAACAGTCCAAGATTCTAGGCTAGCAGTCCTAACAGCTTCTCAAGCTGTTAGCCTAGAAACTCAAGTTGCTCCTACAAGAACAACTGGGGTTGTTATCAGAGAAGGAATTCAGGCTCCCATCAGTACAGTCCAAGCTACATCTTCTGCTACCAAGGATAAGGGCAAGGGTATTCTCATTGAGTCTCCAAAGCACAAATTTTATTCTAGAGAAGCCCAGATTGCCTATGATGCTGAAATTGCCAGAAAGATAGCAGAAGAACAAGATCAGGCTCTAGACCAGCAAACCCAGGCCCCAATGCAAGATGATGAAACCTTAGGTGATTACCTGAGAGGGTTTGTGGTCAAGCAAAATGAAAGGAAGAGGAAAATGCCAACAGGGCATTCAAAGGCTGAGCATAGAAGGTTCTTAATAAATTTTGCCTTTTCAACTGGTATTCCAAAGAAGATGGCTCAGTCCATGAGCACAGAGAGGCTACAAGACATCCATGATAAAGAGATGGAAAAACGAAAGGTAGCCAGAGTCTCCCAAGAAGTCCAAAGTCAACAAGAACTAGTGAAAGCTGATATAAGCAAGGATCAAACTGGTGAGAGTGATACTGCTCCTTCTGGTCAAGCTGCTGCTTCTATTTCCCAATTAGATACAATTTCACAGGCAAAGCTTGATCAAGTTAAAAAGGTGTTGTTTGAGCATCTGCTGCAGAAAGTGATGGAAATAGAGAACTCCTTAGACCAGCATGACTTCACAAAACCCCTTATTAATTACTGGTATGCTAAGCCAATGGACAACATTGACTTAAGATATCAATTTATAGTAAGAAGGGAATTTGGTCCTGAGGAAGAGTATAAAAGCTTAATGCATATAGTCCAAGGGATGACCAGAGATGAGCTCACAAGAATGCATCATATTGGGTCTGTAACACAAGTTAGATCGTCTCTTCCACAAGTAAAGCAAGCCATCAAAGATCTGAAGAGCATTTTTGATCTTGAGTCTATAAGGAAAGATATAGAAGATGCCAAGGAGATGAAGATTGCACAAGTTGATCTGTTTGTCAAATCAAAGACTTACAGACTCAAATCTGCAAATGGATCCGGTATGTACTTCAATTTTGAATTTTATGATCTTTCAAAGGCTTTGTTACTTCAGATGAGATCAGCGAGAATATATTGTGATAGTAAAAGATCTAAAGAAAGAATTTTTGAAGGCAGTTAATCAGAAACTTGCACAGTTGTAAGTTTTTGAAAGCCTTGGTTTGTAAATAACAGTTTACTTAGTTTTATTTCCTTATTTGTATAGAACTTAAAGTCTTATGTAAAGAATTTAAGTTAGGGGGAGATTGTTGGGAAATATTCTAAGTAGTTCAAGCTGTTAGTTAGATTTCTCAAACTGTTAGTAGATTTTATGTGTAAGTACAAAGTTCATGCTGTTAGTTGAAGAAGTTCGAGCTGCTAGTACAAAAGTTCAAGCTGCCAGAGTAAATTTACTCAAGCTGCTCTGTTCAAGCTGCTAAGTGATTCAAGCTGCTCAACAGTTTCATAAACAGAAGGTGCTGATATTCAGGAAGAGATATTTACATGAAGATTCCAACATATCTACTATCAGAGAAGTCAGAGTCCTTCAAGGAAACAAATCAGAAAGCATTATAAATACATAGAATAGGTTTTTCTATTGTATCAAGTTTCTGCACGTTCAAGTTTGTAATTGCTTTTTGTTTAAGTTTTTCATAAGCCTCTAAGGTTGTAAAACCCTAAGAACAATTTGTGTTCTTCGTCTAATCAAACAGATTAGAGGTGATTGTAATCATTCAGTTCAGCAACACAAGCAATTTTGTTTATTCAGTTATACTTATTTGTTATTGATTCTGAAAGCTTTTATTAAAAACAATTAAGTGTTATTCCGCAAACTTCTTAATTGGACTTTGATTTAATACAAGATTATTGGTTTACACTCTGATAAATTCAAATTAGTTAATGTTAGGTAGTAATATTTTTGATCCTGACATAATTTCCTAATATTACAAAGATAGATGAGGGGTACTAGGTGTGGGAGTGATCAGGGGTCTCTCCCTTCTCCAAATCGTTGAGGCGCTGAGTCAGCTCCTCATTCCGAGCCTCGCTTTCGGCTAATCGCTGCCGAAGCTCGTCTAGGCCGTCCTGCTGGATGGCGAGGGCGTGCTGGTTAACCAAGTACAAGGTGGAGTTCTGTAACTCGTCCCGCTCTAAACGGGCAGTCAATTCTCCAATATCCTGGTTAAGTAACCGGATTTGGAGATCGTGTCGTGTAGACCCTGCTACTAAAAGAGGTACAGTCTGGTCGGCCGGCTCCTGAGTGAGCGGTGGGATCGGTGCGGAGGATGGTCCTCCGACCTCAAACTGGGAAGGGATTCCTTCCTCTTGTCTCCACTCACGGAGAGTCTCGGATATCCAGTCCCATCTACGGGCGTTTGCCCGTCGTTGCTGGGGTGGGGGACTTGGTTGAGGAGTCGGGATGGGAATAGACTCCTGCCTCGGTGTGATCACCCTCTTTCGGGGTGTAAACATCATCTTCGGGCCGTTAGGGTAGGGACGGTATGACTTGAACGATGAAACCTCTGGGTGGTATGGGGTGTAGGCGGGGATCACCGGGGGTGGTGGATCTACTCCGGCGTCGTCCTCTTTCATTGGTTCCTCCTCAGAAAACACCTCCGGGTTGTATTGGCTGGTGGGGGTATACTCCTCTTCCGAGTCAGACAAAATGATTATCTCTTGGTTGGACATGTTTTCTGCTATCAAGGTGCATTCAGAGTCTTTTAGTTAGTTACAAAATAGTTTCATAATCAGTAATACTTAGGTGCAGTTATAGTCTAGGGTACTAATGCAACCTAGTTCACTATAACTATGGCTCTGATACCAATCTGTCACACCCCGTTACCCCGGTTGGCAACGAAGCGTGACGTCGCGGAAGTGTGACCATAATAATAATGAACGGCCACTATATGG
The DNA here is from genome assembly GCA_020465985.1 of Centrapalus pauciflorus. Taxonomy (NCBI): domain Eukaryota; kingdom Viridiplantae; phylum Streptophyta; class Magnoliopsida; order Asterales; family Asteraceae; genus Centrapalus; species Centrapalus pauciflorus. The sequence goes on from JAANYP010003725.1 coordinate 546,248, forward strand.
TCGTTTTTCAAAATACATCGATAAAACTTTAAAATATAGTAAGGTTATACATAGTCTGATATGAAGAAAAGAAGTTCGCACAATACAGAGATTTAAGTACATAATTAAAGTATTCAAAATAAATGCAGCTAAATCTCCGGTAGTTTCGAAAATGCATGCGACTCCTTAGGTGCGGAAGCTTGAAAATTACATCTGAAGGCACACTTGCCTTAATTTCCTGAAAACACACGCTAAAATACGTCAACGAAAATTGTTGGTGAGCTCATAGGTTTACACGTAAATCTGACTTGTATGAACAACAACAGTAGAGTTTGAATTTATAAAATCATAAATTCCATGTTATGTATTACATATACACCATCATGCAACCGAAGCTTAACTAAAAATGAGTTTCCCTGTGCAGTATTCCCATACGTAATACCGTGTGTTAAATATATATGCACTCGTTGTTAGCCGAACCGAACTAACCCGAATGGGGGACATGACTCCCAATAGATCTATCCACAATATATTCGTGCTTACAAATAAATGCAATTAACGGTTCATGATATAAGGGCTGATGGAACCAACATGTGTAATACATAATAGAAATGAAGTTGGTTTCGTGTCCATATGAAAACGAAGCATGTATTTCAACCCCAAAACATTACAGTGTGAAAATAGGCGCTATGAGGACTCACCGAGCTTGTGATAGCAAAAACGAGCGAAACGTGCAAATTAGCGTAAGTTTATGGGTGATGCACCGGGTGAGTTTAATCGAGCCTTAAATGATAATAGGGACTTAATATCTCTAATATATGATAATATATATATTTATAGATTTTTATGTCTTAAATCACCCAACATTATAAGTTTATAGATAAAACCCACTTAAAACGTCAAGTTTATATATATATATATATATATATATATATATATATATATATATATATATATATATATATATATATATATATATATATATATATATATATATATATATATATATATATATATATATATAGGGGTGGGTTCAATGGAAAACCACTATGCACCTGAAAACTATGGAAACCTACGCCTACCGTCCGATTTGGTGCATTTCATTAAAAACGCGGTGGCATGATCGTAAATAAAGTGATGCATCACGCGGGATTTTGATGCATCACGCGGGAAATTTGATGCATCACGCGGGATTTTGATGCATCACGCGGGGAATTTGATGCATTTGTGGTGGTGCAGTGCGGTTTTCACAAGTTTTCAGGTGCATGGTGGTTTTCCATTGAACCTCCCTATATATATATATATATATATATATATATATATATATATATATATATATATATATATATATATATATATATATATATATATATATATAATTTTCCAGCTTTTCGAAGGTTTTTCGGCCTACTTTGAGGCTGTTTTTGACCAAGCTCCAAAACGTTTTAGGCTTTGGTTTTCTAGGACATTAAACTGATATATACAAAGAATTTTTAAAGTCAAGAACGGCCATTTTTCGAGATGTTTAGGTTGGGGAAAAAGCTTGTTGAAAACCCTATGTTGGCCATTTTTGAGCTGTCAAACTTTCGGTTTCCCAAATAATTTCTGGAGGTCTTAAACTCCAAAATAAATTATGAAAACTTCTAGATCTATAGTTAAGACATAGATCTAACTTTTGAGACAAGAATCAACTCATTTCGTTAAGTTATGAATTAGTTATGATTTTTCAAAATCGATATAAATTTTTCTGCCGAAAATCCGTAGTTTATAAGCTTGAAATAACTAGTGATTCTTGTTGTTTATTCAAAGACTACTTGTATAAAAGTTATAAAACCCATATATATTACTTGTTTTCATAATATTAAAACTTTTATGATGTGTTTATATATTCATAACACATTTGAAGAAAACAACTTAAAAACAAAACTAGAAATTTTGTAAACTTGAGTTTTTATGAAACTTGTTGGTGTTGGTGATTATATATATTATGCAAGACTTATATAAACATAAATATATGAAGAAATAAAAAATGAAAGTCAACACCTATGTGGTACCCCCCTAGGGGCCGGCCACTTCATGGTAATATCCATGTATTTTTTTTTTGTATAAATGTATTTAGAAATGTATTCTTGTATTTCCCTTTTCTTGTAAATTCATAAATACTTTTGGATGCATTGTTTTAGTCTTGCATAATTAATGTTAAGTAATTGTATTAGTGTATGATTAGTGTCACTAATCATAATTTAATTATGTACTTAGTTGAATTAATCCCTCATATCGTAAATCGATCGGATTAATTGATTTCCTGATTCATCGCACCGATGAATTTGATTCTAATTTAGTTGAATTTTCTAATAAACATTGTTAATCACCTTGATTAATTTCTAATGACCACTGATTAGGTTTTAATTGGCTATTGTTTAGTGTCGGATGTTACATTATAAATCTAGGAGACGATTCTTATGCTAAGGTGTAACAACCTAACATTTGGTCCAGTCTTAATTTCAGTATTTTGATCAAATAATGTAATTTTATTACATTAATTATCTTGTAATTTAATTATGAATGAAATAATATAATTAAATTATATATATATATATGATATTAATTATTAGAGATGATTAAAATAAGATATGTAAAATACAAAAGTTTAGTGGGTTAACTTACAAATTATTTAAATGAATACATATAAAACCCCCAAATTGAAGATATTAATGATCATTAATATAAAGATCACTCTCTCTCTAATCTCACTCTAACCTCACGGCAACATCATCTTCATCATCAAGCAAGCTCATAAATTCATATTAATTGAAGAATTTAATCAAGAGGAAGTTACAAGGAAGATCAATCAACAATAATCTACAAGATTTTCAAGGTAAAATTCCATTTAAATGTTGATATTTTATGGTTTGGTTCGGTTTCTCTAAAAACCGAAACTTAAGATTAAAAACATAAAAATTCTTGATGCATGTATATGAAATTAGTATATTATGATAAAATTTAGTTAATAAAAGTTATAGAAACAAAAATTTTGGGTTAGATCATCTAAAATATGGAAGAAATCGGAATTTTGGTGAAAACCCGTGTTCTTGACAAAAATGATCTGTGTGTGTTTTCATGTTACCGAAACCCAAATTGTGGGTACCGAAACCTTAAGGTTTCGGTACTACCACACTACCAAAACAATATGTGTGTGTGTGTTTGAGTGTGTTATGCATGATTACTGAAACTCACAAGGGGGTACCGAAACCTTGAGGAAGATACCGAAACCTTAAAAGGTTTCGGTATACATACCGAAACTATGAAATCTACCGAGACCATAAAGGGGTACCGAAACCTCAAAGGTTTCGGTAATATACCGAAACCCACCACAAGATTCCGAAACCTTGAAGGTACCGAAACCCACATAATATATATACCGAAACATATATATACCGAGACCCACATAAATATTATTGAAACCAACCTACCGAGACCATTTTGTATATAGAAACCATAAATAGATACCGAGACAAAGGATACCGAAATCTATAAAAGGTTTCGGTAGTTTCTTTCCTACATACAGCAACTGTTTTGAGAATATATATGTATATATGATATATATATATATATATATATATGCATGCATGTATGAACAAATAAGAGTGTATGTGTAATATATAAATATATATATATATACACTTAGTGCATGTATGCATATATGTATTAATTAAGTTATAAATACATATATTAAAATAAGATATATATATATATATATATATATATATATATATATATATATATATATATATATATATATATTGGTACTAAGTTTAATTATATACATAAATAATTGTTAAATAAATAGAGATCAATGCATTTTGAAGTATATATAATTGCATCAAATAAAAATAATATGAAATAAAACATGACAAAGATCACACATGTCCATGAAAAAGGACATAAATGTTTATTAGTTATCAGAATCAGATCAATTAAAGTTTAAGACTAACGTTCTTGCAAAATGATAAAATGTTGGACAGGTTCAGTTAAATTCTGAACATAGATTTAAAGAATTAAAGAGATTGTCAGGGGGTCAAATACTTGGAAAGAAAAGCTAGAGCTCTGATTAAAGATAAAATCCTGAGATAACTCGGGTGGCAGATTTTTCATATCTGTTTGACAAAGACCAGATCTGTGAGTTATAGATATTCATATTAAACATGCATAGATTCCGGTTGAGATATATTGCTGCTGTTAAATTATTGACATTCATTTATCAGCTGGATTGAGACCTGTGCACACCAAGGTTGGGTGTTGCCCAGAGGATCATGATAGCTATTTGATTATCATTTCATATTGCATTTGAGACTTCATCAGACATGGCTTACGATTTATTGCTATCATGACTTCTATGACTTAAGCTTTCACTATTGATCAGACATTTGACATATATATTGATTCAGCTTGACTAGCCTTGATGGTCTATTGTTCTAGACCTGGCTATTTCACCAGTTCTTATGAACTTAGTAATGACCTCCGATGTTCCGCCATATTGAATTACTGGAAGCTAGCCCAGTATGTGGCTGATCCCCACGATTTAAGCGTGAGTGTGGCCTGAACATCATCCAATTCTATGATTCTATATCTCAATCATGAGGGCTGTAGCGGCAGCCAAGACATATCACGCTAAGACTAATGACTCCGCTTGACACGCATGTTGATATTGAAAATCTATAAACTCACTAAGCATTGCTTACAAATGTTGCATTAATATTTTACAGGAAATGCCAAAGGAAAATCACCTGCAGGACCTAGTACTTAGGTCATTCAAGATCCAAGTTTTGAAGTTTTCTTTGACCACTACTCAACAAACTTTCTGGTACTGATTGGAAGACAGCAAATGTGGTGGTTCTGGGTAGACTTGATGTGATGTATGATGTTATGACTAGATTAGATGTTACCCTTTTATAACTTTATTTTGAAATATGTAACTTAAATCCTAATCTGTAATGTACATGTAATTTTATTATTCCGCAATTTAATTACCCTATCTTAGTATGATTGATATTGTATTGTATGAATTGGGACCTAGACTCTGAGGACTGCCCCGTAAGGAGAGGTTTTCACAGGATGGTATCAAAGCACTACTTTGAGTGAATCAAGTATTACGTGAGTATACTTGGTCTCAAACTGAAGCAATACATATAGATCAATCATTTAGGTGGTTTGAACTGAGATAGGATGTACAGACTATTAGGATGGGAAAAAGAGTACATAGATCTAAGTCTATAAACTGATAGTTAAATGCTTTTAATTTTCAGAAAAGATGTCAGGATCAGGTGACATACCAAACAACATGACCCCACAACAGATGTTTGAAATGATGCAACAACTCCTAGCCCAACACTCAGAACAACAGAATAAGACAATGCAAGAACAGTTTTAGGCCAGAGATGAGGCCGAAGCTAAAAGACGTGAAGATAAAAATAATAAAAGAAAAGAAAAGCAAGTCCAGACTAATGAATTTGATTCTGATAACTCAAATCCCGAAACTCAAATTGCTCAGCCAAAAGGCTGCAAGTTTAAAGATTTCAAAGCGAGCGGTGCCCTGAACTTTGAGGGTACAGTGAATCCAATTCAGGCGATGGATTGGATCAGTCATACAGAAGAAATCTTTAGAATTTCCGACTGTTTAGATTCTAAGAAAGTGAGTTATGCGTGCGCGTTATTTGTGGGAGCTGCCCGTGCCTGGTGGAAAACTCAGAGGAGTATCTATGGTGAAGAAATAATTCAGACTCTAGAGTGGAACCAGTTTCTTGATATGTTCAATGCGAAGTACTGCCCGATCGATCAACAAGATAAGATGGAAGTACAACTGATGCAGCTGACTCAGGGGACGAAGACAGTTGACGAATACGAACACGAGTTTTCACGACTATGCGGTTACTCCTCATACCAAGTAGCTACCGAAGAAAGAAAGATGAATAGATTCCGTGTAGGACTCAATCCTAGATACCGGCATCCGATGAGCGCTATCAAATATAAGAGTTATTTGGAAATGGTAGAAGCAGCTAGACAGATTGAGAGAGGATATCTAGAGTACGGTGATCAGCTATATGCTCCAACGACTAACCCAATGAATCCGTCTCCTCCGAAGAAACAAAGATTTGGCAGATTTTTCAAGCCAAATAAGTCGCAATCTCAGCAATCCCATCAGCATAGTTAACAGCAGAAAGCACAAGTTTACTCCCTCACGAACGAACCACGATTCTGCAAGCGATGCAGAAGATCACACATGAGACTGTGCAATCCAGATGATGTTACTTGCTTTGCGTGCAATATGATCGGTCATAGTAGTGAAGAATGTCCACAGCAGGGACGTGGATGCGCAAAATGTGGAAAAAGGGGACACTTTATGTATCGGTGTCGTAGCGGGTCGCGTTATCAGTCTCAGTCATCAGCTGGAGGGTCTACAGTTAAGAGTTCTGCTGCAACGCCGACTGCAAAGACTCGAGCTTTTCAAATAACAGCCGAGGAAGCAAAAGAAACACCTGATGTAGTTACCGGTATGTTCCTGCTTAACTCTATTCCTGCCCGAGTACTATTTGATTCCGGCGCGAGTCGTTCTTTCATATCAACATCTTTTCCACAAAGATTACATAAGTCTCCATCAAAGCTTTCTGTGATACTAGACATTGAGACAGCTAGTAACAATTTTGTTATGGCTGATTCTGTTTACCGTAATTGCACACTACTTGTTGACAACATCGTATTCAACCTTGAACTTATCCCGATTCCGTTGAAAGAATTTGACGTCATCATCGGCATGGATTGGTTAATGAACAACGAGGCTACAATTATCTGCAACCGGCGAATCATCAGAATCAAGTCTTCAGACGGTCGGGTATTGGAGATTAAAGGAGAGAAAAGAAAAGGTGCTCATTGCTTCATATCTATATAAAAAGCTCATAAATACTTGTCTAGAGGTCACGACTCCTACCTTTGTTATGCTCTATCTGAGTCCAGCTCTGAAAAGAGATCTCTGTCTGATATTCCTATTGTCTACAAGTTCCCAGACGTTTTTCCTGATGACATTTCCGGAGTGCCACCGGAACGTCAAGTCGAGTTCAGTATTGACTTGGTTCCTGGTGCGGCTCCTATTGCAAAAGCTCCTTACAGACTTGCACCTGCAGAAATGCAGGAAATGTCAAAGCAACTGCAAGAACTGTTAGAGAAGGGGTTTATCCGACCAAGTTCTTCTCCGTGGGGTGCACCTGTTCTATTTGTTAAAAAGAAAGACGGAACCTTCCGTATGTGCATCGACTATCGCCAGTTGAACAAGGTTACCATAAAGAATAAGTATCCTCTGGCCAGAATCGATGATCTGTTTGATCAGCTACAAGGAGCCAGTTACTTCTCGAAAATAGATCTCCGTTCTGGGTATCATCAGTTGAAAGTTAGAGATGAGGATGTTCCAAAGACAGCCTTCCGTACAAGATACGGTCATTACGAATTTCTCGTGATGCCGTTCGGCTTAACAAATGCACCAGCGGCGTTCATAGACCTCATGAATCGCGTGTGCAGACCAATGTTGGATAAATCAGTTATCGTATTCATAGACGATATTCTGATTTACTCCAAAACGGAGGCTGATCATTCTATTCATCTGCGGCAATTGCTAGAGTTACTAAGAAAAGAAAGACTCTACGCAAAGTTTTCTAAATGCGAGTTTTGGCTCAGACAGGTATAATTTCTATTATATATGTCTTGAGTTATTTTCTAAGTATTCCCTGATTTACATCAAAACTTGAACTTCTATTTTGATTCTTATAGATTCAATTCCTTGGCCATGTTGTTTCTGGCGAAGGGATTTTTGTTGATCCGTCTAAAGTCGAGGCCGTTCAGAAATGCCAAACGCCTCGCAATGCCTCAGAAATAAGAAGTTTCCTCGGATTGGCTGGTTACTACCGGCGATTCATAAAGGACTTCTCGAAGATTGTTGTACCTCTAACGATGCTAACACGAAAGAATACTCCTTTCGTTTGGACCGATAAACAGCAAGAGGCATTTGACATTCTGAAACAGAAGCTTATCCAAGCGCCGATCCTAGCCTTGCCAGAAGGTAATGACGATTTCGTCGTTTACAGCGACGCATCTGGTACTGGCTTAGGATGTGTTCTCATGCAAAGAGGAAAGGTTATTGCCTACGCTTCAAGGCAATTAAAAGACTACGAGAAAAGTGCACCGACTCATGATCTTGAGTTGGCTGCCGTTACCTTTGCACTGAAGATCTGGCGTCACTATCTTTATGGGACTCGGTCTCAGCTCTACACTGATCACAAGAGTCTCAAACATCTCTTTACTCAGAAGGATCTAAATATGAAACAGCGACGGTCCTTGGAGCTTATTAAGGACTATGATTGCGAGATCCTATATCATCCCGGCAAAGCTAATGTTGTCGCGGATGCTTTGAGTAGGAAAGTCTATCCAGAAAAGTGTTGTTATGCCCTAACTCCGGTCATATTCTCTTCTGATCTTATAGAAGACATCCGACTTTCCCAAGCTGAAGCACTGAAAGAAGAGAATATCAGTTCCGAAAATCTTAAAGGGCAGCTACAATTTCTAACTCTGAATCATTTGGGACTTCACTGTCTCAAGGGAAACCGAATCTGGATTCCTAAGTATGGTTCAATTCGCAGCACTCTTCTGTCCGAAGCTCATCAGTCCAAGTTATATGTTCATCCTGGCAGCTCAAAGATGTATTTTGATCTGAAAGCCGATTGGTGGCCAGGAATGAAGAAAGACATCGGTAAGTGTGTTGAAAGCTGCAGAGTATGTCAGATGGTTAAGGCAGAACACCAGAAACCCTTTGGGGATATGCAACCACTACCCGTTCCTGAATGGAAGTGGGAGCATATAACTATGGATTTCATCACGAAATTGCCTAAGACCAAGAGACAACACGACTCCATCTGGGTAGTCGTTGACCGTTTAACAAAGTCAGCACATTTCATACCGATGAAAGAAACTTATTCTCTCGATAGATTGGCGCAGTTGTACATCACAGAAATTATTTCTCGTCACGGTGTGCCAAAATCTATTGTTTCTGATCGTGATAGTCGTTTCACATCCAGATTCTGGCAAGCACTGCAAGATGGAATGGGTACTCGGATCTCTATGAGTACTGCTTATCATCCTAATGCAGATGGCCAGAGTGAGCGTACTATCCTAACTCTGGAAGATATGCTTCGTGCCTGCGTTCTTGATCTAGGTGTAACTGGGATGACCACTTGCCTCTGGTCGAATTCTCTTACAACAACAGTTATCATTCAACGATCAAGATGGCTCCTTTTGAAGCTTTGTACGGTCGAAAATGCAGAACTCCCACCTGTTGGCGCGAAACAGGTGAACCGCCTATAGCGGGTCCTGCCCTTCTACAGTTGACTCACGAAAAGATTCAGCTGGTTAGAAGAAATATTCTTGAAGCTCAGAGCAGGCAGAAGTCATACTATGATAACCGGCACAGATCAATCAGTTTTGCAGTTAACGATTGGGTGATGCTGAAAGTATCCCCAATGAAGAATGTGGTGCGGTTCATTAAAAGAAACAAGCTAGCTCCGAGATTCATCGGTCCGTTCAAGATTGTTGACAAGATAGGAAACCAGTCTTATCGTCTTGAACTGCCAGCGGACTTATCTGGAATACATCCTGTATTCCATGTTAGTCACTTGAGAAAGAGTTTAGCAGACGAAAGAGAAGTGCAGATACCACATGTTAACCTGCAAATTGATGAGAAGCTTAGAGTGGTCGAAGAGCCGGAGTGTATTCTGGACTCGAAGACCAAAAAGCTTCGTAATAAAGAAATACAGATGGTGCTCGTCCAGTGGAAACACCACAAGGGTTCGCATCAGTCTTGGGAATCAGAAGATGTAATGAAAGCAACATATCCCAGTCTGTTCGAACATAGCTAACTTCGGGGACGAAGTTTGTGCGTGGTGGAGCCCATTCTGTAACAACCTAACATTTGGTCCAGACTTAATTTCAGTATTTTGATCAAATAATGTAATTTTATTACATTAATTATCTTGTAATTTAATTATGAATGAAATAATATAATTAAATTATATATATATATATGATATTAATTATTAGAGATGATTAAAATAAGATATGTAAAATACAAAAGTTTAGTGGGTTAACTTACAAATTATTTAAATGAATACATATAAAACCCCCAAATTGAAGATATTAATGATCATTAATATAAAGATCACTCTCTCTCTAATCTCACTCTAACCTCACGGCAACATCATCTTCATCATCAAGCAAGCTCATAAATTCATATTAATTGAAGAATTTAATCAAGAGGAAGTTACAAGGAAGATCAATCAACAATAATCTACAAGATTTTCAAGGTAAAATTCCATTTAAATGTTGATATTTTATGGTTTGGTTCGGTTTCTCTAAAAACCGAAACTTAAGATTAAAAACATAAAAATTCTTGATGCATGTATATGAAATTAGTATATTATGATAAAATTTAGTTAATAAAAGTTATAGAAACAAAAATTTTGGGTTAGATCATCTAAAATATGGAAGAAATCGGAATTTTGGTGAAAACCCGTGTTCTTGACAAAAATGATCTGTGTGTGTTTTCATGTTACCGAAACCCAAATTGTGGGTACCGAAACCTTAAGGTTTCGGTACTACCACACTACCAAAACAATTTGTGTGTGTGTGTTTGAGTGTGTTATGCATGATTACTGAAACTCACAAGGGGGTACCGAAACCTTGAGGAAGATACCGAAACCTTAAAAGGTTTCGGTATACATACCGAAACTATGAAATCTACCGAGACCATAAAGGGGTACCGAAACCTCAAAGGTTTCGGTAATATACCGAAACCCACCACAAGATTCCGAAACCTTGAAGGTACCGAAACCCACATAATATATATACCGAAACATATATATACCGAGACCCACTTAAATATTATTGAAACCAACCTACCGAGACCATTTTGTATATAGAAACCATAAATAGATACCGAGACAAAGGATACCGAAATCTATAAAAGGTTTCGGTAGTTTCTTTCCTACATACAGCAACTGTTTTGAGAATATATATGTATATATGATATATATATATATATATATATATATATATATATATATATATATATATATATATATATATATATATATATATATATATATATATATATATATATATATATATATATATATATATATATATGCATGCATGTATGAACAAATAAGAGTGTATGTGTAATATATAAATATATATATATATATACACTTAGTGCATGTATGCATATATGTATTAATTAAGTTATAAATACATATATTAAAATAAGATATATATATATATATATATATTGGTACTAAGTTTAATTATATACATAAATAATTGTTAAATAAATAGAGATCAATGCATTTTGAAATATATATAATTGCATCAAATAAAAATAATATGAAATAAAACATGAAAAAGATCACACATGTCCATGAAAAAGGACATAAATGTTTATTAGTTATCAGAATCAGATCAATTAAAGTTTAAGACTAACGTTCTTGCAAAATGATAAAATGTTGGACAGGTTCAGTTAAATTCTGAACATAGATTTAAAGAATTAAAGAGATTGTCAGGGGGTCAAAGACTTGGAAAGAAAAGCCAGAGCTCTGATTAAAGACATGGACTAAGTTAGTCATCAACCGGATTAGATGCTTGAAGAAGGTTTCATTGAGGACAATGCCACTCAATGTTCTGAGAAACATGATGTGGCGAATTGTTGACGATGAAACAGCTGAAGCTACAATGGATTATGAAGATGACAAGGTTATAACCCTTTGCATCTTGTGAACCTTTCTTAGGGTGATCTGCAGAAGCTTCACAAGCAGCCGATTCTCTTTCATGAATGTTGGAGTTCGGAAGGCAGAAAACACAAGAGAATGAATAGAGGTTGCGTTAATCTGGGTCTTTTTACAGGATGCAATCTGAACAGGCCTAAAATTATGATCGATGAACAACAACTAGAAGTTATCATCAAGGGGGAGTTTGTTGGTACATCCGGTGTGACGACAGCAGTCTAGTTTTGTTATTAATTATGTATTATGTCTGCATTTGCATGTTAAGTTCTAGAATGTCAAGTTTAGTTCTAGACTGTCAAGATAAGTTCTAAACTGTGAAGTTAAGTTCTAGAATGTGCAGTTAAGTTCTAGAATGTCAAGTTAAGTTCTAGACTGTCAAGTTAAGTTCTAGAATGTGCAGTTAAGTTTTAGACTGTCAAGTTAAGTTCTAGACTGTGAAGTTAAGTTCTAGAATGTGTAGATAAATTCTAAGATGTGAAGATAAGTTCGTGGAGGAGCGTCTACACGAACTTAAAGGCTATATAATGAACTTATCATTGTCAATTCAACAATCTTTGAAGGCTCAGAGGTTTTGTCGAACTTGAGAGCAAACAGAACATCCGGATAAAGAAATCTTTGGATAACACGATTTTCAGAGCTCGTATAGTACACGTACGATCTAGAAAGGTTTTCAGAGAGTTTCTTGGAGCAATACATCGTGTGGGGCCATGTATTACATCGGCTAACATCGTGTTCGGCTCGTGTTCCGTGCGTGATCGATCCGTGAAGCGTCTAACGAGGATTCCGCGCTCGTTGGACGACGTCACGTCAAGATCAGATCTGTAGACGTGGTGACATTACACTACTTCAACCTTTGCTCGGTTCTACCTTCTCTTTCCCTTTTCCTTCTATTCCTGAAAAGTGTAAATCAACAAAATGGTTAAGCAATAATGTTTAGTGAGTGACTAGATCAATAATGTACCACGTTCAATAGCTAATCAGTTAATAAACCTGCAAGGCATGAACAATCACAATAAAGCATTATTGTATAAGAGATCTCAAAGGAGATGAGACATATCAAGAGGGAGACTCTTGAAAATGTCACGAAAACACTACACACTATGAGTACATCCAGGGAGTATGTAGTACCAAAAATCATCGGGGCCTGCAGTACCCGGCATCGTACTCCCGCCAACAATAAAGTACGGCATCATAATCCGAGATCATCGGTAGTATGGCTATCATGTACATCACACATAGTAATGTACTATGTAATAAGCAATGTAATAAACATGTACATGTCAAGATTAACCACATAAATCAATTAAGGTATAAGGATAAGCATAACCATCATAGATAGATAACGTAAGGCATAAGCACGAAGCAATTTGCATGATAATGAGAAACGAGCAAGTAACATCATGTATGTGGTACACATATATCACTAGTACTCACTATCAACGCATAAAGGATCCCATCAATAACATGCCAACACAATATATAGGAATAGAGTTAGTATAAGCCTCGCCACAAGCTCCAAGAGCCGCCAAAATTAGTTACAAGACAGCTAGACACAACACATGAACACCAAGAATGTTAAAAGCCAAGAACAACTCTTAAATTAAGCTTACATTTACTTTAATGAACTTATAAATTGTAGGGATACTGTGCCCGATACCAATTATAAAATATAAGAAAAGTATTACCAATTACAATTCTGAAATAAAATTACAATACATGAAAATAAATAAAATACGGAAATTAAAATTACAAGTAAAGGAAATAACAATACTGAAAAGTAAATTACAATACGGAAAAGAAGGCTGAGTCTCGTGTTTGACACGATTCCCTTAAAACAGATTTGAAGTCTGTTTCCCAGGGTACAATAGCCAAAGCAGCGTGTACTGCCGGAGGTAACCAACTTGCCTGAAAAATCACGTGAATTTGAAGTGTTCTTCGTTCTTGGAAGCAGCAACGTCTTGCTGTTAAAGTGCAAAAAGTTTCAAGAATGCAAAGTGTTTTCCAAGTCTTTCAAATGTAAAAATGATGTGTTGTATATCCTATTCTTTTATAGGAAAAAATGAATTGAAACACCTAATTAATCATATTTTAATTACAAAATCCGTTTTGTAATACTGCATTATTACAAGGTTTATTGTTAATTAATATGAATAATTATGTGTTGAAAACCAAATCGTAACAGCTTTTCAAACTTGTAACAGCTTTCAGCAATCTCGGAGTAAAAAGTTACCTCGCACAAGCCCTGGTTTTCGGAGCTGCGTTCGTGTCTGCAGTTGTACACGAGTTCAGTGGGGGAAAGCCACAAGCAATCTTGTCATGATTTTGAACACTCCTCCTTATAAACCCACTTTGGTTTCCATCTCCCTTCCTGTGGGACTCAAGTTCACCCACTAGAAAGTGTTTCATTCATTCCAAACACCAATTTTTTAAGCATCGATATCTCATTCATCTTAGCTCCGTTTTGGACGTAGTTTATATCGTTGGAATCCGCTCTTCAAGGAGAATACAAACCCACAAAATATTAATTATATATCTCACAATTATATATAATTATATTTGGTCCAAGAATATAGAAAATACACTTTTTCCTTTGAAAAATTTACACTTTTTTCCAACATAAATATGGTTCAAAATTCATTATTAGAAGTTAGAATATCCATTAACTATTGTTTAAAGTCTAAAGTGATCATTAATCATGTTTTAGTATGTGACTAGTTTATGACCCGTGTAAAACACAGATTTTGTTTAAAAAGAGTAGATTATCAATTATTTAACAAAGATAAAATCTATGAACATTACAAATATTAAAAATTTCAAAATTAAATTACTAATATCACAAAGTAATACAACGATATGAAAAATAAGCCGTAACATGCACTACATGCATAAATGTGGAAAAGAAACTTCACAAGTTATTTAACACCTCTTTGTATACAACATTGGATGTCTTTTTTAAAAGTTCACCGTCTTTATTTAAGATCAACATTTTTAACCCGTTTCTGCTCTTGACACTGCAACATATAACTGTCCATGTGTAAAAACCGGCCTTGGCAAAAACAAACCCACTGACAAAGATTGTGCTTGACTTTTGTTAATAGTCATTGCAAAACAAACCGCAATTGGGAATTGTCTTCTTTGAATCTTAAACGGTAAACTCTAATCAGTCGGACTGAGTTTCATTTTTGGTATAAAAGTTATGCTACCAACATTGTTTCCGATATGATCTTTGCTTCTATAATACGCTCTCTAAGTTTCAAAACTTGTAGGCTGGTACCATTGCATAAACCGCCAATCTGATCAATATTTCGAATCAACATGATTGGAACACCAACTTTTAAAACCAATTTGTGATGAGGCAAGCCAGAAAACTTCATGCCATTAAGCACATCGGGAGAGTATAAGGAATTTTCAAAGGTAGAGTGAAGAAACTCAGATTCACATACCGAGTCCGAACTCAGATAAACTTTTTCCTCACATTCAAAAGATTCAAGCAACCTATTATTTATGATATCCACTACTTCATGAGTTGGTGCAAGAATTGCTCGTTCTTGAAAATAAGATGAACTTCTATAATTGAAATTAACATCCGGGTAGGCAAATTGAATTAGTGAACCTACGGGATTGTTAGAATCATTTATGAGAAGATCATCAGGTATTTAAATATCTGCTTCTCCATCATTAGTTCCACTGGCCAATCCCTCTCCTATATTTAATATCCAGTCTGCAAACTCTTTTGTATCGTCCAAATCTGGATTTTGACACCCAACTTTTAGTCTCATGTTGATCGTTAACTTGAGGACTCGACAATGTTGCCAGATATATGATGAATTCAGAGTTGCATTGACAATGTCGTTCCTGTTGCCTTTAGTTATGACAGGAAGAATTTGTCCGAAATCACCACCAAATACTATTACCTTCCCTCCGAATGGTTTATCTTCTTTGAATCTCTCACCTGTACTCAATGTTCTATCCAACGCTTCGAAGGCATGCTTATGTACCATAGGGGCCTCATCCCAAATAATCAACTTAGTCTTCTTCAATAGCTACATCGCTACCTGCCTTTATGCTACAAATACTATCCTCATTAAGGTTAATAGGAATACAAAATCGTGAATGAGTTGTCCTTCCACCGCTTAACAGTAGTGATGCAATGCCACTCGATGCAACATTCAATACCATCTCACCTTTACATCGTATAGCCGATGCTAAAGTTCTCCAAATAAATGTTTTCCCCGTGCCACCATATCCATACACGAAGAAAACTCCACCTTGATCATGATCAACAACATTCATCACTTGTTCGTAACATTATGTTGTTCATCGGTTAAATTGATGAACTTTTGGGCATGTTCAACTGCAAGAACTTCTTTATCATAGGAAAGCTCATCACAAATTAACCGATTGCTTGCAAATGATAAGGACTCTTCCGATGGGTAAGGCATATTTTCGAATCTTCGAATAGAACTTCCAAGTCGGCGCATTACTTTCTCAACCTCAAACAAAGTAAAATCCTTGAGTTGATCATCACTCAGTGACATAGCTGTAAAAAAATATGAACAAATTTTATGTAAAGTATAGAATACATAAAATGTCAAAAAATGTATAAAACATATAACTAAAGACTAAACGTAATACCTGGAGAGTTATACAGTTTCTTTCGGTTATAAATAATGTCATCTGACATTTTTGACTAACTTTTTTCCCAAAGAACGTTTGGTCTTGATACACTATCTGATATCAATAACATCGCAAACAAATAATGTACATAAGATACACTTCTGTATCTACTTGCTTCCTCGATGGCTTCGATATACTCCTTGTCATCATCCAACAATCCAAGTGCATAACAAGCATCCCTGAATGAGGGATGTATAGTACCATTAATCGTACGAATGTCTTAAAATGATGTCGGTCCTTTCACCTTGCTCAATAAAACCCTCAAAAAATATGCTTCTCCCACAGATAGCGGACAATAATTAATTCTACCAACTGAAAAACCTCTTGTCCTTGGGGCCCAAGTTTTTTTGTCTGCTTTCCAAACTAACTTGGAAGAAAATTCAATGTAACTTAACTCACGCACTTCTGAATAGACGTTGTTACATTTCATCCACTCAAGAAACATTGTTGAAGATACAAACGGCTTTTCTAGAACATCATCTATCAAATCATCCGCATCATATACAACCTACTGCTTGCCAGGCAAATGAAATGGTAACCTCTGGACTGAAGGAGATCGATAATGAACATCATATGAAAATATTCTCCATGCGGCTTCACAAGCATATAGATACTTGAAAGCATACAATAAGGTTAATGTACTAAATGTCGTCGTAAATCATTTAAAATATCATACATACTTTATTGAAAATAGATAATTACCTGCAATCATAATACTCTTTTATTTCATCGACATTAATATGATCTTGTTCAACATTGTTCATACCAACCACGGCAGCGGTGACTCTATCAGGGCCCTTGTTAATGTATTTAAACAGATATTTCATTGATCCTGCTTGATTGCACCATTCAACATTTAAATGTGCCTGGTATCGTTTCAAAAGAAACTTATTGTAAGGAACATCAAATCTGTTATCCAACTGGATTTGACCCTTTTGAACGACATTCCCATTATCACGTCTTCTATTAATTGGATATCTCTCATCATCAACTGTTGTTCTGTCATTGAATTTTCTTGGAAATAATTTGGTACATCTTCCATTAACTGTACAAACACATTTTGGATAATCAGTGCCACATGGACCATGGATCATGAAGTCACTGACCAACTTATAGAGTTCAGGGTCGTCATCTCTATTCAGAATCTCAGCACATGTAACTGGATCAATGTGTTCAGCTGTTGGGATTTTACAATCATGATGTAAAAAAACACATATGTGACTATGAGGCAATCCACGCTTTTGAAACTCTATTGTATATACAACTGCAAAATAAATCAATAAGTAAATAAATATATAAATATATATGTATATATGTTTGTGTGTGTGTGTGTGTGTCATAAAAATGAGTTTATAAAAAGTAGATAAATAAGTAGTTAACATGTTCGAAAAGTTAATGTAGTACCTGCTTGAACAGGACCGAAAACATTATTTTTCTTCAAATCTTGTATTAAGTCATCAAGCTTGATTTTGAACAATCTGCATAAGATATCAGGTCTATCTTCCGCTCGAAGGCTTTTGTCCTCCAAAAACCTCACAATCTCAGACCATTTTGGGTTGCAGGTTAACGTCAAGAAAAGATCAGGATATCCAAACCACTTACAAAGTGTTATTGCATCTAAATAATTTTGATGCATGTATCTGGCGCCACCAGTAAACGAAGAAGGTCGTATGACACGTTTCCCAGTAGATGATGCATTGTTGTTACCTTGTTCACGAGTCGTAGACAAATTATTGTAAGATTCAACTCTTAGGAGATTCTGTTGGTTACGTATAAAACATAATCGTTCAGATTCGATCATGGTATAAACGTCAACCAAAAACTATTGAAACAACCTTCTAGAATTAAGTATCAATAAAAATTCATTGTGGCGATCTTGTATCCTATAGGCAAAAAATTCCCTCATTGTACATTTTGGACGCTTGCTAGATGCAGCATCCACAACACCTCTATGAAGAATGCCAACTGTATAGCCATCATCTCCGTAAGGAAAAAGAAGAGGGTATTGTAATGCAAGATAGGAAGGATGAAGTTCGTGTATTCATTGTAACTTTCCTGATTGGGTCTCTATGATGATATCTCTTTTGTCTAAATTGTCAACAATATCACCAACAATCAATGATGCAACTTCAGAAGCAGTTGGAAGGTTATAAGTCCTTCCATCACGATCTCTTCGTCCAATAAGCCTCAATCTAACATTCTTGTAATCGTTTGCTTTATACCGATCCCTAAACATCCTGTATGATCTCACAAGAATATTCTTGGCGTCCAGTAGGTCCTTGAGTTCCATGATTATTTGATGATCCATTGCATCACTTGTAGATTTAGAATCATCTTTCCTAAATTATGATTAAAACAATACAAATAAATATTATAAAGCGAATGTTAAATCAGAAAAGTATGAAGTAATTACAAAAATTTTAAAGACAAGCATACACATACCTGACTGCACCCGATCTGTTTTGAATTACATTATCTATGTCATAGATGTAAAGTTGTGCAAATTTTGCTTGTTGGCCAGTAGGAGGAATTAAACTAGCAATATTATGGTAGTTCTGCCCATGTAGTCTAAAGAAGTAAGGTGTTTTCCCTCGATTTAATTTTGAATCAACTTTTCCTCCCAAAAGATGTAAAATGAAAACATCATATTGAAACGTCTCATATTTTTTGGAAGTTCTTGCTTTTGGCATCCTGCTTTGTATAAAGATTCACCAGTAAATCAGGAGCCTTTTCGAAGTTTGGGAGCTCAAGCTTGCCATTTCCACAACAGAGATTAAAACATTTGTTTCTTCCAATTCTTTTGTTGTCATTACCTTCGGCACCCCATAATTGTGCATTACAGACTTCACATGTGACAGTTTGGTCACCATGGTCAAGATAACATATGTTATACATTTTAATTAAAACACAAGAAATAAAATCTGCAATGATCGATGTTTGTTTTTGGGTTAAGAAAGTAAGAATTACATGTGGATATGTCGTGATTAGCGCTCTCTCTGTTGTCAACAATAGATGAATCTTCACATATCGTCAAATCAATCACCGGGATATCTGTGGTATTCACATGTCTCCTTCTAAGCTTACGTGTTCCAACAGACAAACTCTTTGAAGAGTAAATGGAATCACAGATAATCGACTGTGAAGGATTACTATGTTGAATCCGAACAAGAACATCATGCAATGACATTGTTGAAGGAGAGACACCTACCATCAAAGTAATAACGTAATAATAGGAAGGATAATATAATCGAAGTTGTTTTTTTAATTGAAATATTTGTTTCGATCCATAACACGATATTAAATAAGGTTACCATTAAATAAACAATGCATTCATAAACGTGAGTGTATTATTATATCAAGGATTATCAACTGCTAGTTGTAATGCGTTACAATGATGACATTATCATATTAACATAAAGTGGATATGAAATGTTGTTATGTCTAACATCATGACTTTTTTATTTAGTTCTTATGAAAAAAATATAATGACACAATGTAACGACCCGATTATTTAATAAAATTGATAATTAATATTTATTACGAAGAAATACAAATTCGGAATATTAATTAATATTGTGACACATAAATAAATGGTTGTGTAAATTATAATAAATAAAGTATTGATTTATGAAGAAATGACCTTAAAAGAAATGGAAATAATTGTAGGGTCTAAATGGTAAATATGAAAAGTAAAAGGGCTAAAAGAAAAAAGAAGTTGCACTTTTTTTGGCTTAAATGATACGCACACACTGTGTGTGTGTGTGTGTTCGTCCTCTTCCAAAAAAAAAAAGAAACAAAGAGAAGAAAGAAAAGAGAGAAAAGAGAAGAAGAAAAAAAATCTGATTTTGTTGGAAGCTTCATACGGTTTTGAAGATCCAAGAGGTACCAACTCTTATTTTTATAAATCTCTTACTTTTCTCTTCCCTCCACCATCTTCATATGAAAAAGATGAGAACTCAAATGGGTTTTTATGGAGATCTCTTAGAAATGGCTACATCCTGAAAGAAAATTATGAAATATGTTACATCCATTATTTAAAAGTATATTATACAAGTTTCTATGTATTTTGGTGGGTTTATCTCAAAAACCCAAATTTGAGTTCATATGAACCCTAGGTAATCTAAAAAGATGAAAATGATGTTTGGTGGTTAAAATGAGTTTATATATATATATATATATATATATATATATATGTTGGGAATGATTTTACAACTCTTTGTAATAAATATAGAGAAGTTTTGTTATTTTGGCATTAAATCCGTAAGGCAGAAAGTGCAATTCAACCTTGAAATATTCTGAAAAATTCGCTAAGTACGAATTTCGGATGGCCCGAAATTCGGATGGTTTTGGTCCGAATTTCGGATGGCCTAGGACCGAAATTGTAATTTTAATTACTTTTATTTTATGGGGTCTTTTGTCATAATAGTCTATGACATCAATTAAGGAGAATAATTAGACCAAAATAATTATTGAGGTTTAATGCCGAAATTAGTTAAGTCTTACGACTAATGTATCCGGATCAATTTAAGAAATTATAAGCTGTGAGACTTATAATAAATTATACTATGAACCTATGTGTAAGGGTTTGACGGGTTAAAGTTCTTTGGAGATTATTACTCCTACTTTGACGACTGTAACTCGGTTTTGAGGCCGAGAGCTTGTTGTACACCACTGTGAGTTCTAGCATTAATGTATTTATATGCATATCATGAATTGTATGTTATCGCTTTCGTATTCATTCTTGTCATTTACATGCTTTGCCATCACATACATTATTGTTGTCATATTAATCATTCGTTGACTTCTCCGCTGAGACGGTAAGCCTGTGTGTGTGGTAACCTAGCGGAATCATAATGGTAAGCTTGTGTGTGGTAACCATTATTGCCTGTAAAATGATAAGCTTGTGATCTGTGGTAATCGTATGGCATCACTGTAAACTGCATATCGATAAGCCTGTGGTCTGTGGTAATCGAGCAGTAGATTGTAAACCCATTGTACGGTAAGTCTGTGTGTGGTAACCGCAATGTGGTAGCTTATTAGCCATTAGTTGGCCTCCTGTGATTGTTAATTAAATTCATGGCATTGCATGGCATCATTCATATATCGCATGATACTTTAATCTAGAAACTCACTAAACAACTTTGTTGTTTACCCGTTAGTTGATATTTCTTTTTAGGAACTGATAAGGGCAAAGGCCCGGCTGGCCCAAACTGATAGACACTGATTGTAGCATGGTTAGGAGCTCCATATTTTGTTGATGATTGGGGTGGGAGTAGCAGACTTCCATTTTGGACTTACGCGAATTAGTTAATGATTACTAATTCGTTTGTAATCAAATTGATGATTTAACATTGTGACCCCAATTACATTACTCCGTGATTTCAGACACTCTGTTGTGTTATATGCAAAGTGTTTGGAATCACGTTGATGATTATTAAAGTATTAAAAGTTTTAATTTGACCGTATTTCCGCAAGTACTCTGTATAAATTAATGTATAATGGTATCGAAATACTCGTATTAGTTGTATGGGTGTTTCAATTTGGTATCAGAGCTGGAGCTCATAGACAGAGTATAGTCGACGATACTCTACTCTGAGCACGGTTTCAGATGCTGGTATTGACCCACCTAGGCGGCAATATTATAATAAATTCAATTGACCTTTGGCCTAGGATGAGATATTAATGGGTAGACTTTTAAGGTTTTAACTTAATGAAAGTATAATTATGTATACGTATAGATGTTAAATGCACACTTTGGTGTGGAAGAAGTGTTGAACCGACCTGTAACTGTTTGTTGCAGACAATGTCGGATAGACAGTCAAATAGTGTTCTACACTAGGAGGTAGAACATCCACATGTTGGGGGAGACAGAGATCAGTCTCAAGAATATGAAAGTGAATCCAATTTTCACACTGGTGGATGGTCTAGAGAGAACCAGATGATGCAGATGATGGCTCAAATGCTGGAGCAAAATCGCCAGCAGAATAAATTGATGGCGCAGTTACTTGCTTCCCAGAATGTGCAGGGAAAGAAAAATAATGTTGAGGGCGAGCAAGCAAGTAACGATAATATTGAAGTCGTTGGAAGTGGAAGTAGGGCTGAAAAACCTAAGAATGAAAAAGACCGAAAGCACGGCTCCTCTAAGTCAAAGAAGGGGATGTCGTATAGAAATTTCATTGGTTGTCATCCTCCAGAGTTCAACGGACGTGCAACTGCTGCTGAGGCCTTAGACTGGATCAAGGCGATTGAGAAACTATTTCGAGTGACCGATGTCGGTAACGAAAGAAGGTGCAGTACGCGGCTGCACAATTCGTTAGTCCTGCCTTGACTTGGTGGGATTCTAAGGTTGAGATTTTGGGTTTGGATGCTGTGGCAAAGATGACCTGGAAAGAGTTCAAGACCAGGTTCGACAAACATTTCTGTCCGGCAGTTGCGGTGTAGAAAATAAAAAGAGATTTCCTTACGTTTCAGCAAGGAGAATTATCGGTGGATGATTATCTGATCGAGTTTAACTCGAAAGCGATGTTTGTGGGTCGGTAATTGCTGATGAAAAGCAAAAGACTGACTATTTTGTTGAAGGACTGCGAAGTGAGATTCGCGAGATGGTGACTGTTCGCGCGTTGGAATCATTTGAGAAAGCTGTGGAGTATGCGTGACTCCGGGAGTATGAATTGTTCCGTAGGGAACAAGAATCGTCTGGATCAAAGAAAACGAAGGTTGAATCTTCGCCTGGGACGTTTAAACAACCCCAACAATCATTCTCAAAGAACGTGGACTCTCGTTCACGTTCCCAATCTTCCCGACATTCGAAGAAACCTGCTAATTCCAACAACTCTCAGTCCAAATCTCAGTATTCGAATTCAGTGCCTACTTGTAATCGATGCGGGAAGCTTCATCATGGGGAATGTTTGTCCCCTATTGTTTGTCATGGATGTGTAGAAGAGGGACATATACGTCCTGCGTGCCCCAAACATAGTGATGCGTGCTATGAATGTCGCCAGGTGGGCCACCTCGCTCGGAATTGCCCGAAAAAGAAGTTAGCGGCGTCTGAAAGTAAAGGCTCAGTTGCAAAGCCTAGTTATGTTGGTGGTTCCTCCCAATCAAAGTGGAATCCGCATAAGCCTCAAGCTAGAGTCTACCATATTACAGTTGCCGAGGCGCAGGATGTGCCGGATGTCGTAACCGGTACTTTTCTTCTGAATTCTTTACCTACTATAGTATTGTTTCATTCCGGTGCAAGCGTGTCTTTTAATTCTAAAGCATTTGCACGAAAGTTAGATGTTGTACCTTCTTTGATGCCTTTCCCTCTATCTGTTGATGTGGCAAGCGGGAAATCAGTATGTGCCACCCAAATATATTATGACTGTGTGCTGACCTTAGATGGACATAATTTTGATATCGACCTTGTCCCCATAGACACTAAAGAATTTGATATAATAGTTGGCATGGATTGTTTGGCCAATAATCTTGCCACTATTGCTTGTGCTAAAATAATTGTTCCTTTGTTCACGCCGGAAGGCGAAGAAATATTTGTGTATGGGGATAGACGTAAAAGGGAAGCTGCGGTTATTTCGGTGGCTAAGGCTCGGAAAAATCTAAGTAAATGTTGCACATGTTACTTGGCTTGTGTCTTGAATGCCAAGACGGAAGGGAAAAACCTCATGGATGTGCCAGTAGTTAATGAATATCCCGATGTATTTCCTGATGACCTACCAGGATTGCCACCGGACCGATCTGTAGAGTCTCAAATTAAGTTAGTGACGGGAGCTGCACCAATTGCGCGTGCTCCGTATCGTTTAGCACCTTCGGAAATGATGGCGCAATTGGAAGAACTGTTAGAGAAAGGGTTCATTCGGCCGAGTACCTCTCCATGGGGTGCTCCGGTTTTATTCGTGCGAAAGAAAGACGAAACCTTGCGAATGTGTATAGATTATAGAGAACTGAACAAGGTGACTATAAAGAATAAGTATCCTTTGCCTCGTATTGATGACTTGTTCGATCAACTACAAGGAGCTGCTTATTTCTCGAAAATAGACCTTCGTTCAGGGTATCATCAACTTAAGGTTCATGAGGAAGATGTGCCGAAAACTGTTTTTCGGACTCGATATGGACATTATGAGTTCTTAGTGATGCCTTTTGGGCTCACTAATGCTCCTGCGGCCTTTATGGACTTGATGAATCGTGTGTGCCGTTCAATGCTTGACAAGTCAGTTATAGTGTTTATCGACGACATCTTGGTGTATTCCAAGACGGAGGAGGATCATGCGGTTCATCTGAGGCGATTGCTCGAACTTCTTCGCAGCGAACAGTTGTATGCTAAATTCTCGAAGTGTGAAATTTGGTTGCGGCAAGTGAAATTTTTAGGACATGTCCTATCTTGGGAGGGTGTTTCTATGGATCCCTCCAAGATTGAAGCCATTAAAAGTTGGGAAGCGCCTAGAAATGTTGCTGAGATTCGTAGTTTCCTTGGACTGGCCGGCTATTACCGACGATTTATTCAAGATTTCTCTAAAATAGCCATCTCACTCACTTCGTTGACACGTAAGAATGTGAAGTTTGTGTGGGAAGAGCCACAGAATGCAGCATTTCAAACTCTGAAGAGTCGACTAACCGCTGCTCCGGTACTTGCGTTGCCGGAAGGGAACGAAGATTTTGCTGTTTATAGCGATGCTTCGATAAATGGATTGGATTGCGTGTTAATGCAACGGGGAAAAGTGATAGCTTATGCATCGAGACAACTTAAAGATTATGAGAAAAGTCGTCCGACTCATGACTTGGAGTTAGATGCTGTCACGTTTGCTTTAAAAATCTGGCGGCATTACCTATATGGTACTAGGTGCCAATTATTTACTGATCATAAGAGTTTGAGACATATCTTTGATCAGAAAGAGTTAAACATGCGACAGCGACGTGCCATGGAATTGATTAAGGATTATGACTGTGAAATCCTTTATCACCCTGGAAAAGCTAATGTAGTGGCTGACGCCTTAAGCCGAAAGAGATATCCGAAAGCGACTTGTTATGCGCTAACGCATGTAGTTATGACTTCCTCTATCCTTGACGACATTCGGAAGTGGCAAATCGAGGGCCTTAAAGAGGAAAATATTAAGGCGGAAAGAATGGTAGGTCAAAGTGTGTTATTAATCGATGGTAGCAACGGGTTGAAGATGTTTAGAGATCGCATTTGGGTGCCTAAGATCGGTGATGTGCGCAAGACAATTTTAGAAGATGGTCATAATTCGAAGTTCTCAATTCACCCAGGGAGTTCTAAAATGTATCAGGATTTGAAATCCGAATATTGGTGGCCCGGAATGAAGCGAGACGTTGGTAATCATGTTGAACGGTGTTTGACTTGCTTGCGAGTCAAGGCCGAACATCAAAAACCATCTGGAAATTTGCAACCACTCGAGATACCTGAATGGAAGTGGGATCACATCACGATGGATTTTGTGGTAAAGCTTCCGAAGACCCAAAGACAACATGATGCTATCTGGGTTATTGTGGATCGATTGACGAAGTCCGCGCACTTTTTGCCGATACGAGAAAACTTTCCTTTGGAAAGATTGGCGTGAATGTATATCGATGAGATTATTGTACGCCATGGGATTCCAAAATCTATTGTTTCGGATCGTGACTCGAGGTTTACTTCGAGATTTTGGCAAAGTATGCAAGATCAGTTGGGGACGCGTGTCAATTTGAGTACCGCCTTTCGTCCCCAAACTGACGGCCAAACAGAACGTACCAACCAGACGATGGAAGATATGTTGCGTGCGTGTGTAATTGAGCTTGGTGGAAATTGGGATACGCACCTACCACTAGTGGAATTCGTCTACAATAATAGTTATCATTCTTCGATAAAGATGGCTCCGTATGAGTCGTTGTATGGTCGTAAGTGTCGAACTCCGACGTGTTGGCGTGAAGCAAGCGAGAAACCGTTAGCGGGTCCCGAATTGCTTCAAAAGGCGCATGATAAAATTCAGACTATTCGTGAGCGAATCAAAGCGGCCCAAGACCGACAGAAAGCATATTCCGACAAACGTCACAAAGATATAGAGTATGCAGTAGGAGATTCAGTGATGCTGAAATATCTCCGTGGAAGGGGATAATGAGATTTGGAAAGCGAGGAAAGTTAAGTCCTCGATATGTTGGACCATTTCCAATTACCGAACGTATCAGAGCCCAAGCTTATAAATTAGAGCTGCCCGCTGAATTGGCCGAAATCCATGACACCTTCCACGTTAGCTATTTGAAGAGAAGCCCGATCAGTCCTAAAGTGACCGTTCCTTTGGATGATGTGCAAATCGATGAGCGGTTGCGATATGTCGAAGAACCAGAAAAGATTATCGGCGACAAAGTGATTAACCTAAGGAATAAGGAGATCGAGATGGTACTCATTTGTTGGAAGCACCACCGTGGATCTCTGATGACTTGGGAGACGAAGGCTGAAATGATGGCCAAATACCCCGCTCTGTTTGAAAGAATCTGATTCCGTGGGCGGAATCCTTTTAAGAGTGGAGGAATTGTAACGACCCGATTATTTAATAAAATTGATAATTAATATCTATTTGAAGAAATACAAATTCGGAATATTAATTAATATTGGGACATATAAATAAATGGTTGTGTAAATTATAGTAAATAAAGTATTGATTTATGAAGAAAGGACTTTAAAAGAAATGGAAATAATTATAGGGTCTAAATGGTAAATATGAAAAGTAAAAGGGCTATAAGGAAAAAAAGGAAAAAGAAGTTGCACTTTTTTTTGGCTTAAATGATACGCGCACACACACAAGGTGAGTGTGTGTGTTCGTCCTCTTCTAAGAAAAAAAGAAACAAAGAGAGAAAAGAGAAGAAGAAGAAAGAAAAATCTGATTTTGTTGGAAGCTTCATACGGTTTTGAAGATTCAAGAGGTATCAACTCTTATTTTTATAAATCTCTTATTTTTCTCTTCTCTCCACCATCTTCATATGAAAAAGATGAGAACTCAAATGGATTTTTATGGAGATCTCTTAGAAATGGCTATATCTTAAAAGAAAATTATGGAATATGTTAGATCCATTATTTAAAAGTATATTATACAAGTTTCTATGAATTTTGATGAGTTTTTATGGAGATCTCTTAGAAATGGCTAGATCTTGAAAGAAAATGATGAAATATGTTAGATCCATTATTTAAAAGAATATTATACAAGTTTTTATGTATTTTGGTGGGTTTATCTCAAAAACTCATATTTAAGTTCATATGAACCCTAGGTAATCTAAAAAGATGAAAATGATGTTTTGGTGGTTAAAATGAGTTTATATATATATATATATATATATATATATATATATATATATATATATATATATATATATATATATATATATATATATATATATATATATATATATATATATATATGTATGTATGTATGTATGTATATATGTATGTATGTATGTATGTATGTATGTATGTATGCATGTATGTATGTATGTATGTATGTATGTATGTATGTATGTATGTATGTATGTATGTATGTATGTATGTTGGAAATGATTTTTAAAACTCTTTATAATAAATATAGAAAAGTTTTAGTATTTTTGACATTAAATCCGTAAGGTAGAAAGTGTAGTTCAGCCTTAAAATATTCTGAAAAATTAGCTAAGTACGAATTTCGGATGACCTGAAATTCGGATGGTCTTGGTCCGAATTTCGGATGGCTTTGGACCGAAATTGTAATTGTAATTATTTTTATTTTATTGGATCTTTTGTCATAATAGTCTATGACATCAATTTAGGAGAATAATTAGACCAAAATAATTATTGAGGTTTAATGCCGAAATTAGTTAAATCTTACGACTAATGTATCCGGATCAATTTAAGAAATTATAATCTGTGAGACTTATAATAAATTATACTATGAACCTATGTGTAGGGGTTTGACGGGTTAAAGTGCCTTGGAGATTATTATCCTACTTTGACGACTGTAACTCGGTTTTGAGGCGGAGAGCTTGTTGTACACCACTGTGAGTTCTAGCATTAATGTATTTATATGCATATCATGAATTGTATGGTATTGCTTTCGTATTCATTCTTGTCATTTACATGCTTTGCCATCACATACATTATTGTTGTCATATTATCATTCGGTTCATAAGTTGTTGATTATTCATTTGACCTCTCCGCTGAGACGGTAAGCCTGAGTGTGGTAACCTAGCGGAATCATAATGGTAAGCCTGTGTGTGGTAACCATTATTGCCTGTAAAACGATAAGCCTGTGGTCTGTGGTAATCGTATGGCATCACTGTAAACTGCATATCGATAAGCCTGTGGTCTGTGGTAATCAAGCAGTAGATTGTAAACCAATTGTACGGTAAGCCTGTGTGTGGTAACCGCAATGTGGTAGCTTACTAGCCATTAGTTGGCCTCCTGAGATTGTTAGTTAAATTCATGGCATTGCATGACATCATTCATATATCGCGTTGTACTTTAATCTAGAAACTCACTAAACAACTTTGTTGTTTACCCGTTAGTTGATATTTCTTTTCAGGAACTGTTAAGGGCAAAGGCCCGGCTGGGCCAAACTGTTAGACATTGATTGGAGCACGGATAGGAGCTCCATATTTTGTTGATGATTGGGGTGGGAGTAGCAGACTTCCACTTTTGACTTACGCGAATTAGTTAATGATTATTAATTCATTTGTAATCACACTGATGATTTAACATTGTGACCCCAATTACATTACTCCGTGATTTCAGACACTCTATTGTGTTATATGCAAAGTGTTTGGAATCACGTTGATGATTGTTAAAGTATTAAAAGTTTTAAATTGACCGTATTTCCACAAGTACTCTGTATAAATTAATGTATAATGGTATCGAAATACTCGTATTAGTTGTATGGGTGTTCACACAATAAGTTATCGTGTCATCAATACATACACAATTAACTTATTTTTATAAAATCATATAAATATATTAGACATAAAATTTGATAACTCAAGAGAGAAAATGTTTAAGTATAAAATTACATACAAAATTAAGTAGTTAAATAAAATGAATTTAAACTTGGAGATGTTGTCAAACCTGAGATGACATATTTTGAATTGCTTGTAGAAGGTTGATTAGAAATCTTGTAGTTACCTAAAAAGAATAATATGTATATATCGATGTAAAAACCAAATGTAATAATAGTAGAAAGATAGGTATGCATAATGTTTGAAAATTTATTATTATATATGTGACTATATTTTAATTACCAGTCCTATCCTATATTTGAGGAGTGCGAAACACATTTGATGAATGTAAATTGCCTGCATCAAAATATGTTGTATGGAATTTGTCAGTTATATATGATAAATGCACATGAATCAGTTTTTGACGACAAATATTTTGTCGACAATATGTAAGAGCTAAAACATTAAAAAAAATTAATGAGATAAAAAACACTAAATGGTGTTTGGAAAAAAAACAATGCTTAATTTTATTAATTTTAACAATATTATTAATTTGGATAAATATATGTAATACAGATCTGCTTAAACCATGCAAAATATTTCTGATAAGAAATTACATTAGATTTATATAAATATGATAAATAATCATAATAGAGCTATATCATACAATAATCATAATAGAGCCAATAATCATAATTGCGAATCCAATAATAAATATAATGTAAAAAGGAAAAATACGAAAGCAAACGTAATATTATAATATATCGGTTTAAGATTTAAAATTGATTGTGCTTGAAAAATAAAACTTACTGTTCGTGATATGTGTCATGGGATTTCTGATAGATTTAGTATTCAACATTGAAATATCACATGCTAAATGCTGCGATCGCTGAATATCAGTATAAAATTGTTGCGTTCCTGATTTTGAGTTATCATCTTTAAACTTCCTTTTCCTGTTATCTAAATACAACTTCCTCCTTTTTCTTCTTTCTTTTGCGTGAATATAATCCATATTACACTGTAGATTTGATCCACATTATTAGGCGAGTAAAATAAAAAAAATAAGTAAAACATGTCATGATATAATTTATCACACATTAGTGAAATGTATTATGCAAAAAAAAATAATAATAATAATTGCGTTGGACGTGAAATATACAAACAAAAATTAATAGTTTCAATGGATGACGTTTTTTTTACAAAGAAAATCTTAAACTATATACTCAAAAGAAATATGATATTAAAGAAAAATGATTTTTAAAAATGATAATTAATTAATTATGACATAATCAGAATTAAAAAATGTACATCTAGAGTAGTGCAGACACACACAAACGACACATTCTGCAATGAAGCAACTAAATTAAAATTTCATAAAGCTTAGATTTTTAAATCGTCTCAAAAGCATCACAAAAACTTTTAAAATTTTGAAAATTAATGACTATCAAATAAGATTTGAAAATGTATAGAGCACTAAAAGTAAGCTAAATTCCTCTTATAGATATATATATAGTAATGATTAATTGTTAAAATTAAATTTCAAAATTACTTTAAATAACTAATCGGTTACTTAAATATTATAATAGATGGTACGGTTGTTCTTTATTTTCAAGTTTTCTATATTTAAATTTTAAGTTTAATTTTAATTTTAATTATGTAATGGTACGGTTGTTTGAAATATTATTTAAAATTAATATTCAATATTTAATTTTAAATTAAATTATTTAATAATTTGATATTTAATGCTACGGTTGTTTCAAATTTTAATTTTAATTTTCAAAATCTTTAAATAATTAATTGTTAAAATTAATGGCACGGTTGTTCGAAATATTCAATTTTAAAGCATTAGAGACTAATCTAATTATTTTTCATCAACATTAATTCAAAACTAAAGTACATATTAATTTAGACGTATCAGCATACATATTTACATCTAAATAAAACATTTTGAAGCCATACATAATGTATCAAGTGTTTGTGTACATACATATATACATACATACTTATATATATATATATATATATATATATATATATATATATATATATATATATATATAGGGAGGTTCCATTGAGAACTTTTGTGCATCGAGGCACAAAAGAACCTCCAATGTCCCTTGGATGAAAAGAATGTGTGGTTTAGATCAAATGGCAAAAGGGTAATTAAATAGAAAGTTTTATGCATCAAGTGCACATAATGAAATATGCGGAGGGGTAAAACAAGAATTATCCAATCCTCATTTAATTATTACATTTCCAAAAATAATACAAATTCAAATAAAAAAATAAAGATTCTGATGCATCATTGTTGTTCATTCTTTGTGTTCATCATCTTCATCCATTATCTTCATGTTCATCAACTTCGTATTTAACGTGATGCATCGTTAATCCAAAAACCTTAATTTAACGTGATGCATCGTTAATTCAAACATGAATCGTTCATCGTTCCAACAAAAATTCGTACCTTCCAAAATGCATCTCTTAATCAAAAATCCAAAATGCACCTTAATTTAACGTGATGCATCGTTCATTCAAACATTAATCGTTCATCGTTCCAACAAACATTCATATCTTCCAAAATGCATCTCTTCATCATAAAATCCATATCTTAATCAAAAGCATGAGAGAGAGAGAGAGAGAGAGAGAAATAGGGAGGATAATGGGGAAGATTGTTAATGTGGGATTTTAATACCTAAATTAACTCATAATTATCATTTAATGATTTTTAAAAATTAATTAATTTCATATATTTAATTTTCCCAATATGTCCTTTGTGCACCATTGTTAGATTATCTGATGCACAAAAGTGCCTCGAGGTGCCCCGATGCACAAAAGTTCTCAATTGAACCTCAATCTATATATATATATATATATATATATATATATATATAATATATATATATATATATATATATATATATATATATATATATAAATGGTAGTTATGTCTCATTGAAAGTTTATATATATATATGTATGTATATATATATATATTATAATATTATATATATATTATATATATATATATATATATATATATATATATATATATATATATATATATAGGGGTGGGTTCAATGGAAAACCACTATGCACGTGAAAACCATGGAAACCTACACAAACCGTCCGATTTGGTGCATTTCATGAAAAACGCGGTGGCATGATCGTAAATAAGGTGATGCATCACGCAGAAATTTTGATGCATCGCGCAGGATTTTGATGCATCGTGCGGGGAATTTGATGCATTTGTGGTGGTGCCGTGAGGTTTTCACAAGTTTTCAGGTGCATGGTGGTTTTCCATTGAACCTCCCTATATATATATATATATATATATATATATATATATATATATATATATATATATATATATATATATATATATATATATTTATATATATATAGCATAAATAAACTTTCAATGAGACATAACTACCATTTATCATAATATAAATGGAGAAAAATGAAGATATGAACTAATGAAGTATGTAAGAGTGGTGGGAGTACCCACCTTTCCCAAACCCACCTTTCTGTACACGTCAGCGCCACATCAGCTTTTCGCTCTCCACCTTTCCCCACTTTTCCCCACCTTTCTAACTAGGAAATATCCACATTTCTTAACCTTTCCATCTTTCTTAATTTTTTTAACATTAAATTAATTTTAACTAACAAAACAAATACTAGAATTAAAATAATTAATTTCATAAAATATTTAAAAACTATTACATAAACTAAAAATTAAAAATTACCGAATTAAAATAAAAAAAATACATAACAATAAATAAAAACTAAAATTATGATTGAACATTAAAAAATACAAACTAGCCGTCTAAATTTGGTATTTGGGCAAGTGCAATATGTTCCACAAGATCTGAGCGAAGGTTATTGTGTGTTTCCCGATTACGAATTTCCAATAACATATTTTGATATACTTCATTGGAAGCGGAATGTTGATTGGATGGAAGCTCGGTTTCTTGAAATGAACATATCACGAACCCTTCGTCTTCTAAGATCATATTGTGTAATATGACACAAGCATACATGATGTGTCTAATTTTATTTGGGTGCCATGGTCGTGCGGGGTTGTTTAATATAGAAAAACGAGATTTGAGTACACCAAAAGCTCGTTCGATGTCTTTTCTTGCCGACTCTTGTGCTGCCTTGAATCTTTTTCGTTTGTCATCGGTTGGACATGAAAAAGATTTCACAAAAGTCGCCCACTCGGGATATATCCCGTCGGTTAGATAGTACCCATGTTTGTATTCTGTTCCGTTAATAACAAAAGGAACAACCGGTGCGATCCCGTTTAAAATGTCGTTGAATACTTGTGATTGACTAATCACATTGATGTCATTGTTGGAACCCGCGACGCCAAAAAATGCATGCCAAATCCATAAATCTTGTGACGCAACGGCTTCCAACATAATTGTCGGATATTGGTGATCGCCTCGCATATATTGTCCTCGCCATTCTGTAGGGCAATTTCTTCATGCCCAATGTGTACAGTCAATGCTGCCAAGCATTCCACGAAATCCATGTTTTGCTTCATGGAACGCGTACAACTGATGAACATCAGATTCAGTCGGTTTACGCAAATATTTGCGTCTGTATAGCTGAATAATTCCCTTACAGAATTCTTGCAAGGTTTCACGCGAAGTTCTTTCAGACATAAAAAGAGAGTCGTCAATCGAATCAGCCACCATGCCATATGCGAGTTGCCGAATAGCAGATGTGCATTTTTGTAACGCGGTAAATCCCCTTCTACCTCGAGCATCCCATCGCAAGGTAAAATATTCAAAGTGTTGCTCCATATCGTAAACTATTCGTAGGAATAGTTCTTTGCGCATCCGGAACCTCCTTCTGAACATATCATCTCCATAGACAGGATTTTGAGTAAAATAATTGCGCATCAGACGTTCATTTGCAGCTGCTCGGTCTCTCTGAATTGGAATTCTTCGTCTAGGTTGCGGAGAGCTGACATTTATAAAAGCTTCAAAAAGTTCTTGATAATAATCTTGAGATTCGTCTTCGGACGACTCTTCGGTTGATGAGTTTGACGACGAAGACGTAGTATACGGTTCCATCACAATAAAAATAAAATTGTGATTGATTGGAAAAAATTTTAGGTTAAATGAAAGAGAGAATTTTGAATGTGTATAGATTGAGAGAAATGGGAGTTAAATGTATTGGGAAAGATGTGAGTTAAATGTATTGGGAAGATAGGTATTTATATAGAAAAAAAAATTAATATATATATATATATATATATATATATATATATATATATATATATATATATATATATATATATATATATACATATATATATATATTACTTTCAAACGGTCACTAGACCGTTGGGTAGAGCAAAAGGACAAAAGTGGGAGCGGGGTGCAGCGGGGAGAGGGAGTCGGGCCGGGGAAGCAATTAGGCGGGGCCGGGGGGCAGGGGTGGTGTAGCCGCCGGGGTTGGGTCTACGTGGAGGAGCCGCATGCGGGCGGCCTGGGTACTCCCACCGGCCTAAGGACGTCATACCAATGAAAAATTTAAACGAATGACTTGATGATAAAAGCCACAATAGAATGATTGCTTGAAGATTTGACGATTGGATAGCAAGAATGACCGCAGAAGGTACGTGACGAATTTCAAATTTTGAAGATGATCAGACTATGTTTAGATGAACGAGTAAAAAGTTTGTATATATAGGTGAAATGATATTAGTGTATACATGGCAACTGCTAAAATTAATGTTATTTTAAAATTTAAATTTAAAAATAAGTAACCAAAATTGAAAATTTGAATTCATTTTAGATATATATATATATATATATATATATATTAATGATTAATTGTTAAAATTAAATTTGAAAATTACTTTAAATAACTTATTTAGTTACTTAAATATCATATTAGATGGTACGGTTGCGGATGATTTTCAACTATTTTAAATTTTAATTTAAATTTAAATTATTTACATTTCTGTTCTTGTTCGAAATTTTAATTTTAATTAATATTTAATTTAAAATTAAATTATTTAATAATTTGATATTTAATGGTACGATTGTTTGAAATTTTATTTTTAATTTTAATTTTTAAAATCTTTAACTAATTAATTGTTAAAATTAATGGCACGGTTATTCAAAATTTCAAGTTTTTTAAATTTTAAACATTGAATTATTAAAATTTTCATAAAAATTCCAATTCTATTCAATATATTGTATAATAAAATGGTTAATAAAATAAAATAATTATAATTCATCTATTATAATGAAACAGAGAGACATAGATAATAAATTATCAATAAACAATAGTGATTATGTTATCGATACGACGATAATGTTAATTATCAAATTATAGGTTAAAATATGTAAAGTCAAATATAAAGACTAACTTGATTGTAATAGGAAGGTATCAACATTAGAATCATAAATGTTTCAAATGTGTGAAAAAAAATAGCTATTTATTAAAGCCAAACACGATTAAACATGTTAATATATTTCAGGACAATGATGTTGGTCCAGGTTAAAAAATGTTAAGTCAAATATCAAATTATTATATAAATTGATATTGAAATGATTATGTAAATTATTTAAGTTTTTAAATTAATTATAATTTTTTTTAAGTTCATATAAAATATAATTTGTATAATAAATTTATGTTTCTGAATTTGAGACGATGTTTTAAAACTGTTTGTATTCAAATATTTTCTTGTAAATTATTATTTAAACTGTCACCAAGAAAATTTTAAATGTTTTTCAAGATTAAATAATTCATGTTACAGAGGAGGCTGCTGGAATTACACAACATACATAATATTCTTAAATTATAGCCTATGCTTACACAAACACTTTATTGTACAAATACAATGAAGTTATTTGCTGTTGATTTGGCTTATTAACATCCGAAACTTGCATCCAAAACAAGTTTAGGATGTT
The DNA here is from genome assembly GCA_020465985.1 of Centrapalus pauciflorus. Classification (NCBI taxonomy): domain Eukaryota; kingdom Viridiplantae; phylum Streptophyta; class Magnoliopsida; order Asterales; family Asteraceae; genus Centrapalus; species Centrapalus pauciflorus. Next base: position 582,651 of record JAANYP010003725.1, read on the forward strand.
TCTTTTTCATGCAACTCTTAACACAAACACACCTATACATACTGCACAAAAACATACTGCCCTTTTCTGTTTTTCTTAAATTCCAGCAACCAATAAATAGAATTAAAGGAGAAATGGCATGCACAATAGGTTTAAGTTTGTGGGTTTAGAACAATATTCCCATTCCAGCAAAATTCCCATTCCTAGACGCATATAAGTTAAGTGTGTGTGGTGTGAGAGAGATCCGAGACGTAGGAGATATAAAGTCTCGGATGTACGTATTTGTCCAGCATCTTTTTCACAAACAAATAAACCAAGTAAGGGTGAAGTCTCTCATGCGTCAAGTGTGTATATAAGTTGCAAAAACTTCCAAAAGATAAGTCTTGGATGTTTGTTGTTTTGTGCATAAATAAATCAGCAGCCTCATAGCCTTTAAAACTGAAATATAAATTCTATATGTGTAGTGTGTGTGCATGATGGGGGGCTGTAAGTGAAAGCAGAAGTAAAAACAGAAGGAACACCCCATTTTCATTTAATTGCATAACCTGTGTGTGGTGTTGTGTGAGATCCGAGAGTCACAAAGAATGCAAGTCTTGGATGAGAAGTCACTGAAACAGAACCAATCTATGGACTGATGTAAAAGATTCACATATGGGTACATTGCATTTATAAAACACAATGTGTTAATAATAACAAAAGCTAAAAAACTTAAACATTGACAATCAAATAGACATTCAAACTACCAATTAGAATTAAAATAACATAAATTATCCTCACTTGAAAATTCGAAACTTCACTTAATAATTAGTGAGGGTTTAGAACAATTAAACTAAAAATATCATAATTTCTAAGATGACAAGTGAGTGCATTCAGTAGTACTCCTTTATAACATTTACGCAAAAAACAACCACTACAAGATGCAATTGAAATGCAACCTAAAATCAGAAACAACAGAACCAATCTATATATATAAATAAATGTGTGCAACACGTCATGTGTGTGTGTACGACAGAAACAACAGAGGCTGCACTTATGCAGATTGTAGCAGCCATGGTCTGAGATTTAGGCAGAAAAACTGGGGGTGTGCGAGTCCGAAATTCACAACATACTTAAGGATTTTTGTGTGAGCTGTGACGGTTCGAGTCATGGCCTGTGTGGGGCTGTCCACAGGTGTAAGACTCGCATTTAACTTACGCAAATGTGTGTCATTTGTTCAGATTCGTGACTCAGCAAGAAAGGGAATGTCAAGGCTAGTAAATTCACACAATACTTAAGTGAGAAAATTATAATAAATAGACTGAAATTAAGAAAATAATACTAAATTCAAAGGATAAACAAAAAAATAATTGCATATGTGCAGCTCTGAAAATGTCAAACACGGATAAACAAAAAAATAAATTCAAAGGTTAATTCGTTTAACTAAAAATGTCAAACACGGATTTTTTTTGAATATTTAAACTTAAAACCTTTGTAAACCGTTATAGCCTGCATGAACTACAAATTATTATATTTTGCACCTAATTTTGAAACAAAGTCTATGTAAGCACAAATGATTAAAAAAAACAGAGGTAGTCTGTTTTAGACCCAATTACGAAGTAAAGTTGTATTATTGCGTTCCTTTTCTAAAGAAAGTTGAAACAATCAATTCAACCATTAATTTTGATACACACACAGAGAAATTCTTAAGCACAATCAGCAATGATTGGGATAGATATTCTGCTGATATCTTTCTACAAATCACAGATTCAATAATGGATTATATGCAAAATCACAGATTCATTGGAATCTTGAAATTCAACTGTTAATAATTTAATTTATATGCAAAATATAACATGTTACATTTGTTACTTTCCAAATTCAAAACTGATTCGAAAAATCTAAAGCTATATAACTTTAGGATGATTTTATTAACAGTTGAATTCCAAGATTCCAATGAACTGTAAACACTACAAATTTTAAGCATTCACATTAAAAAGGTTAATTCGTTTAACTAAAAATGTCAAACACAGACTTTTTTTGAATATTTAAACTTAAAACCTTTGTAAACCGTTATAGCCTGCATGAACTACAAATTATTATATTTTGCTGATATCTTTCTACAAATCACAGATTCAAATCACAGATTCAATCAGCAATAATTTTGCTGATATATTTAAATTGGAATTAAAAATTCTAGACAACTTATTTTCTAAACAGCATAAAAAATGCTTTACATTCGTTTAAAAATCCGTAAAGATAAACCAATCAAGTTCAAGACAGCTTACCTATTCATCCATAAGGACCAATTCAATAGACCAGCTTTCACGTGGATTCTTGAAGTCCGTTCGCTTCCACTTTCGGATGACACGCACCTTAATTGTCCATGAATCTTTAGTAAGATTCAAGTCTCTGATGTTGCTAACTGTTTCCATTGAGAGAAAAGAAACTTCAAAATTTTGAAAGTGAATTGTGTGTATTGTAATGAAGACAATAGGTAATAACTCAATTTATAGAATAACAAAATCTAATTTTTTATGGAAATTATAAATTTTTACCGTATATATTAAACTTTCCCTTTTATAAAAAAACTCATTTTAAAAAAAATATACATTCCTTAAATAAAGATATCTAAAAAGAAGACAGGAAAATAACAATCTATAAAAAAATAAGGAAAGTAAGAAAATATTACTAAAACATTTGTTATCACAAACAAATTTAATTTACTGGTTTTAATCTATTAATATATTTGTCAAAAAAAGAATATTGAAAAACAAAAATTATAATAAATAGACTGAAATTAAGAAAATAATACTATATTCAAAGGATAAACAAAAAAATCATGTATTCTTTAATATCTTAATGTAAAACGGTGTTTTACATTTTAAGTATATATATAATATAATATATTAAACAAAAAAATAATTTATTCAATCATATCTGGTCATATATAAGATAATCCAAATATCATAAACAATATCTGGTAAAATCATACAAACTTAAGTAGTTAAATAAAATGAAATAAGTCAGTAACATCAGTTTGATATTTTTTTTTATTTTGTTTACTAAAACATTTGTTATCACAAACAAATTTAATTTACTGGTTTTAATATATTAATAAATTCAATTGTTTAACATAATCATAAGAAAAGCCAAAAATAGGAAACAATATATGGTAAAATCATAAAAGATTACCATATTTATGTAATTTCAGAATTATTTAAAAAAACATCGACATATGGAAACTATGCAATCTGAAAATAAGTTTTAAAAAAATGCCATATAATATATTTGTTTACTAAAAAATATTGAAAAGTATTGAAAAACGAAAATTATAATAAATAGACTGAAATTAAGAAAATAATACTATATTCAAAGGATAAACAAAAAAATCATGTATTCTTTAATATCTTAATGTAAAACGGTGTTTTACATTTTAAGTATAAATATAATATAATATATTAAACAAAAAAACAATTTATTCAATCATATCTGGTCATATAGAAGATAATAAAAAATACTGGTAAAATCATACAAACTTAAGTAGTTAAATAAAATGAAATAAGTCAGTAAAATCAGTTAGATATTTTCTGTAAGCAGAATAGAAACAAATTACATACAACAAAGTACCTTGAATGAGACAATTACTAGTTCATGAAGCACCATCTTTGAATGAGACAATTACTGGTTCATGAGTCCAAAAATAGAATTTTACAAAATCTGGAAGCAATATAAAATCCCATCATCATATTCAGAATTAAATTTACAGATAATTGGCTAAAATCTGTATATTAGGAACAAAATAAAAAATCCCCAACATCACACAATTCAATCATCAACCTATATTCACAGCTATGTTCCCTATGCCACTTACTATGTGTGTGATTATGTGAGACACCCTCCACAATTTACAGTAAACAAATTTAGAGGCACTAAATTCATATACTTTGTTGTGTCTCTATTTTATTACATAAGAAGAGAAATTACATGCTTAGGACAGCAGGTAATTATTAATGGGGGATGGGTGTGTTGTGTACCTATTGGATCTGAAGAATCAACAATAACAGCATCATAAATTCCTTCTTGAGCAGCCTTTAGAAACGCAACTCCTAATAGATCGAAAATCATATGAAAATCGAGTCTTCATCAAATTTATAGATTAGAGTTAGATGCCATAAGACAATATTTTCTCCATGTATATACCATCACCAATGTGGAGTTTGACACGGGGATCTTCGTATCCAACAGCTACATCAAGAGAATATTATTTAGAAACCTGCAAATAGATAAAACAAACTCTCATCCATTTTAATATCTCCTGCTTCAGCTCTAAATTATAGCCTATATTCTTAAATTATAGCCTATGGTTACACAAACACTTTATTGTACAAATACAATGAAGTTAGTTGCTGTTGATTTGGCTTATTAACATCCGAAATTAAAGAACGAATTTGAAAGCTAAGTATGCACCCAATTAATATTTAGATTTTTTTTATTAAATATGATCATGTTTAGCGTTGAACATTACTATTATAACATTGACAGACTTTAATCGATCGATGTATTAGAAACATTATAATTATAACTTTATTTGATTGATTGTAAAACCAACAAATTAATTTGGCGAAACCTAATCAATGTCAAAATTCCAATTTCACTCCTTGATTCTAATTCAGTTGTGTTTCATTATTTAAATTGTTTGAAAAGTATTTATTCATTTATTTTTTATATTTATTTTTGTAATTAATATTATACATATAGATAAGCAACTATACAAAATATAAACGCCAGTGGATTACACACGGCCCATTATGGCCCATTAGAGCCATTTGCTACATTAGCATATTAGGTTTGATATGTCCCTGCAAGCGAATGACAGGGAACAACTTGAAGCTTGGAGTGAAGTGAAGCAAATTGAGGTGCACCCATTGGTTTAGTAAAATTTTAGCAAGTTGATCCTTGTAGAGATAAAATGAACCTGTAACTTTAGAGGACGTTTGTAGTTTGGTATGTTAGAATCATTGGATCAATTGATTGAGTTGATAACCAAGTCAGGGAAATCGAAATCGAGATGACAATTTTTGGAGACTATAGTGGGTGGCTTAACCTGGTCTGTGTGGAAAGCAAGAAATGATATGGTGTCAACAATGTAAAAGTCACAGCTTCAATGATAAAGGAGGAGTTTCTTGGTACCGTTTTTACTGGTTAAAGTTTAGATCGAATTGTAAATCGTGAAATTGGGCTTTGTGGGTCGTTTGTTCTTCTTCGTTTTTTTGAGTTACTTGTACATTTGCTAGCTTCTTGCTAGTTGATCATAAGGGCCCATCTTCAAAGAATATAGCCGACATTTAGGTCTATCAACAATTAAACAAGATTATTGACTTAAAAATTTTTTAGTTTTACTATTATGTAATTATAGGTTTTTGTTGTTAATTTATCATTTTTTACTTGAGCTTTTCTTTTTTTGAATATACATATATATTTGTAGGGCCTCTTTTAAGTTTTTGCCCAGTGCCCCAAAAATAATTGGACCGATTCTGGCAGTATTGGCCAAAGCCTTCTACTCCAATTCAGTAGGTTTGACAGATATGACATTTAAATGAAAATACTAGTGACCTAAATGATATATATATATATATATATGGTTCGAGAGAGTACCACTCATTATGCAGCGCACCAGAAGTTACCACCTTTAAAAAAATTTTAATTTTTTCATAAACATGTTTTAATTAACATTATGAAGAACATATGTAAACTTCACATACATTTACATCTTCTAGCTCCTAAAAAATGATATGAACACACACTTATATAATTTTGAATGTATGTGAATGTGCATTTATGTGATGCGTGTCTTCATGCACTTACAGTTGATGCGTGTCTTCATGCACTTACAGTGTTCGGATTTGCGTGAAATTTACATATGATCTGTGTAATGTTAATTAAAACATGTTCATGAAAAAAATTTAAAAAAATTACTTTTAAGTGTGGTACTATCTAGTGCACTGCATAATGAGTGGTACTCACTTGAACCTATATATATATATATATATATATATATATATATATATATATATATATATATATATATATATATATATATATATATATATATATATATAGAGAGAGAGAGAGAGAGAGAGAGAGAAAGAGAGAATATGGTTCGTGTGAGTATCAAAAAAATGCAGAGTACTGTGAGTACCTGTGAACACATGGTTTTTAGATGCGAACACGCTTCAAAAATTTTTTTTTTCTAGTTTATTTAATATTCATTTAGATACAAATAATATAAGACTATTTGTAAAAGATACACGCATTCACACTTTCTAGCATCATAAAAATCATGTGAACGTGAAAAGATATATGTGAACATGCCTAGTGTGAACATACGTTCACAACAGTGCAATTCATGTGAACATGCACGTTTCACATAGTTTTAGTGTGTGTTTATATGTGATTTTTTACAAACAGTCTTCTATTATTAATTTAAAAATGATTATGATAAATTTTTTTTTTTTGAAAAAATGGTTTTAAGCGAGGTACCCCCGGTACTCCACAAAGCTAATGGTACTCACTCAAACCTACACACACACACAGATATATATATATAGGGGTGGGTTCAATGGAAAACCACCATGCACGTGAAAACCATGGAAACCTACGCAAACCGTCTGATTTGGTGCATTTAATGAAAAACGCGGTGGCATGATCGTAAATAAGGTGATGCATCACGCGGGATTTTGATGCATCATGCGGGAAATTTGATGCATCACGCGGGATTTTGATGCATCACGCGGGGAATTTGATGCATTTGTAGTGGTGCAGTGCGGTTTTCACAAGTTTTCAGGTGCATTGTGGTTTTCCATTGAACCTCCCTCTCTCTCTCTCTCTCTCTCTCTCTCTCTCTCTCTCTCTCTCTCTCTATATATATATATATATATATATATATATATATATATATATATATATATATATGTATGTAGAAGTGAGTACCACTCATTATACAGCGTAGGGGTGAGCGACGGCTACCATTTCCCGAACCCGAATCGGTACCGAACGATACCGAATTAATATATTCGGTCTGGTACTCGGTTTTTAAATTAGCTAAAATTCGATATTCGGTACCATATTTACCCTGAATATCCCGATCCCGAACTGAATATATATAAATTAGCTAAAATTCGGTATTTGTAACTTTAAAATGTTAAACTTTGTTCGATATTCGGTATTTGATATTTGGTTTTCGGTATTTGGGTGCAATATTTGGTGGTGTATGTTTGGTATTTGATATCTTTTCCTTATTCGGTCCCAATACGTGACTGACACCGAAAACCCAGTCCCAAAATCGGAACCGGACTGGCACCATATAAAACTATGCGGTCCGGTATTCGATTCTTTCAAAACTAATAATTCGGTTTCGGTATTTTCGGGATCGGTACCGGTTCGGTACGGTCCAGTACCGAGCTCACCCCTACCGCGCACCAGAAGGTACCAACCTTAAAAGTAGTATTTTTAAAATTCTTTTTCATGAACATGTTTTAATTAACATTACACAGATCATATGTAAATTTCACGCAAATCCGAGCACTCTAAGTTCATGAAAACACGCATCACATTAATGCACGTTCACATACATTCAAAATTATATAAGTGTGTGTTCATATCATTTTTAGGAGCTATAAGATGTGAATGTATGTAAAACTTACATATGATCTTCATAATGTTAATTAAAACATGTTTATGAAAAAAAAAAATTTAAAAAGTTTTTTTTAAAGGTGGTACCTTCTGGTGCGCTGCATTATGGGTGGTACTCCCTCGAACCATGTTCTATATATATATATATATATATATATATATATATATATATATATATATATATAGAGAGAGAGAGAGAGAGAGAGAGGTTCCATTGAGAACTTTTGTGCATCGGGGCACAAAAGAACCGCAACTGTCTGTTAGATCATAAAAATGAGTGGAATAGATGAAATGGCAAAAGGGTAAATAATTACAAACTTTTATGCATTTGCTGCACCTGTTTAAAAAAGCGGAGGGGTAATATGGGTAATCTGCATTCTAATTTATGTATAGTATTACGCGGATGGGTATAATTGGTTTTATGCATTCTAATTTATGAAGAATATACCCCCGCCCATGTTTCTCTCGTTCATTACTCAACAACCGTCGAAACATTACTCTGTAACCATCTCAATCCTCGCCCATATTCAAGGGATCCACCGCAATCTTCCAAAAATTTGAATTCTCGCGGCTAATGTTTGGTAACAGCGACTAGAAGCAATGAAGACGCCAAAATACTCCAAGGCGAAGAAGCAATTCAAGGTATGCATTCGCTAGTTTAAAATTTTTTCTGTTAATGGTGGTGTTTAATAGCCCTAATCGGTTGCACATTATGAATATCATGCAATGTTTCGACAAATGAGGGGTTAAACGGGCGATTTTGTGTACCCATTCGTTCTATGTTTGAAGCCCTAAATCGCATGCATATAGTTGATTTGAACCCTTGTTCGAAGCCCTAATCCATATAAGATTACTCTGTTTGGGTATTTGGAACAGAACACAATAGATGTATCAATTTGCATAATTTTGTGCTTCACATTGTTATATTTCCCACAGGTTATGCACAAAAAAATAAAAATGCACATTACATGAATATGTTGATACGAAGCATATATTGTTTCATATTTGGATGATTCTATAAATTTTGCTTTTATAGTCGGTTTATTTTCATGAGATTGTGCAGGATATACTTATTTTCCAAGTATGTTGTGCATGACATGATGATTTTCAGTATAAAGTTATAAGAATTTTCAAATATATTATATGCAGTATGTGCAAAATGTACTTCATTTACAAACTTTTTGCGTAAAATTATTTCATAACTCTTATTTGAGAAAAAGAGAGTATTATCGACTATATTAGATGCAGAGGTGTTAGTTGTTTAACAGATTGTTACTTTGAAGTGTTTAACAATTGATGTGAAAATTTAGTAACGATAGTGTGTTTCATTGTTATGCATTGAATGATGTGTATTAATTTAACGATGCGAATACGTACGAAATTTATGTTTTTAAAACCTCTACTATATGTATGTAATAGTTATGTGATATTTGGTTGATACTGCATATTGTTTTGTATACAGTTGTTTCAAGGTATAATGTAGTTCATAATTTGGTTTTCAAGGAGGATTGTACATACATACATGATTATACATACGATGGTGTGTTTCATAATTATGCATTGAGTGATAATGTATTAATTGGGAGACGCTAATACGTATGAAATTTATGGTTTTCAAACCTTTACTATTTGTATGGACCAGCTGGTATGATATTTGGTTGATACTGCATATTGTTTTGGATAATAATGTTTCAAGGTGTAATGTGCTTCATAATTTACAAATATAGTATATGCAGAATGTGCAGAATACACTGAGTTTACAAATTTTGTGCGTGACATTATTTCATAACTCTTATTTGAGAAAATGTGAGTATTTTCGACTGTATGAGATGCAGAAGTGTTAGTTGTTTAACAGCTTGTTACTTTGAAATGTTTAACAATTGATGTGAAAATTTGTTAACGATGGTGTGTTTCATTATTATGCATTGAGTGATATGTATTGATTGGGAGATGCTAATACGTATGAAATTTATTGTTTTCAAACCTTTACTGTATGTATGTAGTAGTTGATGTGATATTTGGTAGATACTGCATATTGTTTTGGATACTATTATTTCAAGGAATAATTTGGTTTTCAAGGAAGATTGTTGTGCATAATTTGGTGAGTGGGGTGTAATTTTGTATGATGTGGTGATTAAGATGATGCACCTCAATGTTTGGTATTGTTCATAATATTTATAAGGGTTAATATTGAAAAAACCCAATCATCTTTTCTCATTTTATCGGTTAAGTCCTTAAACTTTTTTTTCGATTGTTTATATCCTTAAACAATATTTGTTTTATCTGAACCTATATAATTGAGACGGGCAACCGGAAGAACAGGTCAGTTCAATTTTAACACCGTTCATTTTTCCACTTGCTTCTTCTAATCCACTTCATGAGAACATTGATTTCATTCTTCATGACTTCCAACCTGTTATGGATCTAAAAAATTATATCTTGATACCAAACATTACGTAGTTCTGGATCAATCCACTTGAAATGGTTACAACCCCTTCTCTGTGATGAATCAGAGAGATTTTCATTTTCAATACCTATTTCAAATAAACAATGAGATTTACCTTAAAATTAGGACATCCATAGAATCTCCTTATCGGGTTCTCCTTTGTCCATGAAATCATCCATTGTAAGATGGGTTGTCTACACCAGCAGATTAAAGTTTCATCACTTGCATTGATCGATCTATACACGAAGTTTGATGAAGAAGACATTAAAGACCCTAACCTTGAGGAGAGTAGTTGTTTGGAGCATAAAGAAATCGAGATGGAGAATAAAAAGCGGAGGCGTGAAGAAGATGAGTAGGTTACTGGTATGTAACCTGATGAACAGATGAGACAAAATTTGTTTAGGGATTTAAACAGATGAAAAAAAAGTTTAGGGACTTAAACGATAAAATAAGGAAAGTTGGTTGGGTTTTTTCGATATTAGCCCTATTTATAATGTGCATAATTTATATGAGATGCATAAGGTTTAGTTTTTTTTTTTTTCAGTCTGTTACTTTGAAGATTTTAACAACTGAAGTGAAAATTTAGTAATGATTGTGTTACATTATTATGCAGTGTGTGATATGTATTAATTGGGATATGCTAATATGTAACAACCTAACTCTTGGTCCAGCTTTAATTTCAGTATTTTGAGCTAATAATGTAATTTTATTACATTATTTATTTTGTAATTTAATTAAGTTGTGAAATTATTTAATTAAATCATATAAAGGTTATAAATTATTTTGATGATCAAATTAAAGAGATGTATTATACAAAAGTGTAGGGGGTAAAATTTCAAAAATAAGTAAGGTTGAAATATATAATTCCAAATAATGGAATTAATTACCATTAACACACATTAAAGATATTTACACACTCTCTCTCTTCTCTCACTCTAAACTTACGGCAACTTCAACAAATCATCAAGAAAGTTCATAAATTTGCAAATAAATGAAGATTTAAGACAAGTGAAGGTTACAAATATCATCAAGCATCATCAATCTACAAGATTTCAAGGTAATTCTTGATTAAATTTCAAAATTTTAAGAGTTTGGTTCGGTTTTGTGAAAAACCGAAACCAAAGATTATAACATGAAATTTATAGGTTGCATGTAGAAAATTCTAGTAGAAAATCATGTAATGAAGTTATTAAATGTTAAAGGAACAAAAATTAATGGTTGGATCGTCCAATATAAGTAGAAATCTGAATTTTTGGTAAAATTGTGTTCTTGACAAAAAGTACCTATTTTGGACGATTTTAACCAAATAAATGTGTTAATGATAGGGAAAATGGTATAAAAACAACCCAAATATGATAATATAACATTATAGTGAGTTGCATGTTGATAAAAATGGGTTTTAGTGAATTTTGATGAAAATCCGTATGAATATGAGATAGAACACCAAGAACAAAATCTGGAAAATTAGAAGTCTGGGATCCGAATTCAGATGACCCGAATTCGGATATAGCACCAATTCGGATGACATTTCAGATTTTACTTAAACATCTATTTCGGATGATGCAATTCGGATTAGCCATTTCGGACATATTTCGGTCCCAATTCGGATACTCACTTCAGACAACCCGGTCCGGATGTCCGAATCCGGATGCTTGGTCCGGATGCCCATTTCGGATGAACCGAATCCGGATGTCTTGTTTATGATATTTTAAATAACAATTAAAGAACATGAAATAAAGCAACATGATATATATATATATATATATATATATATATATATATATATATATATATATATATATATATGTGTGTGTGTGTGTGTGTGTGTGTGTGTGTGTGTGTGTATATGTATATATCTTTTGAGATTTCAAAGACACAAAGAAAATGAACAAATGAATGATTGATGAGTTATCAGTTATCAGAATCAGATTAAATAGAGATTTTAAAGCTAAAAGCTAATGATATTGCTATGATATAATTCTGGACAGGTTCAGATAAATTCTGAACAGAGAAACAAAGATTTAAAGATATTGAAAGTGGGTCACAGATTGAAAAGAAAAATCCAGAGATCAGATAGACAAGGATTTAAAGATAAGTCCTGAGATAACTCAGGTGGTGGATTTTAAATCTGCTTGATAAAGACCACAAAACCTGTGAGTTATAGATATTCAGTTTTACATGCAAGATTCCGGTTGAGACATATTGTTAATGATAGATTAATTTGACATTCATATATGATCAGCTAGATTGTGACCTGTGCTCACCATGGTTCGGTGATGCCCTATGGATCATGATAGCTATTTGATTTATCATTCCGCATGACATTGTATTTACAGTTCATTTCAGATATTGCTATGAGATTATTGCTATCATGACCTTGATGACTTATGCTTTCACTATTGCTCGCACCTTTGACATATCGATTCAGCTTAGAATGATTAGCCTTGACGGTCTATTGTTCTAGACCATGCTATTTCACCAGTTCTATTGAACTTGGTAATGATACTCTGATGTTCCGCCATGTTGATTTACTGGTAGCTAGCCCAGTATGTGGCTGATCCCCACAATTAAAGCGTGAGCGTGGCTTGAACATCATCCGATTCTATGACTACTATGTCTCAATCATGAGTGGCTGTAGCGGCAGTCAAGACATATCACGCTAGACCCATGATCCGCTTGATTAATGCATGTAATTTGAAAATCTATATTCTCACTAAGCATTGCTTATAGTTGTTGTTTGACCTTTTTACAGGAAAAGATAAAGGAAAGTCACCTGCCGGACCTAGTTCTTAGGTCTTACAAGAATCAAGTCGAAGTTTTCATAGACCACTACTCAACAAACCTTCGGTATTGATTGACAGATGATAATTGTGGTGGTCTGGGTAGATTTGATTTGATTGTATGATGACATGAATTAGATTAATATTGTACCCTTTATAAGTTTAATTTGAAATCTGTAATCTGAACTAAAACTGTATTAAACTTATCCTAATATTTTGTACTTGCAATTGAAATTCCGCAAAATAATTACACTATCTTAGTTATGATTGATATCGTGTTGCATGATGTGGGACATAGACTCGTGACGACTGTCCTGTAAGGGGTGGTCTTCACATAATATGAATGAAATTTATGTTTTTCAAACTTTACTATATGTATGAAATAATGGATGTGGTATTTTGTTAATACGGCGTATTGTTTTGTATACTTTGCCTTCAAGGTAGATGGTGGTTGATTATTCTGTTTACAAGAAAGACTGTGGTGCATAATTTGCTGCGTTGGGTGTCTAATTATGTATGATGTGGTAATTTAGATGCTGCCCCTGATTGCTTGGCATTGTTCATAGTATTTATAATGTGCTTAACTTATATGGTTAGTTTGTAAATACAGATCAATGTTTTGCATAATATCATATGGTTAATACCAGAATGAAAAAACTGAGTTTATTTATTAACTAACATGGCTATAAATGAGTTGACTTTTGATCATAAATGTTTCCAGACTGCACCAAGAAGAAGCGGTCGAATAGGGCTTAGGTCGAAGTACGTTAATACCATTGATACAGCTTTACATATATCCGACGAAGAAGACTCTGCTGAACCCATCGATATGGTTAGCGAACAACGGGTGCATAATTACGATAAAGGTATTAGTATTTTATACCGATCTTATCAAAGAAAGTGATGTGCATGGTGTGGTTTTTGGATCCTGGAACTCATATTTGAATAATGTATTGTTTTAATACAACGTTACGGTTGTCATGATGTTTGTTAGATTGATGTAAAATGATATAACCAGTGTTTTGCAATATGCACAGTTTGGTAGTAGTTAACAATTTATTTGTTAATATGCAAGTTTGCAGTTGGTCTTATTTTATGCAGTTTTGTGCATAATATGTATATTGACATGCACGTTATGTAGTGGGTGTTGTATCATGTGTGTGTATGTATAATCATATATGTGTTGTAATTCATTGTTTTTTTAAAATACATGTATGTGGATGACATTTGTGATGTTAGTGATCAGAATAGTTTTCACGTAGGAGATATATGTGTATAATTACTGCACATAACACTGATGCGCAATTTATGCATTGCTATTGGCATTCCTGTTGTATCTTAATGTGTTCAACCGTGTGATAAGTTATGATAAATGTAAGAAAGTTGCATATATTTGTATTCATCTACAGGTCAAAAACCTGCATCATTGTGTACATCATTATTTGGTACTTATGTTTTATGGTAATGTTATATATTTACATCAATCAAACGTGGCAGCACTGCCAATGCATGTTGATGATACGTTGGATGTGCCTGTTGAACTTGACACCCAGGCTGAGAAAAACATAGATTGCCTTCTTAAGCTTATCGATGAGAGTCTCAGCAAAGATGCACCAAAGAGTATGATTGGTGCAAAAGGTAAACATCGATATTATATTATGGGAATTTATATGCATGTTTGTCGGGTTTGTATTTAAATAGAAATTGTGCCGTTATGGTAGATGCATTCCCGGTGTTGTCTGAACCAGCAAGTGTTGGTGGGGTTGATGCAGAAACTGATGCATCGATGATGGATCCAGACGGTAAATATAGTATTCTTTAATTATAAAGAGCTTATGATGTTTATATTAATACATACATACACATATATATATATATATATATATATATATATATATATATATATATATATATATATATATATATATATATATATATATATATATATATATATATATGAAGTTAACACGAATTTATAATTATGCAGTGGGTGTGTTGAAAGATACGACTATATTAACGAGTTTTCGACATGGGGGTGTAGATGTTACTGGTAAGGACATGACGGGACGTGGTAAGGATGCAGAGCCTAATCAGGATGCATTGAAGGTAATCACTTTTTATTACAATTCAAGGGTAAAGATATCATTTGTCGTGTTATTAATTTGGGAATGTGATATTAATTTGAGAACGTTATATGTATTATATAATCATATTGACCATTTTTTCATGTTTCGTGCAGGAGTGTCTGCGGTGTTATGACGACAGCTTCAGTCAATTTGCCCATATAACTGATTTCATGAAGAACACATTAGTATCTACAATGTTGTGCTATCTAGATTCAATTGAGTTGGCGGACAGAGCTACGAAGTGGAGAAGGCTGATAGTTGATAAGCATATGCGTTTGAACTCAGAGTTGGTCAAACTGGAATCGATAAAAATCAAGGCGACATCAACTTCTGGTGCAAAAGGAACAGATGATTTGTTTAAGACTCCGGATATGAAGGCTCCAGTTTCAAGCCTAGACGACTTTATGCAGGTTACCGGAAATTTGGACCCTTAGAACATTGTTTGTAATGACATAAATGCTTAACTGTGAATTGTGGTAGTACTAAGAATCTCTTGCATGCTATGTGCCTTGTAAAAATATTTGGCTATCGTTGTTAAAGTATGCACTAATGAACGTTGAAACGTAATCATAT
Organism: Centrapalus pauciflorus; assembly: GCA_020465985.1. NCBI lineage: Eukaryota > Viridiplantae > Streptophyta > Magnoliopsida > Asterales > Asteraceae > Centrapalus > Centrapalus pauciflorus. Next base: position 598,226 of record JAANYP010003725.1, read on the forward strand.
GTAGAAATGGTTAAGGTAATTGGTATATATGCTTCTTTAACCAAATGGTGTGTTTTTCTGTAAATATGCGACGACCTCGTGTACCTAAACATTTGTTACCATTTTGCGACTCTAGTGATGTATGTATGCAACAGGGCGACGATGTTAGTGACACACAATGGATGTGTTTACAGACAGCCCTTGACTTTGTTGACAGAACAGTTATGCGATTAAGCAAAGATAAAGAGCGTCGTGAGGAATTGATGAACGATGTACCATCGTTCAGCCTGGGAATGACACAGCTTGAACCAGAGAACCTGTCTATGATTGGATATGATGAGCCTGATGCACCAAAACCGCTCGCTGTTGTAGACCCGAATACATGTGTAGTGGACGTCCGGTGCGATACCGATCGAACAAATGAACTGATCACAGCTGGAGTGAATCGACCGAAGAGAGCAATACGACCGGGTACCAGCATGAAGTCTCCATTCCTGAAAAGAATCATGGATGTTGATGCGAGGTTGACGAAGCTTGAGAACGAAGTATCTAGTGCATTTTTTTCAATGCGACACGACCCACAGTAAGAAACATATTTGTTTGTCGCATTTAGTGCATATTTTATATTTGACTATGGTAGTTCTAATTTTAAGTTTTGAGTTTTAGTGACCTGGTATTCGAGACAGAATTGAATATGAGTTGTATTCGGGTGTGTCTCGAGACTTTGAGTCCTGGTGCAAATGTAGTCAACAGTGTCGTAGATTGTTGGGCAACCATTTTGAACCACGAGGAGCAGTTTCGAAGTAGTTGTTCCCCGCTTCGAATATTCATTTCTTCTCAATGCATGGCAAGTAGTGGTTTTGTTTTGTGTGTGTTGGTAAACTCATGACGCAGGTGGAGTATTTTTGTATAATACGTTCGCTTGTGTTACCCTGCATATGCAGGCGCAAAATTTGTTGGATGGGACAATTGAGTTCAACGATATGTACAAAATATTCTGCACCAATGTGGGGCTATGCATTGTTGGTGATGTCACACTGAACACCGTGAAGAACTCAGTTTGGTAAGTGACCTCATTTCCTATGTTATGCACGCTAGAAATTCAAATAACACTACCATGTATTCACATTTGCGTTTCTAACGTGCACCAGGTGTTCTTCCCTGTCATAAATCACTTTCATTTTTACGTGGTTTGCTTCGACATGAAAAAGGAAACGATAATAATCTTGGACAACAATCATGCAGAAGTGTCAATTGAAGTAAAATATGGTGGAGTAATTGATAGACCGGTAATCCTAATGTAGAAAATAGTTCATTCGATGCATTACGTTTAATGGAGTTCCTCATGTTCGATGCATGCATATGTTTGTGTTTTACAGCAAAAGTTGTTTTCAACGTATTTGGATTCTTTGGGGCATCCTATGTGTGTACGTTTGGCTAATGCCGTACCGACGAAGCCAATTTTGTCTTGGGGTGTGCAGAAAGAATACGTAGATTGTGGGGTTTTTGTGATGCGACATATGGAGACATATATGGGGAAAGCAACAAGGGAGTGGGCTCATTGTCTCACACTCAATGTTGATAAACAAGCCAGACAGATGCATACTCTAAGGAGGTGTTATCTTACAAAGATATTGATGCATCCAATCAACAAGCAACGTGAAAATCTCATAAGAGAGTTCATGGAGTACGACAAACTTTCGGAGTATGAAAAGGCAAGGCTATCAACCATTACGGATGAGATGAAAGATGACCGTTTTGACAAAGTATGTTTGATTGACGTAATGAGACGCACATTTGCAACATTGCACGAAAAAAAAAGTTTGGGACAATTCATTCATTTAAGCACCAATATTTTTATGTGTAGGACATATTGTTTGGAGTGGATCCATAAACATTTGTTTATTCCAGAGTATAAAGTAATATGTCGTTATATTGTTTGTCGTGCATCAACTGTGTATTTTTTGTTTGAAATTTACAATTTAAGTGCATTTTTTGAAGGGTTTTTGCATGTACATAAAGAACATTATAAACAAAAATGCAATGTTGGTGTGTACCATGTTCCAAGGTTTATGCAATATAATAACGACTATTCACAAGTGTTTGTCTATCGGTTGTTTCAATAAATCAAATTATATGACCTGCATCAATTGTCTATCGGTTGTTTCAATAAATCAAATTATATGCATGACATTGAACGGTTTTTGCATGTACTCATACTCCAAGGCTTAATTGGATTAATAACGACTTTGCACAATAAAAACAAACAAATGGAAAATGACACTAACAATTAAAATCCAGAAACATAATCCGAAAATTTGAGATGTACTTCGTGTGTTGGTTTATGACCTGCATCAATTGTCTATTGGTTGTTTCAATAAATCAAATTATATGCATGACATTGAACGATTTTTGCATGTACTCATACTCAAAGGTTTATATTGGATTAATAACGACCATGCACAATAAAAACAAACAATTAAAAAATGGCACTAACAATTAAAATCCAGAAACATAATCCGAAATTTTGAGTGTTATTGATTCAAGGGCATGCAATCAAACTAGTAAAAAAATTTAGAAGAACACAATGTAATTTCTCAAATAAACATGATTATTCTGTTGCCTTCTTTGGGCAGTTGCGTGAATCGTGTAGAGCAACCTTACCGCAAAATTTGCACATTCGCTTCTTACGCTTACTTTTGGTGGCAGTCTTTTCACCTTCACCAACCAACCTTTTCCTGTTACGAGAGCCCTTGTTTCTGATCCCTGATGGTGCACGGATTGAAACCTCTACAGGTTGGGATGCTCCAAGTATTAACCCAATAACAGCATCCTTGGTGCGTGAATTTTTGTCCTTGTTCTGTTGAGCAATGTCATCCCTGGTATGTTTCAGCATATCTATGCCTCCACGAATTGCCTCATCGTCTCTATCAACATAGTTAACTATTTCAGCAAATGTAGATTTCAATTCACGGAGTAGCCTGGTTGTTGTGGATGCCTATGTGTGACTGTTATATTGGTCATGCGAGTGTGCACAACATCTTTTGTCCATCTTTTTACAACATATCTTTGAGGTATATCATCGACTCCAGACAGTCTCAATGCATATAACATGTGACGACATATAACCCCTACACGTTGAAATAGCTTGCATGTACATGATGCACATCGATCCTCGGGCTCAACAACAACCTGAATATGTAGGTTGGTTTGGTATCAATGTAACTTTAAACGATTTAAATATGCAAACGTGGAATAAACTTTTTGGTCACGTACCCGGTATTATATGTTAGTCTCGACGTCAATCACTTTAGATATGCGCATCCCATTGTTGTCTTCGTTTACTCCTTCAGTTGACATGCATGACAATGCGGATTTGTAGATCTCGTCTTGATATTCTAAAAATATTGCAAGGGAAAACAATTGTGCTGCTACTTTTTCTGACTTGAATTTTGTTTTTAGACCATAAGCATTCTCCCTTGACTTTAGGTCAAGAGTACGTTGTGACTCACGTTGGTGGTCCATAGCAGTTTCAAACTGATCGTAAAATTCAAACAGAGTTGAATCACCATTTGTGAAACGTCTAAAAAATGAATTTTCGCTCTCCGATCTTGAGGTGGTACGCATCAATGTAAGGTCTACCACTGACAGATCTATCTAGACGCGGACCCGTTAACGAGTGCGGAATCCTCGTTGACGGTCAGACGGACAACTCTCAACCAACGGAAACACGGAGACTATTAGACGCTGAACGAACGACACACGAACGATCCTACGAACTAATTCTCTCCGAAACGGGACTCACCTAGCTGATAAACTCGAGATCGCCTATTGCTTAATTCCTCACGATTCTGCAAAGGTCTGCTAATGATTCGAGTCTATCCCTAATTATAGGCCTGCTGATTCGAGTCTGTTGTGGGCCAACCTCGAATCTGGCCTAAGGCCTCATTCGAATCTGTCCATCTGACAGATTCGAATCTAGCCTATTCGAATCTAAGGACTCATTCGAATCTATCACAGATTCGAATGTATCCTTTTATGCAATTCGAATCTAACCTATACACTTAAACACTTACGTGATGAAACTTATGTTTTAACTTATGCTTGACATACTCTTTGACTTTTATGTTTGAACTTCTTGTAATATGTACATCAAGTTCAAACACACAATCAATAACCGACAAACACATATTAAACATATATATCAATAACACTTGTTAATATTCAGAATAAATCATAACGCAGATCGTTTAGACTGCTATCGTCACACAGGGTGTACCAACAGACTCCCCCTTGACGATAGCTTCTAATTATTTACATTATATCAAATTTAAGTACTAGAGCTATAGACGCTACTACCTGCATATAACCCTGCATCTATACAAACTTTAACTACCTTTTGGAACTTCCTGGCTTCAGATCTCCATGGTTCAGTGAAGAATATAGGCTGATCGTGAAGCTTCTTCAGGTCGTCCTTAGATAGGTTTATCAAATGTAGTGGGTCGTATACCTTCAAAATTACCTGCTCGTCTTGATCCTCCTTTATAGCTTCAGCAGTATCAATCTCCAGGTACCACCACTTCATGTTGCTCAAAACATTTTGTGGCATTGGCTTTATTGGCACTCTTTTCAAGCATTTGACTGGCTTGTAGATCATTCTAGCCCAAGGTCTTCCAGTATGAGGATCTATTCTTGATCCATCCTCGACCCTCTTGCCTGATCTCGGCTTAAGCCTCTCAAATTTGCCTGATCGCCCTTCTTTCCTTATGATTCTTTCAATAACGTTTGCGTAAGGATCATCTCCAATATTAATAAGCTCCTACCAGGCTAACTCTTTAACTTCAATCTTGGGCAAAGAATTAAAAGCTTTCAGTGTCCGCCTCAAGTATTGAAGTCCATCTCTTCTTTTCAAAATGAACAGCTGCAGTTCTCTGTCAAAGAACCAGCTAATAATGCCTCCTGAGAAGTTCCCAGCACCTGGAACTCTCATCTTCTTCTTCATCTTCAAACTCTCTTTCTTTTCCTCTTTCTTGAACCAAAGATTGATCAAGTCAGTCCTAGATGGCTCCATCTCGGCCTCTTCAAGTTCATTATCCTCGACTGAGGCTACTTTGATATAGTCAATGTCAATCACATCATGATTTTGTTCTTCATATAGCTCCGTTACTGGTTGTGAATTGACAATAACTTCATTGACTTGATCGTCTTCATCCTCTATCACTTCGTCGTCAGATTTCCAGTCAACAACATCATCTGGAATAAATTCCCCTTCCTCCAACTCTTCCATTTCATCTTCAAAATCAAACTCCATCAGCTCTTCTTCAATATCTTTCAGCGCATCGATCATGTCGCTGTCTAAATTCCTTGAAGAACTAGCCTCTCCTCTTTCACCTTCTGCTTGACTTGGCTCCCCCTGAGATTGAGCAGCCTGAGCAGTAGAAAAATCTACTGGCTCATCCTGTCTTTGAGAGCTGGGATCATTGCCTTGATAATCATCTTCATCATCGTCCCTCCGCCTCTGTACTTCTTGATCACGACACGACGTCTCCCCCTGAGCCTGAAGGTTTTTCATTAACTGCTCAATGAGGGACCTCATTGCTCGGATCTCGGATGACTGATCAGTGACAAAAGATTTAAGCTCAGTGTTTTCATCTCTTACACCTTCAATAATCATTCTCAACTCAGCATTCTCCTTATCCAGATTAGCGTTATGCTCTTGGAGTTCACCAACTGCTTTAGTGAGAGTTATAATTTGAACGTGCTGAAAATCTACTCGACTCTTCAGCTGCAGAAATCTTTGATTTTCATTGTATGCTTCTGGCATAGATGGAATGGACTGAAGGGGAGAAGGATTGAAAGGTGGCGGAATGTAGGGTTCGTGTTGCTGAGGTGGCGGTGATGGTGAATCTGTGGTTGGGGCTTGGGTTTGGGCTGGAGAGGTTTCTGGTTGTGCTTCCGAGGTAGAAGACGACCCTTGCATAAATCTATGACGTTTTGCTCGTGGCCTTGTCACTAACGTAGCAATCTCTTCTTCTTCATAATCGGACTCCTCCAATTCCCTGGTCTCTCTCCTCCTCGAACCACCTTGATTGACAATCAATCTAGAACCATAAGTCTCAAAACAACTTCCAGTTTCGGTAGTCACCACCTCATGAACTTCATCTGATTCGGTTTCAGATTCCGAAGATGTCAATCCTGCCTCAGCCCCCTCTGGCTCATAGTCGTCAACATCACGAAATATATCATCATTATCTCCAGGCGGACTCAGCAGCTCATCCACCAATGCTGCTGCAACATCTTCATTTGCATGCGGACCCGAAGCCCATATTTCCTCCAATGTTTGGGCTATTTGCTCGGTTTCTGGATTGGCACTTGAAGGCCCTGCTTCCTGTACCTCTGGCTCTGGCTGACTCGTAGAAGGCCTAGACGCCTGAGACTGAGTTGTAATATCTCTTTGTCTTCTCCTTGGATCACGTGGACGAAAACGAGTCTGATGCGGTTGCTGATGCTGTTGCTGTTGCTGTTGCTGTTGCTGTTGAACTTCTATTTCACATGCCCAGTTGGCATTATCAGGTGCCACAAAGTTCCTGTCTAAGATAGCTCCAAACAACGGACGAGCAGTAGGAACAGCCAATCTTCCTCGGTGTGAGGAACAATCAGCAAATATGCGTTTTTCCATTACATTTACGCTCAAAGAATCATTCGATTGTGGCAGACTTGGCAAAAAGTGACGTATCAACATAATCACGAACCTCGGATACAACAGGAACCTTTCTCTCTCAGGAGCCGTGATTTGATGAATAAATTCTGAGAAAATCAGCTGCGAGAAACTAAACTTCTTATTGTACACCATCGCGATCATTGCTGATTTGATTTTTGATACAATGTAATCAAATCCAGCTTTCTTCGGTGCAAAACAGACCATGAAGACATGGACCAAGAAACGCCATTGCCCAATCAGGCCACTCTTCATATATGACGACTTTGTTACATCTAGACTGTAACCCATTCGTTGAAAAGCCGCTTGCCTAATATTTAGTGGAAAATCAATAGGCCCAGACTCCTCTTCCTCAGATCCTAGCTGCAACACTTGACGCAGCATATCGGCAGAGAATACCAACGTTTGCCCTGCGATCCTTGTTCTCAGCACTGTCGGGGTGACAGAGCAATCAACTTGTAAGTGATCATAGAACTGCCGCACATATGAGATTACAATCGGAATGTTCTGAAACAAAGCGTAGCTAATTCTGGATTCAGCTAAGAAGTCCAACACTTCACGAAAACCCTGCGCCTCAGGGATATGATTATCTGGATTAAGAACCATATTGTGCTTAGGGACGAAAGCACGAAGCGCCATATCTGCACAATACATAAAATTGTTAGATTATTATTAAAAATCAATAAACTTGTTTAAATTCAAATTTGTTTTATTTTGTATTTGATTAAATACAAAATCTAACACAATTAAATTTCACAAGTTTAATAAAATTTAAATTCAACAAAATAAATGAGGTACAGAATCGAGAGTAACAGATTCGAAGTGCCCATATTCGAAAGTATGGACAGATTCGAATATACCCTATTCGAGTCTGATGGACAGATTCGAATATCTGGTCATCTCGAATCTATTGATAGATTCGAGAAACCCATGATCAGATTCGAATCCATTATCAGATTCGAAAGGCCGACACCCCTTTTTCAACAAAAATCCAAGATTTTAACCATTTTGAACGTAGCAAATCACATACATTAGTTCAACTAGGTTCTAATCATAGATTTATGCTTTTAATTTGATCTTTTATTAGTCCAAACTTGGTAATTTTGCAAAAACCCTATTTTGACCTATAAAACATCAAAAAGTGATGTTTAATCCCAAATTTGTGTATTAAACCACCAAAATCTTGTACAATCATGTTGCTTATACCTAGATTTGAAGTTAGAATCGAACACAAAAGCTTTAGAATCGACGAAATGTCGTTTAGTGGAAATACGATAGACTCGAGATTAGATTCGAGATCGCCAGAACAGATTCGAGAAATCAGATTCGACAACAGTAAAGTAATAAATGACTTCACTATTGACCTATATATACTAACTACCTTCGAGTCTGTGCAATTTCGAGTCTACTGACAGATTCGAAGTATCTCACATTCGAGTCTGTCTTAGATTCGAAATTTCCAACACTTAGAAAAATTTCGGAAAATTTTGAAATAATATCAACTTTTTCCAACTATTTTCTACTGTGTAGTGTAACCAGATAAACTATGCCAAATCTTTTACCCTAAGCTCAGATATTTCACGCATTGTATATTTTATCCAACTTTGAATGCACCCTCAGTAACTTTTGACCTTTTCCCTAAGTAAAAAATTAAACTAAATTAAAATAAAATAAAATAAAATAAAATAAGCTAAGGTAAAAATAAAATTAAAGTAAAATAAAATTTTGACTAAAAAATTTAATCTAGACTTAAGTTATAAAAATAAATTTACAAGCTAAGCTAAATACCAAACAACATATTTTTGGTGAGTATAGTCTAAGAAAGGTTCAATCAGATAGCGATGTCCGATACTAACTTTTAGTACTTAAACTTTCACACTTAGGAATTTTTGAATTCCTTTGATTGTTTGTCGTGACATACCCACTTAGCCGATTGTTGGTATTTTACCCTGTTAAACACTCTACATTTCGGAATATCCCTTGGCCCTTTTATTTATCAGGAAATTATCTTACGTGACTCAGACATAGACATACTTTTATGATCAAGGCACACAGACAAAATTCTAACTTGTTGGTATTTGCAAACTTTCTTTAAAAGACAAACATCGGACACAGGTCTGTATTCTCATACAACAAAGTGTCCTAGTTCGACTTAAGGTTTAACTTTAAAGTTAGCAGATAGCGGTGACAGGTCTGTACTGACGTACAACAAAGCGACATGTCTGCTAACCCGAATCTAAACAGAGACAACAGGTCTGTACTTACGTACAACAGAGTTGCATGTTTTCGACTCTCAGTTTTTCATGATATTTCTATTCTTTCCATTTTCAGACGTATTTGATGTTGCTATACATCCCCAGAAAGTTTGCATACCTCATTTAGACACAATGTTTGTATGTCTTGTACATAAAAATTAAGACCGATTGGTCATACATCTAAGCTAGTGACACGTTTGACTTTTTCTAGAATATTTTATTAGCCTTTAGATACCCTATATGTATTATGCCTACCAACACATCAAACTAAATAAAGTATAACACTTAGGATTTAGTTGCATTATGTGTGAAAGTCTAAACACTTAGAGTCTGTAACGACGGTGCTAATGTTCGTCACTTTGAACCTATGTATCTAAGACTTAACTCCTTTTCTGATATTCTCTTTTTTTGTATTTTTGTAATTTTCTTTTTTTTTTTTCTTTTGTTTTTCATAGCAAAACACATTAAACTAAGCTAATCTACTAACTTACTAAAAATAGAAACTTTCCTAAATTAGAAACTTTCTTAAATTAGCAGACTACTGAAAAAGAAAGAAATATAACAACTATAAAAGGAAATAAAATACTACTAAGGTCAATTTACTCTGGGTTGCGCATTCCATTAAGTTGAATTAAATACTCAAAACGTGACTTATCAAACGCTTTGGTAAATAAATCAGCATTATTATCTTCAGTTGCCACCTTTACCATTTCAAGGAATTTCTGAAGGTTCGACATCTTTTCTGAAAGAATTTGAATTTGAACTTAATTAATTTAATTAGAAACTGATTTAAATTAAATTATTCGAATCTAGATAGATTCGAAACTAATTAATGTTTAATCTTTTGGAATTAAATTCGATTAAGTCTTAAAGTTCAAGTAGATTCGAAATAATGTCAGATTCGAACAATCCCACAGATTCGAAGATAGGTCAGATTCGAAGGACTCTTAAACTCGAAGACCCTTAGAATCGAAGGCACAACAGAATCGAAATTCAGTAGAATCGAAGAACAGAATCGAAACAGTACCAGACTCGAAACAAACTCGAAACAATATAGACTCGAGATCCAATTCGAATGTATTAACAGATTCGAAGCAACACAGACTCGAAACTGACTGAAATTGACTCGAAAGGAGCGTATTTTGGTTAGACTTGAAAATAAAGTAAAACCCTAATTACCCCTATAGAGTCGAGCGCCGCAAACTCGAAAAACGGCTAACACTTTGATTTTTTGACGTTTTATAGATTAAATCACTATTTTTCAAATGAAAAATAATGATTTCGACCAAAAACGTGAAAAACGATAAAGTGTTTCCCGAATATGAATTTGCTAAGCTCAAAAACACGTTTTTGAGAGAAAAACCGTCCAACTAGCGTCAAGAAACCTAGAATGTTTCTGATGAACACGAAGAACACCACGAACACTCCGTAGGCTCTGATACCACTTGAAAGGTCTACCACTGACAGATCTATCTAGACGCGGACCCGTTAACGAGTGCGGAATCCTCGTTGACGGTCAGACGGACAACTCTCAACCAACGGAAACACGGAGACTATTAGACGCTGAACGAACGACACACGAACGATCCTACGTACTAATTCTCTCCGAAACGGGACTCACCTAGCTGATAAACTCGAGATCGCCTATTGCTTAATTCCTCACGAATTCTGCCAAAGGTCTGCTAATGATTCGAGTCTATCCCTAATTATAGGCCCTGATTCGAGTCTGTTGTGGGCCAACCTCGAATCTGGCCTAAGGCCCATTCGAATCTGTCCATCTGACAGATTCGAATCTAGCCTATTCGAATCTAAGGACTCATTCGAATCTATCACAGATTCGAATGTATCCTTTTATGCAATTCGAATCTAACCTATACACTTAAACACTTACGTGATGAAACTTATGTTTTAACTTATGCTTGACATACTCTTTGACTTTTATGTTTGAACTTCTTGTAATATGTACATCAAGTTCAAACACACAATCAATAACCGACAAACACATATTAAACATATATATCAATAACACTTGTTAATATTCAGAATATTACTTAAATCATAACGCAGATCGTTTAGACTGCTATCGTCACACAGGGTGTACCAACAATCAAACCCCACAACGGCAAATCATATGAAAATGCGGGAATCCAGTTCTCACGCATGTCAAACAAGTCACAAAACCACTTATGCTCTTCGAACTTGTAGTCGTGCATCAACTGTTTCCACTAGACTTCAAATTCATTATCATCAATTGTCTTGTTCCACACTATGCTATTGAAACGGCTTAAAAAGACCTCGTCATTGCACAGTCGAGAACCAATCTACAATCGCAAAATACATTTTCCATGACATGTGTGCATATAGCTATATTAGATAGTTCTAACTGCATAAAAACCACACTGTGCATCTAACCTTCTGTTGTAGCTTACTTGTGATATGCCACATACAAAATCGATGTTTTGCATGTTTAAATACCTCTGCAAACACCTGTATAGCAGCAGGATCCTAGTCAGTGAAAACAAATGTAGGCTCCTTATCAAAAGTCGTTAAAAATGCTTCCATGAGCCACTTGTAAGAGTCTGCGTTCTCCCTTGCAATTAAGCCCGCCCCAAATGTGACACACTTCTTCCCCGTGAATGGTACAAAAACCATGTCGTGCGCCTGCCAGAAAACATTGGCAATTAATGTGATTCATAGATCCCATAATTATGCATGTTTCATAATCAATTGTACAATTCAATGGTAAAGTGTAAATGCACAAAATATAATTAGACACTCACTGGTTTGTTCGATACGTTGCATCAAATGAAATCACATCACCAGATGCCTCGTAGTTGAATTTTTCCACGGAGTCCGCCCAGAAGACACCAGTTAATACACCATCCGCGTTGCATGTGTAGTGCATCGAGAAACCACTGTCATCTTCGCATCTCTTCTTTAGTTTGTCAATGAACATTTGCGCGTCATTCTCACTAATAAACAACCGTATATCCCGCCTAAAATTCTTAAAATCAACCTTTGTTGCACCAATGTCATCAAATGATCCCTTAACTTCCTTCATCAAGTTATGCACTCGACTCGGACCAATGTTCACATTACCAGCCTTGTGAATTAATGCTTGTTGTTCAAAGTCTAACTTACGTGCCGATGTTAGTAGATGTCTATCTTCGGGGTCCAAAAAATCATGGCTGTGCCATGGAATAAAACGATACACTTGGTACCTATTGCCACTGACTAGTGAGAACCTAATTGATGCAGGACACCTCGTGCGCATTGATGATGTGCAACGTTTCTTGGCACTGTCTTGGTTGTGTATAGTGTTGTCACCAGCCTTGTTGCATACTAAAACTTTTAAAGTTATTGTTCCATCGCGGTTGCGTTTTTGTGTTGACTTACGAGTAACAAACCCAGATGCTTCTGCATATTTTTCATAGGATTTTATGTCTTTTATTAGGGAATCGTATTTTACGCCAAGATATGGGATCTGGGTACCCAATAAAACAAGTTTACGATACATTGATCCCTCCGGCGACACACATTCATTGCTATCACATACCTCATTAAGAACCTCGTCACCTACATAATCAAATATATAGTGTCAATCTGAATGCATACCTTGGTTTACGATACAAACAAATGCACAACTCAAAACTGATGACCAGACTTGTGCTGTTTTACACGTTATACATACATGTGTTTGTACATGATGCTACGTCCTTGTATAATAATTACACGTTTGCTAGAGTTTAATGCATTTAAACATAATAAACGTTACTATTAAAATCAAAATTGTAATGTGATCGGCTTATTTTATACCGACTTTAATGTGTTTAAATGATATAATTTTATGTATTAAATCTTGGTATAATGCTACATTTAATTGTTATTTATCAATTGAAGAGTTAAAGCTTAAAAGGAGTTAAAATGAGTAAATTGTGCCTTGGAATGTTCTACTATTGATAAAACTCATTACGCATGTAGGTAATCCTCTCAAGTACAAGTCTCGCAAATTTGAGCGCAATCGGAGCACATTTGTAGAAAGTCAAGCGCAGACTGGGGCGCAGCCCTGCTCCCCATCCGAGTGCTCAACAGAATGATTTTTGCTGCCAAAATACGCGATTTTAGACCCAAGCGCAGGCCTGCGCCCACGGCTGCGCCCAACACTTAAAAATTAAATTTCACATATTTTTTAGGGTTTCAGAGCTGCCTATATATATGACAAGCTTCCAGACGAAAATAAACACATATTTTGAGGAGAAATTGAAGAGAAAAAGAGGAAGAAAGGTCCAGATTCATCCATCGCGATGTAGTCTGCGCGAAACCAACGGCGAAGGGTTGGGGGTTTGGTTCCTTCTACGCTCCATCTTTCCCCCATCAATCCAACAACTACGAAGCATGTTCCTGACAAGTTCAATGTTTCGTACGCGTTGGTTGATGATCATATCGTTATCGTTCAAGGGTTTGTTTGTTAGCTAAGTGTTTATGTTTTCCGTTAGTTTATTATTGTAACGAACGATATGTTTTATCTAGTTTTCTGTGTGATAATTATTTAAATATATTGTTCCGTTCGCTTCTATTTATATCTTTATCGTAAGAAGCGTCGTAGCCGTGTTACATGTCATGCCGAGCTCATTAGGATTAGGAGTTAAGACGGACTGTGAACATGACACGATTCGTGCCCAAAATACGGATTGCGATAGATGTGATTGTCATAACTATGTCTATGTGGTTAGGTTACAAAGATAATTAAACGGAATAATAAATAATTAAGTTATTTGCAACCCTAGGTCGATAATCCATAAATCCACCCAAACCCTGAATCTGAAGTCGTTGGCGTTCTTAGTTTAATCTTTAAGTTTTCGTAACAAAGATTTAACTAAATTTCCAAAGTTTCACTTAATCAATTCATTCCGTAATTAGTTAAATAATTCGTTTTTATTATTAGTTAATAACTGTTGTAGAATAATATTGATAACCACATGCTCCCTGAGGAGACGATCCCACTTACCCTAGCTATAAGTTAAGGTGATTGGTGTTTTTATAAATTATTTTTGAACGCTTTACGATGAGCGGTTATCATAATGCTATAAATATCAATACATCCTTATAATATAACAACAATGCTGTTCATATTATGTAAATCGTGGTTATACACCCAAAATGCATGCATGATAATATGATGATTTTCACTCAATACAGTTTTTGGTATTTAAAAAAACTCAGAGTACGAAAGAGATGTGACATATGATGATTTTCCCTTGTTTTTTTCATTGTAAAAAAACTCACAGTACGAAAGAGATGCGTCATCAACGTCATGCATACAACAGATTACTTTGCACGCAGTGAGATGTCAACGTCAATGTTATGAAAAAACAGAATCTGTAGATCCTAAATCTGAAAATTAATATTTTCATCGAATGCACTTACTCTCTTTAGGATCGGCAATATGTTCTTCATTCATGGGCTTCGGAACTATCGTTTCTTCAGACTCCATGAAACTCGATTGATTGCTAGACATTGATGATTGATTGATGATGGAAATGCAGGATTGTAGTTGAATTTCTGCTGGACGGTGAGAATGATTTACACACTAGTTGCTGGAATGATTCGATGATAGCTGCTGGAATTATGATGATCGTGAGAGGCAATGTGATATGCCAAGTCAACTTGATAACAAATCCCATAATTATAGCACAATATCCATAACAAAGTTGTTTTATTTATGGGATTAATTATAAAATTAAATAATTCAGAAATAAATAAATGTAATATTTTATAATTCCTAATATGCCCTCAATGCACCCTTGTTGGGATTTATGGTGCACGAAAGTTCTCAATGGTGTCTCGATGCACAAAAGTTCTCAATCGAACCTCAGTATATATATATATATATATATATATATATATATATATATATATATATGGCCAGATGCTATGGGGAACCATATGCATCGAGAACAAAAAAAAACCAACCACAACCTTAGCTTAAATGATCACTGGTGCACCATGCGATGCATGTATTTAGTATGCATAGGGGTATTTTGGGAAAAAAAATAAATCTAGTCAAATAAAATTTAATTTTAAATTAATTGAATATTCAATCAATTAGGTAAACAATAAATGCTATTAAAATTAATTGATACACTTCCAAATTACAAATTCAAAACAAATTCAAAAAGGAGGATTTGATGTCGATACATCTAATGTTCATCTTTCAATTCATGATGCATATCAGTTTTTCATCCCCATCTTCGGTCATATTCATTCTAATCTTCGTCTCATCATCATGCATCATCAAAATGGTGATGCATCTCCATCGTATTAATCTTCAAACACAATGCATTTTCATCGAATTCATTTTCAAACATGATGCATCTTCATTGAATTCATTTTCAAAGATGATGTATCTTCATTGGATTCATCTCAAACACGATTCATCTTCATAAACACGATGCATCAAATTCGTCTTCCATAAACATTGGTTAAAGACGATTAGATTTTCAAAAATTTTCATTAAGAAAATGAATGAGAAAACCACCATACCTTCAAAACGAGATCATTCCATCAACATCAACGTGGAATCATTATCATCTGCATTGGAATGCATGACCGGCTGTTATGCATCGTATCATCGTTCATCATCATCAAAGAATCATCATCATCATTATTGTGTTCATCATTCATCGTGTGGTGGCGTCGGAGAGGAGTGGTGGTCGTCCGAGAAAGATGGTGGTGGAGTGGCCGGCCGAGAGTAGTGGTGGTGTGGTGGTATCCGAGAGAGATGGTAGTGGAGTGGTGGCCGACCTAGAGAGAAAGAGAGGGGGAGAGAGATGAGGGCGAGGGGGAGAAAGTGGGAGGGATAAGTAGAAGGTTAATTAAATTGACTTAGTTTCCAAATTTAATAAGAATAAAATTAATTAAATTAAATCTCTTAATTAAATTAGATTTATATTAACTATTCCAATATTATATTTTATGCCTTTTTGGTTCTCAGTGATTTTCAATGAATCAAGGTTCCACATTGAACCTCTATATATATATATATATATATATATATATATATATATATATATATATATATATATATATATATATATATATATATATATATATATATATATAGGTTCTATGAGGCACCATATGCATCGGGAACCAAATGGGAACCAAAAATGCATTGCTTGTTTACAAAGAGTGCATTAAGGGCATTTTGGAAATGCTTAATAATATATTGTTAAATTATAAGATTTAATTTAAAATTTATTGTTTATTTAGGAAACTAAATAAAATGATCAACCACCTTTCCATATATCCATCCCCTTTTCTCTCTCTTTCCATTTCTCTTTCATGGCTAGCCTCTCTCCATCTCTCTTTCTCTCAACCAATTTTCACAAGACAACCACTACTACTACTACCGCCAGACCCAGCACCACCATCGCTGTCCACCGTCGGTATGCAACTCTGCACCATACATGTGCATCGATGTTGACGAGAATTTGCTTGCGTCTGTTGATCATGGTTTTTGAATATCAGTTTTTTCACAAACAGTTCATTCTACGATTCTGTATCATGCTTATGGCTAGTCAAAGAATTCTAAGATTCTTTATTAATGTTGGTGGTTATTGCTTCCAAGAAATAGTTGGAGCATATGGTATTGGTTGTTTCAAACATGATGCACAACAGCAATGCATCACGACAATGATGAACACATTGAAGACGTTGATGAACACATTTAAATTTCAGAGATACATCACGAAATTAACACGTTTAAATGTCGAAATGCATCACGATTTTGGTGATGCATAATGATGGAACAAAGACGAGGATAAATATGGCCGAAATGCATCACGATTTTGGTGATGCATAATGATGGAACAAAGACGAGGATGAATATGGTCGAAATGCATCATGTTTGAAATTGAATTGACTGAAAATGCATCGTGTTTGAAGACGAATCCAATAAATTGGATGAAGATGCATCATGTTTGTTTATATTCGGATAGAATATTTTCTGAATTCAAGCATCTTCCGATTTTGCCCTTCGGCACGCGAGAAGTTATGCACCTGTGCACCCATTTTCAAATTAATTACCCTTTTGCCACTACAATCTGAAACATTAAAATTCAAGATCTAACGTTGCATACAGGTTCCCAAAGTGCACAATGCATACAGGTGCCCCATAGAACCTGACTATATATATATATATATATATATATATATATATATATATATATATATATATATATATATATATATATATATATATATATATATATGTATAGGCTAAGGATCCTTTGAGCACCATTTACAATTAAGCACCGCTGAGCACCAATCAAAATAAGAGTTTTAAAATAAATTTTTTTTATATATACAAGCATCAAAAAAATAGAAATAAATTTTTAGTGGGTTCATTGCATTCATAGGCTTTAATATACACAAGATTCATTAGATTAATTACATTTTCATGCTTTTATATATACAAGCTTCGTTAGCTTCATTGCATTCATAGGCTTTAATATACATAAGATTCATTAGATTGATCACATTCAAACTATGTAAATAAGTTATCTGTAACATGCAAATGTTAGATGGTGCTTAAATTTTTATTAGTGGTCATCGATGCTTACTATTAGATGGTGCTTAAATGATCCTAATCCTATATATATATATATATATATATATATATATATATATATATATATATATATATATATATATTCAAGATCAATTGAGTACCATGTTAGACTAGGGTACCGGGGTACCGTTTACAGCCAATCATTTATCATTGAAATTATTAATTAATATATAAAATTCTGTTGAAAATTGTACCCACGTCATTTAATGTGAGGGGTAAAATGGGTATGAAAAAATTTTAAAATGAGAATCAAATATTCTCTAAATCCTAAAATATCTCATTTGCAGTTAATAGTTTTGTTGCCTATTTTAGCGATAACCTTCCATTGATATTTATTTGTTGTTGTCGTCTGCTTCAAAGTCGAGTTTTACCATTGTCTTCGCATACTGCACATGTTCAAATTCTTCAATATGGTTTTAAATGCACATGTTCAATACTGCACACGTATACTGCACATGTTCAAATTCTTCAATATGGTTTTAAATGCACATGTTCAATACTGCACACGTATACAGCACATGTTCAAATTCTTCAATATGGTTTTAAATGCACATGTTCAATACTGCACACGTATACTGCACATGTTCAAATTCTTCAACATTGTTTTAAATGCACATGTTCAATATTGCACATGTTCAATACTACACATGTTCAATATTGCACACATATATTCCAAATGTTGAATATTGCACATGTTTAATGTGTTTTATCCCTGTATATTCCCTTGTTGCACATGTTCAAATTCTACAATATGAATTTAAATGCAATCACTAATATATTCAATAAGTTTAATATTGTAGGTAAGAGTATCAAATCCCTACAATTAAGGGATTTCCTAAATCACTAAATATCATCTATTAGTTAGAATAAAAGATAATTGACTATATTACTGATGCAGCGTACAAATAGAAAATCAAAGATAATCAGTTGATTCCACGAATACCCGGAAGATCTTAACCAAACTCACGTTGATTCACAGGAATACCGCGAACTTGGCCTTCAAAATTGGTTCACACAAAGAACACAAATTTGGGAGAGAAAACTAAAATTTCATAAAAATTGAAAGTGACCATCCAAGTTCACATATTACAATATTAAAAAGAAACAGAAAAACATAACCGGGCCAAAATGATAATGGGCTAAACACACGGGCCAAAAAACTAAAGCCCAAACTGAAAGAGAAATAGAAAAATGCAAATTAAGTAGTCTTCGAGGCCTTTTTGGGCGAAAAGCAGGGCCCAAACAGCCTACGGCTATTTACCAACACGTCGGGCCTGTCCTTACGGTCGTTTTGATATATTATAAGCCCAAATCGGATACCCGAGGCCCAAGTTATGGCCAATTTAGTGAGCCAATGTGGTCATGGGCCTCCAAGTATTCTAAGGCCCGGTCTTCTGCATCAATTACCCTTCTGTACTTGTAACCAAACATTGGTGGACTCCGGTTCCCCAGTCTAATATGGTACCCCATTGATCCCGACCCTATATATATATATATATATATATATATATATATATATATATATATATATATATATATATATATATATATATATATATATATATATATATATATATATACAAGATCAATGGGGTACCATGTTAGACTGGGGTACCGGGGAACCATTTATAGCCAATCATTTATAATTAAAATCTAAAATATAATATAAATTTTGCTTAAAATTCTTTCCCACATTAATTAATGTTGGGGGTAAAAATGGTATTGAAAAGTTTAAATTAGAATCAAAGATTCTGTGTATCCCATGAAAATCTTCATTTCAGTTAATATCATTCTTTACACCCATTGACTCATACTAAACATGTGCAATGATGACACTCCATAAACCACGATTGAACATGTTCAATACAGTCAATATTGTTTTATCACCAAAACGATTAACATCGACTAAAAACACAATAAACTCCGATTGTACATGTTCAATAACGTGTAAATGAAATTGAACATTCACAAACGGTTTGATGAAAATAATAAATATCTTTATATGACATCTCTGGTTGAACATGTTCACTAAAATCTATTGTCGAATTTAATTGAACATGTTCACTAAAATCCATTTTCGAATCCAATTGAACATGTTCATCAAAACCCATTGTCGAATCCAATTGAACATGTTCATTAAATACCATTTTGAAATTTATTTTAGATTTGTTATGTAAGTAAATCCCTATAATAAAGGGATCTATTAATTTATTAGTTGTTATCTATTTTTTAAGATAAACCTAATTGACTATATTACCCTTTTAAACTTATAACCAAACATGGATGGACTCCGGTTCCCGAGTCTAACATGGTACTCCATTGATCCCGACCATATATATATATATATATATATATATATATATATATATATATATATATATATATATATATATATATATATATATATATATATATATATATATATATAGAATATGGTTCGTGTGAGTACCTAAAAAATGCAGGGTACCCTGAGTACCTGTGAACACACGAGTTTCGGATGTGAACTTGCTCCGAAAAAAA
Source organism: Centrapalus pauciflorus (assembly GCA_020465985.1). Lineage (NCBI taxonomy): Eukaryota > Viridiplantae > Streptophyta > Magnoliopsida > Asterales > Asteraceae > Centrapalus > Centrapalus pauciflorus. Next base: position 618,330 of record JAANYP010003725.1, read on the forward strand.
AAAATTTTTTTGAACTTTTTTCATATTCTTTTAGATACAAATAAAATAAGGTTATTCGTAAAAAATTATATACATTCACACTTTCTAGCATCTTAAAAGTTATGTGAACGTGAAAAAATTCATGTGAACATGCTTAGTTGTGAACACACGTTCACAACAGTACAGTTTATGTGAACACACACGTTTCACATAGTTCTAGTGTGTGTTTATGTGCGATTTTTTGCAAGTAGTCTTGTATTATTAATTTAAACATGATTATGAAAAAAATTTCAAAAAAAATGGTTTTAAGCGAGGTACCTCCGGTACTCCGCAAAACTAGTGGTACTCATTTGAACCCATATATATATATATATATATATATATATATATATATATATATATATATATATATATATATATATATATATATATATATAAAATATGGTTCGAGAGAGTACCACCCAAATGCAGCGCACCAGAAGGTACCACCTTAAAAAAAACTTTTTTAAATTTTTTTTTTCATAAACATGTTTTAATTAACATTATGAAGATCGTATGTAAATTTCACATTCATTCACATCTCCTAGCTCCTAAAAAATGATGTGAACACACACTTACATAATTTTGAAGACATGTTAACATGCATTTATGTGATGTGTGTTTTCATGCACTTAGAGTGTTCGGATTTGCATGAAATTCACATATGATCTGTGTAATGTTAATTAGAACATGTTCATGAAAAAAAATTTCAAAAAAATTACTTATAAGGGTGGTACCTTCTGGTGCGCTGCATTAGATGTGATACTCACTTGAACCTAAATCTATATATATATATATATATATATATATATATATATATATATATATATATATATATATATATATATATATATATATATATATATATATATATAATATATGGATGAGATCATTGCAGAACTTAAATTTAGTTTAGATTTGTAGAACCAATATCGTCTATAGATTAGATTAATCTAATGGTCTTTATTTAAAATAGTCAAGTTTGGAATTAGTAAAAAAAATTGGTATTAGTGATATTTTAGTTCTTCCAAGGGTAAAAAAAGGATAAGATTGGAAATAGCAAATAGATTCACATTAGCAAAATAAATAACTTTTTTTAAATTAAAATAACATTAAAATGATTAATTTTTAAATCTAAAAAATTATACAATAAAAACGAGAATTTTATACTTTTTAAAAGCAGACTGGTCATGATATACTTTTTTTGAGAAAAATTTACGTGTTTATTTTACGTAAAAGAAAATTTTACTCAGACCATGATGCAATGTAGCATGGCGAGATCATTCAATGTCGAAGAAACACTTGATATCGTATATTCAACGTCGATGCAACTATGCATGTAAATTCAATATTAACAGAGCTAAAATAATGGTCAAAATTAGTAGTCAAAGTTGGTGGATTTAATGAGAACGGTCATGATATATTTTTTCTCGAAAAAATTTTACGTGTTTGTTTTTTGTAAAAAAATTTTTTACGCAGACGTCCATTCAATATATTATATAGAGATCATTCAATGTCGAATTACAGTTTATATCACATGCACATTCAACGTCGAAATGATACTATATATCATATATACAACACTGCATGTACATTCAATATTAAAAGAGTAAAAAATGGTCAAAGTGGACAGTCAAACTTGATGGACTACTATTAATTCAATGTTAATTGCATAATTACCATCTTATCCCTAGTGTTATATTATAATTCAATGGTTTCATTTGGTTCTATAGTTCTGCACTAAATTAAGGTTCTGCAATGATTCCAAACCTATATACATATATATATATATATATATATATATATATATATATATATATATAATCACACAATCAATATCCATTTTCAAATGTACGTAATATAAATCCGAGTTCATAATTACATCATCCCTTTTGATCCGTAAAAATAAAGATGAGTATGTGATGAAATTTCATAGCATCATTGCTTTGAATTCATCAAAATTAAGCACTCCATCACCATTGAGATCAAATTGATCGATCATACCAACACACTCATCCACACTTGTCGACTCACCGAGTCGATTCAGCATCCGGTTTAAGCTCTTTGGAGTGATGCAGTCGGTGCCTTCCATTTCGTACATCCTGAAGGCCTTTCTCAAGTCCTCCAGTTTCTCCTCTTCCTTTTCGCTTTCCATCAAACTCACAAAATCTTCAAACGCTACCTGTCCGTTTCCGACCACTACCTCTACCTCTTCGATTAGAATTTCTTCGTTCCAGATCATTCCGACACAGCGTTGCAACTCCGACGAAAAGATCATGCCGTTGCCGTCTTCATCAAAGTGGTTGAATACGCGTTTGTAATCACTTGATTTGTTCATGATTTTGAATGCGATCTGGTGAGTGAGATCCTTTCTTAGGAGTTGGAGATAATTCTAAATCTGCAGAATCAGTGGATATTCCTGATTTCTGAGAATTCAATCAATCGAAGCATTAGTTATATAGTACTAACCTAACCGATTATACGCGTGGGCTGGCTGCCCTGCCATAAATTTTGAATTAATGTACGGAGTTGAATTTGATTCTGAAACGCAACAAAAACGTATCAGATGTGCAATTTTTCGATCGGTTTCTGTTAGTTAATCCACGCTTGCTTCTGATAGCAGGTAAGGAAAGCGCCTGGAAATTTTGAAAGTACGAACTTCTCCACGAAACTTCAAATCTTCGTTTATTTATTATGCCCTGACGCAACCTTCTTTTTCTTTTAATTTTTTTTGGGTATCTAGTGTTTTAAACCCATATTTTTAAGGAAAATTTACGCAAAAAGCCTATAGTTGGATTCTTTTTGCGATTAAAACTTCCAACTTGCTAAAATCTATTAAATTGAGTGTTTTTTCAAAAAAAAAAAAAAATAACTTGCAATCTGATAAACTGGTTGCAATCTGCTAGTCAACCCTTCGCCTCCAACAAACTTTCTCTCCAGCAAACTCACTTCTGTGTGTTTTATTATTTAAATCCACATTTTTCTTGTTGATTTTTTTGTTCAAATTTGTGGGGTTTTTTGTTGTAATTTACTTTTTTTGGCAAAATCTGTTGGTCATTAATGCTTGTCGACGGTAAGCTGTGACTTTCAACCGATAACATCCTATTTCCGTGAAATTTTATTTGTTGGGAGTTCTTTATGCAATGAAAAATGATTTTGGTTTTAATCAGAAATGGTCCAACTTAGAGGGTGTTTGGATTTGCGTTTGTAAAAGTGTTGTAGCGTTTTGGAAACTAATAATCAGAAAATAGTTGTAACCAAAAGTGCTGCCGGAAATGTAGTGTTTGATTTTGTTTCTACAGTTTGCCATCATAATTATCAAATAATCAGTTTTTAAAGTGTTTGGATTTGCATTTTCACTTCTAAAATGACCAAATAATCACCTATTAAGCAAATAAACTATATTTGTTAACTTATGAAAAAGTGTGGTAGGACTAACGCTAAACGCAAATAATCAATTATTAATGTATGCAATCCAAACACTTTAAATCAATTATTTGCGTTATTGTAACGTAATAAGCTAATAATTCTGTTTATAACGCAATACCAAACACCCTCTTAAAGTTTTTGGTACAAATACGATTTGGTCTTTTAAAGTTACTTATTCCTATTACAGTATTATTATATTTTACTACACATTAACTTTACGAGTTTACAACTTCTTAGAACGACTCCAATGATGAATTTTCACATAGGTTTTTAATTTTTCAAAACCTGATTTTACAACTTCTTTGCATTGGGAAAAAGTGGTATTTTGATGACATGGACAAGACCATCTCCAATGGGTTTTTGATAGAAAGTTCATTGTAAAGACGATTTTTAGAAAAAAAGGCTTTTAGAATTGTTGACATGGTTCGATCTTCCCAGCAAAACACGACGTGTTTGATTTCAAAGGGGTGGACGTGGACTTTTTGGAAAAAGGCATTCACGAGTTGAATCTTGTTTTATGCATTCCTTTATGATGAATTATGATTTACATGGTTTTCCGATACATACTGATTCACCAATGCACCCTAGTGATTCAAATTGTTCCAAATTCATATTGTCTCTGATAATCATGAATATTCAATGAGAAATCATGAATTTGTTTGTGTATACTATATTGATTATCTATCGAACTTATTAGATATCGTTTTTTGATTTGTTCTTGTTGCTGAAACAAAGGTTGAAGGCCATCCATTTCACAAGTTTAGTGAAATATAATAATATAATATATATAACTATAATAGTAAAAAATAATGATATCAAGTGACCAAATCAATAAAAATTATGAAAACCTTTTGTTGTTTTCAATATAAACAGGAGAATTTGCACCTACTTTAAATTTCCGAGGACATGCAAAAAGCGATAATAGATCTCGTCGTTAAAAAACCTTTCTTTACTCTTCAGTCTGCGGCCCCTGCTTCTTCAGGCGGAACTCCAGGTTGAGGAGTTACTCGAAATGCTGCCAAGATATCAGTATCCTTGGTTTCTTAAAACCTCGAGCTCAATGGCGTAGTTATGCGATACAAAAACCTACCTGCCATATAACAATTGTATGGGCTACCACCCAGGGCATCAAGCCATGAAGGGGCAACATTTTTTCAGTCCAATATGTTATATATTAGATCAATGCGTGTATTTTTTTAACTTTTCAGCCCAATAATTGACCAAAACCTTTTTAAAAATAGTATGTTGTATTTTTAAAAAGACATTTTTTTCTAGCTTGACCAAACCTATTTATAAAAAATACATTGCATTTTAAATTTTTAAGAAATACTTTTTTCTTCAATCTTTCCCAGGGCATTAGAATAGTCATGATCGGCCTTGGTTAGATGCATAAAACTTTACAGCTTGTATTAGCTTCAAGAATAAATAATGATTGTTTATTTACTATTGAGTATCGTTTAATATGAAAGGTTGTCTAGAGCAAAAGCCGAATAAATATTGTTATGTGTTTTGTTAAATAAACAGTGTAAATGGTATTAAATAACAACTTTAATCTTCTCTTTGGATTAAAAGTTTATTTATCTTTATGTTGAGTTAATAATGTGAATTTAAATTATTAAAAGGTATGATCGTTGCACATACAACCATAACAAGACTCATCTACCATGCATCACACTAGTTATTAAACAAATATATAATTAGCCTAACAAAATTTAATAGAATATTGTGTTATTAATATAATTCCTTGATCTGGTGACTTAACAACTTATGATATGATTTGAAAATAAGTTAAATAGGCTCACGTCCGCAGTGGCGGATCAAAAAAAAAAATACTTTAGGGGTCAAAATTTATCAAGTTGCGGCACTACGAGTGTTTATGAATCTATAAAAAAATTTTCACACTTCAAATGTTCGGATCGGTTCATATTTATTACATAATAAAAGAAATACGTAAATACTACAACTCATTAATCGTTACAAACTAAAATAAATTAGATTCTACAGTTGTCCCTTCCGATTTTTCATCTTTTGAAAACGGGTTATTTGTTATTACATGGATATTAGAGTCGAACTTAAAAAATCATAAGGGTCGAAAAATTTTCGATTATATATATAGCACGTAAAATAAAAAATTTATCGGAATCGTTTGACCCCACAAAATATATATGCATCCGCCCCTGCACGTACGTAATGATCAATTTAATAAGTTTTTAAATTGATTTTATGTTTGTGACTATTAAACTAACTGTTCTGTTAATGGTTAATTATTGATTCAATATATCTATTGATGGCGGTTCACATCATTATTATTAGATCCTGGCCATCCGATCAGCTTCACCAATTTTCACACCGTTGATATCCTTTCAATTAGACGTTTACGCCATTGTCCTTGAATTAACTGAATTTACATTTTATATGAATTAATAACAAATGGCAAATTGGTACATTTGCATTCCAAGTGTATCAACCGTCCAACACCAGTCATCCTTGGATTTCAGCAGCCACTAACCCCATATATTACACCTTTATACATTACTCACTAATGAAATTACTATTCATAAGTGGGTTTTGCTAAATTGTTCCTCTCACATCAACAAAGAAAAATAATTTATAAATGAGTTTTGCTAAAATATGCCAAAGATAGAAATCTAAGTATTAATTATATTTTATTGTGCTAAAATGCACTAGAGGAAGCTTTTGTTAAATACTATTTAGTGGTGGGGTTTGCTAAAGTGTGCTTACACATATTTTATTATTATTTATATGTAAATTAATGAGAATGTTTCATGTTCTTATATTTTTTGATTTAAAATTTAATATATTTAAATACTAATTAATTCTTAGACATTTTAAAAATAAGATTTATTTTGGTTATAATAATTTTTGGTTTATAATAATTTTAGTGTTTTATAATGTCTTATTTCGATATCTTTGTGATTACTTAAAAAATCAACTTTATTTTATATTCAGTTTAACATAATGTTTGATTAATTCTGTAATGTTTAGTTTATTAAATATTTTTTATATTAATAACATTATTATTTCAAATATTGACCACACCAATAAAAAATTTAGGAAAATATTTTGTTTTACTATATTATTAGTTTATCGTCATTTTCGTTTGTATATTATAACTTTTGTTTTATTGTAAAAACTACGATAGATGATAAACGCGTGTTTTATAGCTATGTCATGTGCATATATATATTATTTGGTTGGTGATTAGTTTTTTCTCCAACCTATTCAATTTATTTAATTTATTTTTTAATTTTAATTAGTATAATTTTTATAGATATTTTTTATCTTTTATGTTAAAATTTTATTATTAATTAATTTATAAATAAAGTATGATTTAATCGTTTAAACTGTATCTATTAAAGTATAAAAAATACGTAGTTATACATTTGTCGCAACGCGCGGACACCACACAACTTGTATTCTACAATTGCACTTAAAATCCCACTTGCTGCATAGGGGCGGCAATTTGGGCCCATTCAAGCAAACGTGTCAAACGAGTTGACGGCCAAAAGTCATAAATTTTACATAATTTTTAAATTTTTTTCAATGAATAATTTTTTAAATACACCGGTTTATAAATTTTTATTTTTTAAAAAAAAATTATGTTTTATTTTAGTTTTTACAATGGGTCCATTTAACTGTAGGGCCCGTTGGGTTAAGATTGTCACCCTACTGCTGCATTTTACCTACAAAAGCATCTTTCATGGCTACAGTTAGCCGTAATTTTTTTTGTGGTCGTTCAACTATTTTGAAAGGATGGACGCCAACAAGGAAAAACAAACATCAAATGTTGTTCCACAGGTAAATGTCATTTCTGTTTTTTTGACAACATCTCCATTTTCGTTGTAATGTATTATCATGTGTACCACATCTGCATATCAACAAAGCCCATCTCTGACAACAAGCGCAATGTTGGAACTTCATGATCACGAATTTCTCGATTTTACCACCGTATGCATCCCTCGTTAATTTAAATCGACTCGTTTTAATTACTTTAATAAGTATTTGATGTCATAAAAACATGAGAGCGATGAGGAATTTTCAACCCGCCCTATTGGCAACTAAACAGTCAATGTTAGTCTGTCATTTTTATATCATAATGGAAAGGGCAGATTTCAATAATTTGTACGACTTTGCAGGGACAAAGTGTCGTCTCAACAATTGACATCCCCTGCATGACAATGGACGAGGTATGTTTGCATTTTTAAAAAATAAATTCATTTAAATTAGAAACTGAGTTCTGTTAATGCACTTGGAAGCAGTTAAACTTAGAGATGCAGGCTTCGCTAATAGCAGCGGTGCGTTACATGGACAGACGTAAGAAACAAGGTCGTAACCGACAGAAACTTGCTCTACAAAACTCAACTGACATTGTTATAATTTCAAGTGATGATGAGATTGAAAGCGAGGAGGCAGCTCCATAAAGGATTGTGCCCTCAATTACGGATGACTTTTTCCATTAAAAATGTTTCCCATATATAAGTTTTTCAAACCTACTATACATACAACCAATGTAAAACACATTTTACAGATACAACTCATATTTTCAAAGGAAAAAAAACTTAGCACAACTAATTTTTATATACAATTAACTGTTTTGGGTTTAAACAATATTAATCTTGATTACGCCATGTGAAGTTATACGTAACAAAACAATATGAATAATTTTTTCGCTAGCAAATCCAATTAAAAAGAAAACAAAGATTAACCACGTACGTCAATGACACTGCATTTTTTTTAAAACTTTACGTTTTGCGTTAAAGATCAATTAGTTCGCATGAAACGTAAATACGTAGTTATCTGATCAAAAGAAATACATTTTATATATTCTTTAATATACTATATTAACTAGTTTATTACACGTGTACTACACGGGATATTTAAGTAACTAGATTTAAACATTAGTACTTGAGAATGAAAAGTTTTGATAAGAAGCTAAAAGTAAAAGAACCTCTAGTTAGTAAATTTTTTATAAATAAATTACTTTAATTTTATTGTTTAATTAATAAAAATTATAGGATACACATGTCATACCATCGTTAAGCCAAGTGACAATCTATTTAAGCGACATGTGACAAGTAGGGGTGTAAATGAGCCGAGCTACTCGAGCTCGACTCGTTAAAAGCTCGAAAAAAGCTCGAATTAAACGAGCCCGAGCCGAGCTCGAGCCTAAATTCAAGCTCGTTTAATAAACGAGCAGGAGCTCGAGCTTCACATATCGAGCTCGCGAGCCTAAACGAGCCTATAAAAAAAATAATTATAAATTAATAAATATATAATATATAGATTAAATAAATATAAATATATTAAAATAACAAATTATACATATTATTTAAAAAGATTATTTAAAGATTAATTAAAAAATTAAAATATATAATAAACGAGCTCGAGCCCGAGCGGGCTCGAGCTTGGAAATATATTCACGAGCCGAGCTCGAGCTTTACATACAAAGCTCGAAACGAGCCGAGCTCGAGCTCGAGCCTGGTAAATTTAAACAAGCCGAGTTCGAACTTAAACGGGCTCGGGCTCGGCTCGGCTCGTTTACACCCCTAGTGACAAGTAGTTACTCTTATAATAGAATAGTGATAGTGTCATTTTATATAGACTTTAATGTGTTTAAATGATATTATTTTATATACAAGTCTTGGTGTAATGCTACATTTAATCGTTTATTTATCAATTAAAGGATTAAAGCTTAAATAAAGTTAAAATGAGTAAATTGAGCAAAACATAAAGTCCAATCTGGATTAGGAAGTCATTTAGAAGCAGCTCGGAAAAATTCAGCTCGAGGGCGCAAGTAGGGTCGCAGGCCTACGCGTAAACGCTGCAAAAATAGTAAGTTTTGAAAATAGAGAGCAGTTCATGCGCAGGCTAACGTATACCCCAGCATACCCCCCAACGCAGGGGGCCTGTGCGCCGTGGAAACCCTGGAGTCGCTTTTGGACATCTAAAACCCTAAAAATCACGACCTCTATAAATATGGGGCGCTGGTTAGTCGAAAAGAGAAAGAAAAACAAGAAGAAGAAGAGGAAAGACTCAGATTCATCTCTCATGATGTAGTCGGCACGAGACCCAACGGCGAAGGGTTAGGTTTCGGTTCCTTCTATGCTCCACTGTTTCCTCCATCAATCCGACAACTACGAAACATGTTCCTGACAAGTTCAATGTTTCATACGAGTTGGTTGATGATCATACCATTACCGTTCAAGGGTTCATTTATTAGCTAAGTATTTATGTATTTCTGTTAATGTATTATTGTAACGAACGATATGTTTTATGTAGTTTTTTCTGTGTGATTATTATTTAAATATATTGTTCCATTCGTTTTTATCTATATTTTTATCGAAGCCGTGTTAGAGTCCGCATCGAGCTCATTAGGTTAGGAGTTAGACGGACTGTGAACATGACACGATTCGTGCCCAAAACACGGATTGCGATAATTTGATTGTAATAACTATGTCTACGTGGTTAGGTTACGAAGATAATGAAATGGAATCATAAATAATTAATTTATTAGCAACCGTAGATCGATTATCCATAATTCCACCCAAACCTTAAATCCGAAGTCGTTGGTGTTCTTACTTCGTTCTTTAAGTTTTCTTCCAAAGTTCCTTTCAGTCACTTCCTTCCACCAGTCAGTTTAATTAGTAGTTTTTATTATTTGTCAACAACCATCGTAAAATAATATTGATAACCACATGCTCCCTGAGGAGACGATCTCACTTACCCTAGCTATAAATTGAAGTGATTGGTGTTTTTAAAATTATCTTTGAACGCTTTTGTAAGGTCTACCTAACACAGATCTATCTAGACGCGGAACCGTCAACGAGTGCGGAATCCTCGTTAACAGGTAGACGGTAATAACACTCACCAGGAACACGGAGACTATCTACGAGCTGTACGAACTACACAAGAACGCACCTACCAGAAGATTCTCTCCGAAACAACACTAACACTGATGATAAACTCGAAATCGCTTTCTGCTTAATCACTCTCGAACTCTGCAAAAAGTCTGATAATATTTCGAGTCTATCCCTAATTATAGAGGCTAATTTGAGTCTGACAAGGGCCAAACTCGAATCTGGCCCAAGGCCCATTCGAGTTTGTCCTCACTGACACTCTCGAATCTGCCTATTGAGATACATTCGAATCTGCCTAAGTGACTTATTCGAATCTAACCTAGATTCGAATCCTAGTCCTTGGAGGTTTCGAATTTACCTTTTCACATAATTAACTTAGTACTGAAACTTATGTTTTTAACCTATGTTTGATTTTATCTTTGATCTCTATGTTTGAACTTCTTGTAATACGTTACATTAAGTTCAAACATACAATCAATAACTATCAAAAACACTTGCTAAACCACACTGTTGGATCACTTAGACTGCTATCGTCACACATGGTGTACCAACAGACTCCCCCTTGACGATAGCTTCTAACAATTCGAACATTTGATTAAGTACTTTGTTTATTATTTATTCAAACTGCTGCCAGCATACAAACCCTTTTCAACACACACTTTAACTACATTCTCATTCTTTCTAGCCTCACCATCCATATGTGTGTCACTTGAGATCTTATGAGCATGTAGAATTTGAAGATCATCTCTAGAAAGGTTTACCTAGTGAAGAGGATCATAGACTCTAAGAATCACCTTTTTTTCAAAATCTTCCATCACAGCTTCTCCCGTTTCACTCTCCACATACCACCAGTTCAAGTTTTTCATGACATTCTGTGGCATTGGCTTGAGCGGCACCTTTCTCAGACATCTTACGGGTCTGTACTGTATCTTCATCCATGGACGCCCAGTTAGAGGATCAATTCTAGAATGATCCATTACTCTCTTTCCGATCCTAGGATTAAGGCGTTCAAACTTCCTTAACCTTCCTTCTTTTCTTATGATTTTGGCAATTATATCTGCGTAAGGGTCGTTGCCGATATTGATTAGTTCTTTCCAAGCTAGCGCTTTTATTTCAATCTTCGGCAATGAGTTGAATACTTTCAGAGATCTTCTGAGGTACTGGAGCCCATCTTTTCTTTTGATTATGAATAGCTGCAGTTCCCGATCATAGAACCAGCTTAATATGCTTCCTGACAGCTTTCCAGTACCCGGCACCCTCATCTTCTTCTTCAGCTCTAACTCCTTCTGCTCTGTCCTGAACCATAGCTTTCTTTTTTCTTCATTGGTCAGCTCTCTGGCGTTCTTCTATTGATGAATCAACATTTAAAGCAGCATTAACTACTTCTATGTTCACAACATCATTTCCTTCTATTACATACGTATCAGTGATTAGATTTTGCTGAACGGTGATCTCATTAGCTTCATCATCTTCGTCAGCATAAACCTCATCATCGGACTTCCAATCCGTTATGTCTTCAGGAACAAATTCTCCCTCTTCTAGTTCCTCCATATCATCCTCAAAGTCAAAGCCTGAGACGTCCTCATGATAAATTAATGATATAATTGTAATCTCCAGGATCGACTAACAACCCAATGAGTATCATAATAATTGAAATTGAATACTTAAATTAGAATTAAGCAAATCCACACTAAAGCAATAGAATACATGTCTACAGTGATAAAAGTCTAACTATTACATCAACATAATTGTTTTAGAAGTAATGAATCCCAGCCCAAAGCTATTACATTCAAGTACCAATAGCTTCTATAGTCTCCGGGATATTGATTTGATATGCTTAAGATGAAGGTCCAGCTACACTCTTGCCTTTGCCTGAAAACATGGTGAGTCAACAGTAAGCTAAATGCTTAGTGAGATAACAGATTATGCAAACAACAAATATTTCTTTACAAGCAATGCTTAACCATGGGCAGTGTAAGCCCCATGTATGTAAAAACAGGCAGTGTAAGCCTCAATGTATGTGTAAACCATGCAGTGCAAGCATGGGTTGGCAGTTCAAATGCTGATCGGGGATGTGCCGAACCTGACGAGATAACGAGTGGGATGATCAATCCCCGACAGTGGCCTGCTGTCAGCCCCAGTCCAGGTCGGATCAAATTGTGAAGTAATGATCATGCAGTGCAAGCATGATGTAAATAGATGCACTTTCAAATGAGCACTGGCTACATGTGTGTTACATGTCAAGTACGAGTGTGCATCATAACAACAAATCATTCATAAGTGCCAAATGATGTATATGAACAATGTGAACATGCCATTGAATATATAAACATGAATGCAAAAACAATAAATGTTAGAATGACAATCTGTTACTCACAGTGATTGGTATAGTGTGATTTGTCTCTGAATCAATGTGTGTTTTGATAACACCACAATGATCTGTAAAGTAAGTGTAATAGTGATTTTGTGTCAGTAATTGCTTAAAACTTACATACTGAAAATTAAATGTAATTGGGTCTGATTTCGGACCACATCCGAATTCGGATGGTCCGAATTGTAGATGGTCCGAAATTGGGTTCTTGGTCCGAAATTGAGGTGATCCGAAATGAGTGTGGTCCGAAATTGTCAGGGTCCGAATTAGGTTGGGGGTCCGAATTGGGATGGACCCGAAATTGTAATTGGTCCGGATTGTATATGGTCCGAAATGGTCATGCGTCCGAAATGGGTAGGTCCGAATTCGGACCATTAATCATCCGAGTTCATACTTAGAAAATTTCCAATATTTTCCAGAAATTATGTTTGGACCATTTTTGCATGTTTCAGTTACTAAAATAGTAAATATAAACTTAGAAACACTATTTCAACTTATAACATATCATAATGTACCAAAAATAACCCATTTGAGTCCATTTTTCTACAAGTCTCGATGAACACACACACTAAAAACACACACTTAGTTCAAAATCATACTTAGAGGTGGAATCTGATTCTGAAATTTGGTATGTAACATCATCAATACTCGATTTGAACTAATCCATCATAATATATAACATGCATTAACATTTGCAACAACAATAAAAAAAAATCGGTTTTCATAAAAACCGAACCAATAATCACTTGAATTGCAAGTTTTGAGTGATTCTTACCTCAAATCGTTTGTTGTAGCAGTTATAGTTCCTAAATTGCAACTTGAATCCAACTTTTTGCACTTGAAATTACTGATTCTTGTGTGTTCCTTGAATTGAAGCCGAGAGAAAGAGAGAGTAGAGAGAGAAATCGGTAGAGAGAGAGAGTGTGGTGAGAGTAGGAGATGGTGAAAATGAAAGTTTTTCCCCTTTTTATTTCTAATTTGACCAAATTGCACATTGTACCCCTCAACTTCATATCTTCTTACTTAACTGATATTATGATCGAAATTAACTTAAATTGACATAATATTTCATTAATAAAAATAATTGAGTCTTAAAATCGTAAATTACATATTATTGAAAAGTAGGGATGTTACAGCATGGGCTCCACCACGCCTATACTTCGTCCGCGAAGTCATGCTGCGCTAAACAAACTTGGGTACTTGTTCTTCATGTCTTCTTCCGATTCCCAAGTATGATTAGCTCCCCAATGATGCTTCCACTTGACCAGCACCATCCTGATCTCTTTGTTCCGTAACTTTTTGACTTTTGTTTCCAGTATACTCTCCGGCTCATCAAGAAATCTTAGCCGTTCGTCAATCTTAATGTCTGAATGGTCAGTCCATGGTTCCCTCTCGGGCACCAGACTCTTTCTTAAGTAGCCCACATGAAATACCGGGTGAACTCCTGATAACTCTTCCGGCAAGTCCAAATGATAGGACTGATTACCAACTCTCTCTAGTATCTTGAAGGGTCCTATGAACCGAGGAGATAGCTTTCCTCGCTTTACGAATCTTGTAACACCTTTCATCGGGGAAACCTTGAAGTATACCCAATCGTCCTTCTGAAACTCTATCGCTTTATGACGGCGATCGTGATAATTCTTTTGTCGATCTTGTGCCGTTTTCATGTACTGCCGAATGAGTTGGATCTTTTCGTTTGTTTCTTGCAATAAGGCAGGACCAGCTATTGGAGTTTCTCCTGTTTCCCTCCAACAGGTTGGAGTCCTACACATTCTGCCGTACAGGAACTCGAACGGTGCCATTTTGATTGTAGAATGGTAACTATTGTTGTAGGAGAATTCAACCAACGGGAGGTGATCGTCCCAGTTACCACCCAAATCCATGACACACGCTCTGAGCATGTCTTCTAGAGTTAGGATTGTTCTTTCACTTTGACCATCAGATTAGGGTCTATAGGCAGTACTCATTGCGATACGAGTACCAAGACCGTTTTGTAAAGCAGCCCAGAAGTTGGAAGTAAATCTACTATCTCGGTCAGAGACAATAGACTTAGGCATACCATGCCTAATGACGATTTCATGAACGTAAATCTGGGCAAGACGGTCTAAAGAGTAAGTCTCCCGAACTGGAATGAAGTGAGCAGATTTTGTCAGATGGTCAACAATGACCCAAATGGCATCATGTTGACGACGTGTTTTGGGCAGCTTTGTTACGAAATCCATAGTAATATGGTCCCACTTCCATTCCGGGATAGGAAGAGGTTGCATACTACCATAGGGCTGTTGGTGTTCTGCTTTGACTAAACGACAAGTTCTGCACCTTTCTACAAATAGCCCAACGTCTCTTTTCAACCCTGGCCACCAGAAGTCGGCTTTCAAATCGTTGTAAATTTTTGTGCTTCCAGGGTGAATTGAGAACTTAGATTGGTGAGCTTCTTCAAGAATTACATCTCGCATGTTCCTGAACTTAGGAACCCAAACTCTGCCATACAAACCTTTGAGTCCAGTTCCATCGTCTTGCATTAATGGCAGTTGAACTATGATATTCTCGTCCTTTACATTCTCCTCCTTTAAGGCTTGCAACTGAGCAGCCCTTACATCATCTATAATTGTTGATGTCAGTATCGTGGAAGTCAAGGCATAGCAATATGCCTTGCAGTATGCTTTTCGGCTTAGGGCATCGGCCACTACGTTGGCCTTCCCTGGATGATAGAGAATTTCATAGTCGTAATCTTTGATCAGCTCCATTGACCTTCTCTGCCTCATATTCAAGTCCTTCTGACTGAATATATACTTTAAACTCTTGTGGTCGGTGTAGAGCTGACACTTGGTTCCGTACAAATAGTGTCTCCATAACTTGAGAGCGAAAGTCACAGCAGTTAGCTCCAAGTCATGAGTAGAATAATCCTTCTTATGTGGTTTGAGCTGTCTGGAAGCGTATGCTATGACATTTCCTCTTTGCATTAGAACGGCACCCAAACCCATGCCTGATGCATCTGTGTAGACTATAAAGTCCTCGTTCCCTTCAGGCAGGGCTAAAATTGGTGCTTCACTTAGCAGATTCTTCAATCTGTCAAAAGCCACTTGTTGTTCTTCGTTCCAAAAGAAGGTTGTGTTCTTGCGAGTCAGCTTTGTAAGCGGAACGGCTATCTTTGAGAAGTCTTTGATGAATCGGCGGTAGTAACCAGCCAATCCCAGAAAGCTACAAATTTCTGAGGCGTTGCGGGGTGATTCCCAGTTCTGGATAGCTTCGATCTTTGCAGGATCAACAGCATTCCCAGCACCAGATATCACGTGCCCCAAGAATTGGATCTGAATTGAATATTGAGTAAGTACAAGTTAACAACGAGTACATAAGTGAGTATAAGGATCATGAAATTGTTTCGAATGTTGAGACGTACCTGCCTCAACCAGAATTCACATTTCGAGAATTTGGCATAAAGTCGCTCTTTGCGTAGCAACTCTAGTAATTCTCTCAGATGTGCTGCATGATCCTCTTCGATCTTTGAATAGATGAGAATGTCATCGATGAACACGATGACAGATTTGTCGAGCATTGGTCGGCAGACTCGATTCATGAGATCCATGAAAGCAGCCGGCGCATTTGTAAGACCGAATGGCATTACCAGAAACTCGTAGTGTCCGTAACGAGTTCTGAAAGCCGTCTTTGGAATATCATCCGGGTGTACTTTGAGTTGGTGATAACCCGAACGAAGATCAATCTTCGAGAAGTAACTTGCGCCTTGTAACTGGTCGAAGAGATCATCAATCCGGGGCAACGGGTATTTGTTCTTGATTGTGACTTTATTGAGTTCTCTATAATCGATGCACATACGTAATGTGCCATCTTTCTTCTTGACGAACAGAACAGGAGCGCCCCAAGGAGATGAACTTGGGCGTATGAAACCCTTGTCGAGCAACTCCTGTAACTGCTTCATCATTTCCTGCATTTCTGCAGGAGCTAGACGGTACGGAGCTTTTGCTATTGGAGCAGCTCCAGGGATGAGATCAATGCGGAATTCCACTTGACGATCAGGTGGCAATCCCGAGATATCTTCTGGAAAGACATCTGGAAATTCAGAAACAACAGGAACGGTAGAAGGAGATTGAACTTCAGCCTTTGCATCGACAGCGTAGGCTAAGTAAGCTGAACAACCCTTGGCAACGTGCTTTCGGGCTTTTGCAATTGAAATAAGGCATAAGTCGCCTTTGTGTCTATCACCATAAATGCATATGTCTCGGCCCTCAGGGGTGGTGATCTTTATCATTCTTTTCTTGCAATCGATTTGGGCCTCATTGTGAACTAACCAGTCCATACCTACTATGATATCGAATTCCCCGAACTCCATAGGGATCAGATCTATATTGAATACTACGTCTTCTACCAATAATGTACAATTCCTATACACTTTGTCTGCTTTTACTAACATATTGCTAGCAGTCTCTATGTCAAGTACAAATTGCAGTTTGGAAGTTGGCATGTTAAATTGACGAGCAAATGTAGTGGAGACAAACGAACGATTTGCTCCAGAGTCAAACAGTACACGTGCAGGAATTGAATTTACATAAAACGTACCAGTGACCACCTCCGGGTCATCCTTTGCTTCTTCAGCTGTGATATGGAACGCCCTTGTTGGAGCCCTTTGAGATTGATCCCTGCGAGCCGTGGAAGCTACAGAAGATCTTGCTGTTGATTGTGGAGCATTCTGATCTCGTGGGGGTTTCGGGCAGTCCCTTGAGAAATGGCCAAGTCTGTGGCAGTTGTAGCATGCATCATCTTTTCGTGGACAATGCTCCCAGTGATGGCCTTTCTGCCCACAGCAGAAACAATACATGTCCCGAGTCTTGCACTCCCCAGAGTGCGCTTTTCTGCATCGTCTGCAGTCTCTCATTTCTGAACTGGCCGAAAAGGCCCTTCCTTTCTTTGGTGATGAAGACTGTTGATGGGATTGAGGAGAGAATCGGGAGGATCCAGACTCCCGCTGCCTTTTTGGCGGCGACGGTTGAGTCGGTGGTGCGGCGGCTGACCCGATTACGTATCCAGATAATAAGACAATCTGCTCCACGTTTCGAGCAGCCTCGAGTAATCCAGCAAAAGTTGTATACCGAACCCCACTCATGGTTCGGCGTATCTCATAATCTAGTCCGGCCTCAAACCGGGCTATTTTTCTCTCTTCTGTGTCAACTTGATGCGGTGCGAACAGACTTAATCGGGTGAACTCAACGGCATATTGTGTAACCGTTTTCGTTCCCTGAGTTAAGTTCAGGAATTTTGCCTCGAGACGTCGCTTCTCGTCGGCTGGACAGTACTGTTGAGAAAACACTTCCTTAAACTCGCTCCATGACATGTGTGATACTACCTCCATCGTCAACACATGTGTCATTGCGTCCCACCACATAACAGCGTCCCTTGCAAACATAGCGGTTGCAAAGCGGACCATGTCTTTATCAGCGCAGTCGCTGATCCTGAAAGTTCTTTCTGTGGTGGTGATCCATTCCAATGCAGTCACAGCATCACCGGTTCCATCAAAAGTAACAGCCCCGTTACTTTTGAAGTCCTTAAACCTACAACCCCTTGATCGGTTAGAAGACCCAGTGTCTTGTCTTTCCTCTTGATCGTCCTGTTGTTGTTCCTTGTTCTTTCGCTTATCGGCCTTTCGTTTTGCCTCGGCCTCATCTCTGGCCCTTAACTGATCAGCAAATGACTGAGCCTGCTCAGCCATTCGTTTGGATTGTAGCTCATTGTTTTGTTCCATGAGAGCTTGCATCATCTGGAACATTTGCTGAGGAGTCATATCGTCTCCTGACATGTTCTGAAATATAACAACTTATATTTAGAACATTTTATTTGTAAGTCCTAAGTGTACAGTTACCCTTTGTGTTTCCCCGTGTGCATGTCAATCCTATCTTAGTTCAGATCATTACTTAGAAGTTCATTCTAATATCATAACCTAAGTTTGAGTCCAAGTCCTCGCGGACACTTGAAACCTCAAACTAATGCTCTGATACCAAACTGAGACGTCCTCATTGAATTAATGATATTATTGTAGCAATCACCAGGATCGACTAACAACCCAATGAGTATCATAATAATTGAAATTGAATACTTAAATTAGAATTAAGCACATCCACACTAAAGCAATAGAATACATGTCTACAGTGATAAAAGTCTAACTATTACATCAACATAATTGTTTTAGAAGTAATGAATCCCAGCCCAAAGCTATTACATTCAAGTACCAATAGCTACTAAGGTCTCCGGGATATTGATTTGATATGCTTAAGTGGAAGGTCCAGCTACACTTTTGCCTTTGCCTGAAACAATGTGAGTCAACAGTAAGCTAAATGCTTAGTGAGATAACAGATTATGCATACAACAAATATTTCTTTACAAACAATGCTTAACCATGGGCAGTGTAAGCCCCATGTATGTGAAAACGGCAGTGAAAGCCTCAATGTGTGAGTAAACCATGCAGTGCTAGCATGGGGTGGCAGTTCAATATGCTGATCGGGGATGTGCCGAACCTGATGGGTTACGAGTGGGATGATCAGTCCCCGACAGTGGCCTGCTGTCAGCCTCAGTCCAGGTCGCATCAGATTATGAAGTAATGATCATGCAGTGCAAGCATGATGTAAATAGATGCACTTTCAAATGAACGCAAGCTACATGTGTGTTACATGTCAAGTACGAGTGTGCATCATAACAACAAATCATTTCATGAGTGCCAAATGAAGTATATGAACAACGTGAACATGCCATTGAATGTATAAACATGAATGCAAAAACAATAAATGTTCGAATGACAATCTGTTACTCACAGTGATTGGTTTTGTGACTTGATCCTGAATCAATGTGTGTTTTGATAACACCACAATGATCTGTAATGTAAGTGTGATAGTGAACATGTGTCAGTAATTGCTTAAATATTGTATTCTGAAAATTAAGTGAAAATGGGTTCAGATTTCGGACCACATCCGAATTCGGATGGTCCGAATTGTGGTTGGTCCGAAATTGGTCCTTGGTCCGAATTTAGTATGATCCGAAATGGGTGATCCGGATTTGGTTGAGTCCGAAATGGTCATGTGTCCGAAGCAGGCTAGTATCCGAAACATTGTGGGTCCGAAGTGGGGAGAGGTCCGAAATGGGGGATTTGTTCGAATTAGGTTGGGGATCCGAATTCATTGTTGGTCAGAACTCGGATAGATCCGAATTGGGATGGACCCGAATTCGGATGGTCCGAACCGAGTTCATCAGTCCGAGTTCATACTTAGTAAATTTTCCAGATTTACGTTTTTGACCATTTTGCATGTTTCTGAGTCTAATATTGCAAATGTGAACTTATATACACTATATCAACTTATAACATGTCATATTGTACCAAAATAACCCATTTATGTCCATTTTCTACAAGTCTTCGAAGAACACACACACTAAAACACACACTTAATTCCAAAATCACACTTAGACTTCGAATCTGATTCTGAATTTTTGTATACAACAACATACATGCTCGAATTCAGATAATCTATCATAATATATGACATGCATTAACATTTGCATCTTGAATCTTAGAAATCGGTTCACATAAAAACCGACTCAAAAACTTCAAAAATCCGTAATATAGGGAGATTGTTACCTTGATTTGATACTTGCAGTTGCTATAGTTCCTTAATTGCTACTTGTTTCCAAATTTTGCACTTGAAATCGTTGATTCTTGTGTGTTTCTTGGAGTAAAGCCGAGAGGAAGAGAGTAAAGAGAGAGAGCCGGTTAGAGAGAGAGAGTAGAGTGAGAGTGGATTTGATGAAATGAAGGGTTTTTCATCCCTTTTATTTGTATTTTGACTTATTTGCATAACACACCCCTCAACTACGTATTTTCTCATTTAACTGATATAATGATCAAAATAACTTAAATTGATTTAATTTTCCATAAGTACAATAATTGAGTCTTAAAATTGTAAATTACATATATTTGAAAATTGGGATGTTACAGCATGGGCTCCACCATGCCTATACTTCGTCCGCGAAGTCATGCTGCGCTAAACAAACTTGGGTACTTAGTCTTCATGTCCTCTTCTAATTCCCAAGTATGATTAGCTCCCCGATGATGCTTCCACTTGACCAGCACCATCCTGATTTCCTTGTTGCGGAGTTTCTTGACTTTTGTTTCCAATATGCACTCCGGTTCATCAACGAACCTTAGCCGTTCGTCAATCTTAATGTCCGAATGATCAGTCCATGGTTCCCTCTCGGGCACCAGACTCTTTCTTAAGTATCCTACGTGGAAGACCGGGTGAACTCCTGATAATTCTTCCGGCAAGTCCAAATGATAGGACTGATTCCCAATTCTTTCTAGTATCTTGAAGGGTCCTATGAATCGAGGTGATAGCTTTCCTCGCTTTACGAATCTTGTAACTCCCTTCATCGGGGAAACCTTCAAGTAGACCCAATCATCTTTTTGAAATTCTATCGCTTTGTGTCGGCGATCATGATAGTTCTTTTGTCGATCTTGTGCCGTTTTCATGTACTGCCGTATGAGTTGGATCTTTTCATTTGTTTCTTGTAGCAAAGCAGGACCAGCTATTGGAGTTTCTCCTGTTTCCCTCCAACAAGTTGGAGTCCTACACTTTCTGCCATACAGGAACTCGAACGGTGCCATCTTGATAGTGGAATGGTAACTATTGTTGTAGGAGAATTCAACCAGTGGAAGGTGATCGTCCCAGTTACCACCCAAATCCATGACACACGCTCTGAGCATGTCTTCTAGAGTTAGGATTGTTCTTTCACTTTGCCCATCAGATTGAGGTCTATAGGCAGTACTCATTGCGATACGAGTACCAAGACCGTTTTGCAGAGCAGTCCAGAAATTAGAAGTGAATCTACTATCTCGGTCGGAGACAATAGACTTAGACACACCATGCCTAATAACGATTTCGTTTACGTAGATCTGGGCAAGTCGATCCAGTGAGTAGGTTTCTCGGATTGGTATGAAGTGAGCAGATTTGGTTAATCGGTCTACAATGACCCAAATGGCGTCATGTTGACGACGAGTCTTAGGTAGCTTGGTTACGAAATCCATAGTAATATGGTCCCACTTCCATTCTGGGATAGGAAGAGGTTGCATACTACCATAGGGTTGTTGGTGCTCTGCTTTGACTAATCGACAAGTTCTGCACCTTTCTACAAATTGACCAACGTCTCTTTTCAACCCTGGCCACCAGAAGTCGGCTTTCAAGTCGTTGTACATTTTTGTGCTGTCAGGATGAATTGAGAACTTGGATTGATGAGCTTCCGCAAGAATTACATCTCGCATGTTCCCGAACTTAGGAACCCAAACTCTGCCATAAATACCCTTTAGTCCAGTTCCATCATCTTGCATTAATGGCAACTGAATTCTGATATCTTCGTCTTTAACATTCCCTTCTTTTAGGGCCTGTAACTGAGCAGCCCTAACATCATCTATAATAGTTGAGGTCAAAATTGTAGAAGTCAAGGCATAGCAATATGCCTTGCAGTATGCTTTTCGACTTAGAGCATCGGCCACTACGTTGGCCTTCCTTGGATGATAGAGAATCTCACAGTCGTAATCTTTTATCAGCTCCATTGACCTTCTTTGCCTCATATTCAAGTCCTTCTGACTGAATATGTATTTCAAACTCTTGTGGTCGGTGAAGAGCTGACACTTGGTTCCATACAAGTAGTGTCTCCATAACTTGATAGCGAAAGTCACAGCAGTCAGCTCTAGATCATGGGTAGAGTAATCTTTCTCATGTGGTTTGAGTTGTCTAGAAGCATAAGCTATGACGTTTCCTCTTTGCATTAGAACAGCACCCAAACCCATGCCTGATGCATCTGTATAGACAACAAAGTCTTCGTTCCCTTCAGGCAGGGCTAACACCGGTGCTTCACTTAGCAATTTCTTCAATTCGTCAAAGGCTACTTGCTGTTCTTCTTTCCAAAAGAAAGTAGCATTCTTGCGAGTAAGCTTTTTTAGCGGAACGGCGATCTTTGAGAAATCTTTGATGAATCGGCGGTAGTAACCAGCCAATCCCAGAAAACTACGAATTTCTGAGTCGTTGCGGGGTGATTCCCAGTTCTGGATAGCTTCGATCTTTGCAGGATCAATAGCAATCCCAGCACCAGATATCACGTGCCCCAAGAATTGGATCTGAATTGATTGTTTAAGAGGTACAAGTTAATAAAATAATTTATGATTAAGTATAAGGATCATGAAATTGTTTCGAATGTTGAGACGTACCTGCCTCAACCAAAATTCACACTTAGAGAATTTGGCATACAGTCGCTCTTTGCGTAGCAACTCTAGTAATTCTCTCAGATGTGCAGCATGATCCTCTTCAGGCTTTGAATATATGACAATGTCATCGATGAACACGATGACCGATTTGTCGAGCATTGGCCGGCAGACTCTGTTCATGAGATCCATGAAAGCAGCCGGCGCATTTGTAAGACCGAATGGCATTACCAGAAACTCGTAGTGTCCGTAACGAGTTCTGAAAGCCGTCTTTGGAATGTCATCAGAATGTACTTTGAGTTGGTGATAACCCGAACGAAGATCAATCTTCGAGAAGTAACTTGCGCCTTGTAACTGGTCGAAGAGATCATCAATCCGGGGCAACGGGTATTTGTTCTTGATTGTGACTTTATTGAGTTCTCGGTAATCGATGCACATACGTAATGTGCCATCTTTCTTCTTGACGAACAGAACAGGAGCGCCCCAAGGAGATGAACTTGGGCGTATGAAACCCTTGTCGAGCAACTCCTGTAACTGCTTCATCATTTCCTGCATTTCTGCAGGAGCTAGACGGTACGGAGCTTTTGCTATTGGAGCAGCTCCAGGGATGAGATCAATGTGGATTTCCACTTGACGATCAGGTAGCAATCCCGAGATATCTTCTGGAAAGACATCTGGAAATTCAGAAACAACGGGAACGGTAGAAGGAGATTGAACTTCAGCCTTTGCATCGACAGCGTAGGCTAAGTAAGCTGAACAACCCTTGGCAACGTGCTTTCGGGCTTTTGCAATTGAAATAAGGCATAAGTCGCCTTTGTGTCTATCACCATAAATGCATATGTCTCGGCCCTCGGGGGTGGTGATCTTTATCATTCTTTTCTTGCAAACGATTTGGGCCTCATTGTGAACTAACCAGTCCATACCTACTATGATATCGAATTCCCCGAACTCCATAGGGATCAGATCTATATTGAATACTACGTCTTCTACCAATAATGTACAATTCCTATACACTTTGTCTGCTTTTACTAACATATTACTAGCAGTCTCTATGTCAAGTACAAATTGCAGTTTGGAAGTTGGCATGTTAAATTGACGAGCAAATGTAGTGGAGACAAACGAACGATTTGCTCCAGAGTCAAACAGTACACGTGCAGGAATTGAATTTACATAAAACGTACCAGTGACCACCTCCGGGTCATCCTTTGCTTCTTCAGCTGTGATTTGGAACGCCCTTGTTGGAGCCCTTTGAGATTGATCCTTGCGAGCCGTGGAAGCTACAGAAGATCTTGCTGTTGATTGTGGAGCATTCTGATCTCGTGGGGGTTTCGGGCAGTCCCTTGAGAAATGGCCAAGTCTGTGGCAGTTGTAGCATGCATCATCTTTTCGTGGACAATGCTCCCAGTGATGGCCTTTCTGCCCACAGCAGAAACAATACATGTCCCGAGTCTTGCACTCCCCAGAGTGCGCTTTTCTGCATCGTCTGCAGTCTCTCATTTCTGAACTGGCCGAAAAGGCCCTTCCTTTCTTTGGTGATGAAGACTGTTGATGGGATTGAGGAGAGAATCGGGAGGATCCAGACTCCCGCTGCCTTTTTGGCGGCGACGGTTGAGTCGGTGGTGCGGCGGCTGACCCGATTACGTATCCAGATAATAAGACAATCTGCTCCACGTTTCGAGCAGCCTCGAGTAATCCAGCAAAAGTTGTATACCGAACCCCACTCATGGTTCGGCGTATCTCATAATCTAGTCCGGCCTCAAACCGGGCTATTTTTCTCTCTTCTGTGTCAACTTGATGCGGTGCGAACAGACTTAATCGGGTGAACTCAACGGCATATTGTGTAACCGTTTTCGTTCCCTGAGTTAAGTTCAGGAATTTTGCCTCGAGACGTCGCTTCTCGTCGGCTGGACAGTACTGTTGAGAAAACACTTCCTTAAACTCGCTCCATGACATGTGTGATACTACCTCCATCGTCAACACATGTGTCATTGCGTCCCACCACATAACAGCGTCCCTTGCAAACATAGCGGTTGCAAAGCGGACCATGTCTTTATCAGCGCAGTCGCTGATCCTGAAAGTTCTTTCTGTGGTGGTGATCCATTCCAATGCAGTCACAGCATCACCGGTTCCATCAAAAGTAACAGCCCCGTTACTTTTGAAGTCCTTAAACCTACAACCCCTTGATCGGTTAGAAGACCCAATGTCTTGTCTTTCCTCTTGATCGTACTGTTGTTGTTCCTTGTTCTTTCGCTTATCGGCCTTTCGTTTTGCCTCGGCCTCATCTCTGGCCCTTAACTGATCAGCAAATGACTGAGCCTGCTCAGCCATTCGTTTGGATTGTAGCTCATTGTTTTGTTCCATGAGAGCTTGCATCATCTGGAACATTTGCTGAGGAGTCATATCGTCTCCTGACATGTTCTGAAATATAACAACTTATATTTAGAACATTTATTTGTAAGTCCTAAGTGTACAGTTACCCTTTGTGTTTCCCCGTGTGCATGTCAATCCTATCTTAGTTCAGATCATTACTTAGAAGTTCATTCTAATATCATAACCTAAGTTTGAGTCCAAGTCCTCGCGGACACTTGAAACCTCAAACTAATGCTCTGATACCAAACTGAGACGTCCTCATGATAAATTAATGATATAACTGTAATCTCCAGGATCGACTAACAACCCAATGAGTATCATAATAATTGAAATTGAATACTTAAATTAGAATTAAGCAAATCCACACTAAAGCAATAGAATACATGTCTACGATGATAAAAGTCTAACTATTACATCAACATAATTGTTTTAGAAGTAATGAATCCCAGCCCAAAGCTATTACATTCAAGTACCAATAGCTTCTATAGTCTCCGGGATATTGATTTGATATGCTTAAGTGGAAGGTCCAGCTACACTTTTGCCTTTGCCTGAAACAATGTGAGTCAACAGTAAGCTAAATGCTTAGTGAGATAACAGATTATGCATACAACAAATATTTCTTTACAAACAATGCTTAACCATGGGCAGTGTAAGCCCCATGTATGTGAAAACGGCAGTGAAAGCCTCAATGTGTGAGTAAACCATGCAGTGCTAGCATGGGGTGGCAGTTCAATATGCTGATCGGGGATGTGCCGAACCTGATGGGATACGAGTGGGATGATCAGTCCCCGACAGTGGCCTGCTGTCAGCCCCAGTCCAGGTCGCATCGGATTATGAAGTAATGATCATGCAGTGCAAGCATGATGTAAATAGATGCACTTTCAAATGAACGCAAGCTACATGTGTGTTACATGTCAAGTACGAGTGTGCATCATAACAACAAATCATTTCATGAGTGCCAAATGAAGTATATGAACAACGTGAACATGCCATTGAATGTATAAACATGAATGCAAAAACAATAAATGTTCGAATGACAATCTGTTACTCACAGTGATTGGTTTTGTGACTTGATCCTGAATCAATGTGTGTTTTGATAACACCACAATGATCTGTAATGTAAGTGTGATAGTGAACATGTGTCAGTAATTGCTTAAATATTGTATTCTGAAAAATTAAGTGAAAATGGGTTCTGATTTCGGACCACATCCGAATTCGGATGGTCCGAATTGTGGTTGGTCCGAAATTGGTCCTTGGTCCGAATTTAGTATGATCCGAAATGGGTGATCCGGATTTGGTTGAGTCCGAAATGGTCATGTGTCCGAAGCAGGCTAGTATCCGAAACATTGTGGGTCCGAAGTGGGGAGAGGTCCGAAATGGGGGATTTGTTCGAATTAGGTTGGGGATCCGAATTCATTGTTGGTCCGAACTCGGATAGATCCGAATTGGGATGGACCCGAATTCGGATGGTCCGAACCGAGTTCATCAGTCCGAGTTCATACTTAGTAAATTTTCCAGATTTACGTTTTTGACCATTTTGCATGTTTCTGAGTCTAATATTGCAAAGTGAACTTATATACACTATATCAACTTATAACATGTCATATTGTACCAAAATAACCCATTTATGTCCATTTTCTACAAGTCTTCGAAGAACACACACACTAAAACACACACTTAATTCCAAAATCACACTTAGACTTCGAATCTGATTCTGAATTTTTGTATACAACAACATACATGCTCGAATTCAGATAATCTATCATAATATATGACATGCATTAACATTTGCATCTTGAATCTTAGAAATCGGTTCACATAAAAACCGACTCAAAAACTTCAAAATTCCGTAATATAGGGAGATTGTTACCTTGATTTGATACTTGCAGTTGCTATAGTTCCTTAATTGCTACTTGTTTCCAAATTTTGCACTTGAAATCGTTGATTCTTGTGTGTTTCTTGGAGTAAAGCCGAGAGGAAGAGAGTAAAGAGAGAGAGAGAGAGCCGGTTAGAGAGAGAGTAGAGTGAGAGTGGATTTGATGAAATGAAGGGTTTTTCATCCCTTTTATTTGTATTTTGACTTATTTGCATAACACACCCCTCAACTACGTATTTTCTCATTTAACTGATATAATGATCAAAATAACTTAAATTGATTTAATTTTCCATAAGTACAATAATTGAGTCTTAAAATTGTAAATTACATATATTTGAAAATTGGGATGTTACAAAGCCCAAGTCCATCGGGTCGTCGTCGAGATCCATAAGTGCATCAATCATCTCATTTATCTCAGACTCTGTAGGTTTAGACGAACTGGCCTCTCCTTCTTTAGCTCCTGATTGCCTAGGCTCCCTCTGAGACTGAGCATCCTGAGCAGCAGAAAAATCTACTGGCTCATTCTGTCTTTGAGTGCTGGGATCATTGCCGTGGTCATCTTCATCATTACCATCATCATCCCTCCGCACTTCTTGATCACGGCACGATGTCTCCCCCTGAGCCTTTATATTTTTCAGTAATTGCTCAATTAGGGAGCGCATCGACCTTATTTCAGCTGCTTGATCAGCGACAAAAGATTTTAGCTCCAAGTTCTCTTCCTGCACTTTGTCCACTATCTTTTTCAGAACGGCATTCTCGTTATCTAGATTTGCATTGTGCTTCTGAATCTCACCGATTGCCGTTGTTAGGCCTAAGATCTGGATCTGCTGAAAGTCAACTCTGTCTTTTAGCTGCAAAAATCTTTGATTTTCTGTGTATGTGGATGAGGTAGATGGGATGGATTGAATTGGAGTTGGAATGATCGGTGATGGGATATATGGTTCAGCCTGTGGTGGTGATGGTGGTATGGTGGATTGAGTAGGTGGAGGTTGGACTGTTTCTGGCTGTGCTACTGAAGCGGAAGTAGCTCCTTGCATAAAGCGATGACGCTTAGCCCTCTGCATCGTCACTAATGGAGCAATCTCTTCTTCTTCGAAATCAGAGTCATCTGACTCTCTTGATGCTCTCCGCCTCGAAGCTTCTTCATTCACTACCAGTCTTGACCCATAAGTTCCTATCTGAACTGTTGGTTCTGCTGTAACCGATTCTGGAGCTTCAACCTCTATTTCCTCCATATCATCAGACTCAGTAGCTGACGATGACCAATCATTACGGGTCTGTTCAGGTTGATATTCTTCAACTTGCCTAAAAACATCTTCTTCTCCTTCCGGAGGCTCTAGTAATTGATCAATCAGTTCAGCAGTTATTGCTTCATTTGCATGAGGCCCAGAAGCCCAGATTTCTTCCAAAGTTTGGGCTATCTGCTCAGATTCTGGTGCGGCACTTGAAGGCCCTGCCTCTTGTACCGGCTGTTGACTTGTCGAAGGCCTAGCTGCCTGAATTTGACTCGCAGATGTTCTTTGGCGGCGCCTTTGTTGCTGAGCGCGCGGTTGCTGCTGTCGTTGTTGAGGCTGTCGAAGCGGAACTTCTACTTCACCTGCCCAGTTGGCATTATCTAGTGCCTCAAAGTTCCTGTCGATAACTGCTCCAAACAAAGGTCTCTCGACCGGAACCGCCAACCTTCCTCTGTGCGCAGAACAGTCAGCAAAAATCCTTTTATCCATGACCGCCACACTTTGAATCTCATTTAACTGCGGCAAATTTGGCAAAAAGTGCCGGATGAGCATCATTATAAAACGAGGATACAAAAGAAATCTCTGCTGCTCTGGAGCCGTTATTTGATGAACGAACTCCGAGAAAAACATCTCCGAAAAGCTGAAGCGGCGATTATAAACTAAAGCGATCATCCCGGATTGGATCTTCGAGACGATATAATCGAATCCAGCTTTCTTGGCCGCAAAACAGACCATAAACACATGTGCCAAAAATCTCCATTGACCTATTAGCCCGCTCTTCATATACGATGTTTTAGTAACATCCAAGCTGTAGCCCATCCGCAGAAACGCTGCCTGCCTAATACTTAAGGGAAAGTCAATAGGCCCAGACTCTTCTTCCTGAGATGCTAGCTGCAGAACCTGACGCAGCATATCAGCAGAGAACACCAATGGCTGTCCTGCTATTCTTGTTCTCAGAACTGTTGGAGTGACGGAACAGTCAACTTGTAAGTGCTCGTAAAACTGTCGTACATATGGAATAATGATCTGAATGTTATGAGATAAAGCAAATGCAATCCTAGATTCTACTAGAAAATCCAACATCTGTCGAAAACCCTGCGCCTCAGGGATATAATGGTCGGGGGGAATGACCATATTATGCTTCGGCACAAAAACTCTATCAGCCATATCTGCACAATAGATAAATTATCAGAATTATTAAAAATCAATAAACTTGCTTAAATTCAAATTTGTTTTATTCTGAACTTGTTTAAGTACAAAATCTAACACAAATGAATTTCAACAAGTTTAATTAAATTTAAATTGAATAATTCAAATAAAATGACAGATTCGAATGGACAGATTCGAAGAAACCCCTTTTCGAGTTTGATGCCACACTCGAATCTAATGACCTTCTCGAGTTTATTGACAAACTCGAGAATGGTTTTGAACAGATTCGAAATGTTGGCCCAAATCATCACCAAAACCCATGATTTTAACCTTTTAGGCCTCAGAAAATTACATACATTAGCCCTACTAGGTACTAATCACAGTTATATGCATTTAATTTGACTATTTACCGGTCCAAACTTTGTAATTTTGAAACACACGATTTTGACCTATAAACTTTCAAATATCGGTGATTTTTGGCTTAAATGGTGTATAAAACTACATGAATCTTGTACAACCCAGTTGATTATACCTAGATGTATCAGTAGAATCGAACACTTTAGCAAGAAACTCGACAAATTGTCATTTTTGTTGAAAACGGTAGACTCGAGCAGATAGATTCGAAATCGCCAATAGATTCGAGAGCATAGATTCGAAAACAGTAATGACTTAATGACGTTACTGTTAACCTATTTATACCACCTACATTCGAGTCTATGGCCACTTTCGAATCTACTGACAGATTCGAGGTTACCCCAATTCGAGTTTAACCTAAACTCGAATTTGCCCTGAATCTTAGAAAATTTCAAAAATTTTAAAATAACTTCAACTTTTTCAACTTTTTCAATTTTATTGTATAACATGATAAACTATGCCAAATCTTTTACCCTAAGCACAAGATTTTTCACGCAAATGGTTTTATTTTATCCAACTATGATGGCACCCCAGTATTTTGACCTTTTCGCTAAGTAAAAATAAATAAAAAATAAAATAAAATAAAATAAACTAATATAAATAATAAAAATAAATAAAAATAAATAGTTAAAAATTAAAATTTTAAAGATTTTTGAACCAAAAAATTTAACTTAGACTTAAACTAACTTGTAACAACCCAGCTTGTTGATCAGTTATGTAATAATGAATTTTGAGATAATAATATAAGTTATGTAATAATGAATTTTGAGATAATAATATAATCTTGCTATATTATTTGTAATTTGCAAATAATGATTAAGAATGAAAATTTATTAAGGAAATATAATTTTAAATTATATTTATGATTTAATTGAGTAAAATAAAAGAGATGTATTATACAAAAATAGAAGTGGGTTAAAATTAAATAAGATATAAAAACCGAAATTATGATCAATTAAGATCACTAATTTCAATTTTACTCTCTCTCTCTAATCTCTCACTAACTCTCGGCTATCTCAACAAATTCAACAAGAAATCCATAAATTTTGCAAGGAATTTGGAATTGAAGTTAAGGAGGAGTTACAACAACAATTAATCAACAAGGAACTACAAGATTTGAGGTAATTCTTGACTTAAATTTCAAGAATTTAAGATTTTGGTTCGGTTTGGTGAAGAACCGAAACCAAAGAATTAAAATGAGAATTTATATGTTGCATGTATAGGATTTTAGTAGATAATGATAAAATTATGCATATAAAAGTGACAGAAACTAAAATCATGAGTTGGATCATTCAAAATTAATTAAGAATCGGAATTTTTGGACAAAAATGTGTTCTTGACAAATTTCATATTTTTGGCATGATCTTGATTAAATTAAGATGTTTTTGACCAAAGAAATTATATAAAAATACTCAAATAATGTTAATACAACTTTATATAACATTGCATGTTAATAAAGAGTGTTTTTGAGATTTATTATGTAAAATCCGTATGAGTATAGCCAAGAACACCAAGAACAAATCTGGAAATTTATGAACATGAAGGATCCGAATTCGGATATGTCCGAATTCGGATGATGCACCACTTCGGTTCCCAATTCGGATATTAATTCGGATCTGGCATGGTCCCGATTTCGGATATAACATCTCGGATCTTGAAGGATCCGAATTCGGTGCCTATATTGATCCTAATTCGGTCAAATGCTTAATTCGGATGAAGCCAATTCGGGTACCATTTCGGATATATGCTAATTCGGATGTCCGGATCCGGATGACCCGAATCCGGATCCCAATCCGGGCTTATCCGAAATTATGATCCGAAAATCCAACTTCTATGAATTTTTGACATTTCAATAAATTAAATGATTTATATATATATATATATATATATATATATATATATATATATATATATATATATATATATATATATATATATATAAGAAAAAGAGAACTTATGAGAATTTAATGAAAGATTGACAAGATATCAGTTATCAGAATCAGATAGAATTACAGATTTTAATGACCAAAAGAAATAATGAAATTCCATGATAATGATGATGATACAGACGATGAAATTAACATGATATTATCATGAATGAATTTGAACAGGTTCAGTTATTATCTGAACAAAGATTTAAAGACTTAAAGACTTGAAAGCGGGTCTCTGATTTGAAAAGAATTGACAGATTACAGATTGACAAAATCCTGAGATAACTCAGGTGGCAGATTCATATATCTGTTTGACCAAGACCCAGACCTGTGAGTTATAGATATTCAGATTGAACATGCATAGATCCGGTTGAGATATATTGATGCTGTAGATTTATTGACATTCATTTATCAGCTGGATTGAGACCTGTGCACACCATGGTTGGGTGTTGCCCAGTGAATCATGATAGCTATTTGATTATCTTTTCATATTGCATTTAATATTGCTTCAGACTTTGCTTTATGATTCATTGCTATCATGACTTCTAAGACATATGCTTACATCATTGATCAGACATTTGATAGATTGATTCAGCTTGACTAGCCCTTATGGTCTATTGTTCTAGACCCGGCTATTTCACCAGTTCTTATGAACTTGGTAATGACCTCCGATGTTCCGCCATATTGACTTACTGGTAGCTAGCCCAGTATGTGGCTGATCCCCACGATTTAAGCGTGAGTGTGGCTTGAACATCATCCGATTCTATGATTCTATATCTCAATCATGAGGGCTGTAGTGGCAGCCAAGACATATCACGCTAAGACTAATGACTCCGCTTGACACGCATGTTGATATTGAAAATCTATAAACTCACTAAGCTTGCTTACAGATGTTGCATTAATATTTTACAGGAAAAGCCAAAGGAAAATCACCTGCAGGACCTAGTACTTAGGTCATTCAAGATCCAAGTTTTGAAGCTTTCTTAGACCACTACTCAACAAACTCTCTGGTACTGATTGGAAGACAGCAAATGTGGTGGTTCTGGGTAGACTTGACGTGATGTATGATGTTATGACTAGATTAGATGTTACCCTTTTATAACTTTAAATTGAAATATGTAATCTGTATCCTAATATGTAATGTACATGTAATTTTTAATTCCGCAATTAATTACCCTATCTTAGTATGGTTGATATCGTATTGCATGAATGTGGGACCTAGACTAGTGAGCACTGCCCCGTAAGGGGTGGTCTTCACAGGATGGTATCAGAGCACTAGTTTGAGTGAATCAAGTATTACGTGAGTATACTTGATCTCAAACTGAAGCAATACATATGTATCAATCATTTAGGCGGTTTGAACTGAGATAGGATGTACAGACTGTTAGGATGGGAAAAAGGGTACATAGATCTAAGTCTATAAACTGATAGTTAATTGATTTTAATTTTCAGTAGAAGATGTCAGGATCAGGATCAGGTGATATTCCCAGCAACATGAATCCACAACAAATGTTTGAAATGATGCAACAACTTCTAGCCCAACACTCAGAACAACAGAACGAAATAATGCAAGAACAGTTTCAGGCCAGAGATGAGGCCGAAGCTAAAAGACGCGAAGAAAAGAAAAATAAGAGAAAAGAAAAGCAAGTCCAGACCAATGAATCTGATTCTGATAAATCTAATCCTGAAACCCAAACTGCTCAGCCAAAAGGCTGCAAATTTAAAGATTTCAAAGCGAGCGGTGCCCTGAACTTCGAGGGTACAGTTAATCCGAATCAGGCGATGGATTGGATTAGTCACACTGAAGAAATCTTCAGGATTTCTGATTGTTTAGACTCGAAGAAAGTAAGTTATGCGTCTGCACTATTTGTGGGAGCTGCTCGTGCCTGGTGGAAAACCCAACGAAGTATCTATGGTGAGGAGGTGATTCAGACTTT
Organism: Centrapalus pauciflorus; assembly: GCA_020465985.1. NCBI lineage: Eukaryota > Viridiplantae > Streptophyta > Magnoliopsida > Asterales > Asteraceae > Centrapalus > Centrapalus pauciflorus. The sequence goes on from JAANYP010003725.1 coordinate 652,190, forward strand.
AGAATGGGAGCAGTTTCTTGATATGTTCAACGCAAAATACTGTCCAGTCGACCAACAAGATAAGATGGAAGTCTAATTAATGCAGCTAACTCAGGGGACAAAGACTGTTGATGAATATGAGCACGAATTCTCAAGACTATGCGGCTACTCTTCCTATCAAGTAGCTACCGAGGAAAGAAAGATGAATAGATTTCGTGTAGGACTTAATCCAAGATACAGGCATCCGATGAGCGCTATCAAATATAAGAGTTATCTGGAAATGGTAGAAGCAGCAAGACAGATCGAGCGAGGATACTTAGAGTACGGCGATCAGCTTTATGCTCCGTCTACTAACCCGATGAATCCGTCTCCTCCAAAGAAACAAAGATTTGGCAGATTCTTTAAGCCAAATAAGTCTCAGTCACAATCTCAGCAATTTCATCAACATAGTTCACCGCAGAAAGCACAAGCTTATTCCCTAACGAACGAGCCACGATTCTGCAAGCGATGCAGAAAGTCACATATGGGGTTGTGCAATCCAGAAGATGTTACTTGTTTTGCGTGCAATATGATCGGTCACAGCAGTGAGGAATGTCCACAGCAGGGACGAGGATGTGCGAAATGTGGTAAGAGAGGACACTTCATGTACCAGTGTCGAAGCGGGCAACGTTATCAGTCTCAATCATCATCAGGAGGTTCTACGGGGAAAAGTTCTGCTGCAACGCCGACTGCACGGACTCGAGCTTTCCAAATAACAGCCGAGGAAGCAAAAGAAACACCTGACGTAGTTACCGGTATGTTCTTGCTTAACTCTATTCCTACTCGAGTACTATTTGATTCCGGCGCGAGTCGTTCTTTCATATCGACTTCTTTTGCATCAAGATTACATAAGTCTCCATCAAAGCTATCTGTGATACTAGACATTGAGACAGCTAGTAACAATTTTGTTATGGCTGATTCCGTTTATCGAAACTGCACACTACTTGTTGATAATATCGTATTTAATCTCGACCTCATCCCGATTCCGTTAAAAGAATTTGATGTCATCATCGGCATGGATTGGCTAATGAATAACGAGGCTACAATTATCTGCAACCGGCGAGTCATCAGAATCAAGTCTTCAGACGGCCGAGTACTTGAGATCAAGGGCGAGAAGCGGAAAGGTGCACATTGTTTCATATCTGTTGAAAAAGCGCATAAGTACTTATCAAAGGGTCACGAATCTTATATTTGTTATGTTTCATCTGAATCCAACTCTGAAAGGAAATCTTTGTCCGATATTCCTATCGTCTGTGAATTCCCAGACGTATTCCCTGACGATATTTCCGGAGTGCCACCGGAACGTCAAGTCGAGTTCAGTATAGACTTGGTTCCTGGTGCGGCTCCTATTGCAAAAGCTTCATACAGACTTGCACCTGCAGAAATGCAGGAAATGTCAAAGCAACTGCAAGAGCTGTTAGAGAAAGGGTTTATCCGACCGAGTTCTTCTCCGTGGGGTGCACCAGTTCTATTTGTTAAAAAGAAAGACAGAACTTTCCGTATGTGCATCGACTATCGCGAGTTGAACAAGGTTACCATAAAGAATAAATATCCACTGCCCATGATTGATGATCTGTTTGACCAACTACAAGGAGCTAGTTATTTCTCAAAGATAGATCTCCGTTCTGGGTATCATCAGTTGAAAGTTAGAAATGAGGATATACCGAAGACACCTTTCCGTACAAGATACGGTCATTACGAATTTCTCGTAATGCCGTTTGGATTAACGAATGCACCAGCGGCGTTCATGGATCTCATGAATCGCGTGTGCAGACCAATGTTGGATAAATCCGTTATCGTGTTCATAGACGATATTCTGATTTACTCCAAAATGGAGGCTGATCATTCCGTTCATCTGCGACAGTTGCTAGAGTTGTTAAGAAAAGAAAGACTCTACGCAAAGTTTTCTAAGTGCGAATTCTGGCTCAGACAGGTATAATCTCTATTATATATGTCTTGAGCTGTTTTCCTTAACTATTCTATGATTCACATCAGAATTTGAATTTCTATTTTGATTCTTATAGATCCAGTTCCTTGGCCATGTTGTTTCTGGCGAAGGGATTTCCGTTGATCCTTCGAAAGTCGAGGCCGTTCAGAAATGGCAAACGCCTCGTAATGCCTCTGAAATCCGAAGTTTCCTTGGATTGGCCGGTTATTATCGGCGATTCATAAAGGACTTCTCAAAGATTGCTGTGCCGCTTACAATGCTAACACGAAAGAATACTCCTTTCGTTTGGTCCAATAAACAGCAAGAGGCATTTGATATTCTGAAGCAAAAGTTGATTCAAGCGCCGATCCTAGCCTTGCCAGAAGGTAATGATGATTTCGTTGTTTATAGCGACGCATCTGGTACTGGCTTAGGATGTGTTCTGATGCAAAGGGGAAAAGTAATTGCCTATGCTTCAAGGCAATTAAAAGACTATGAGAAAAGTGCACCAACTCATGATCTTGAGTTGGCTGCTGTTACCTTTGCGCTGAAGATCTGGCGTCACTATCTATATGGGACTCGGTGTCAGCTCTACACCGATCATAAGAGTCTCAAATACCTTTTCACTCAAAAAGATCTGAACATGAAACAACGTCGATCCTTGGAGCTTATTAAGGATTATGATTGCGAGATCCTATATCATCCCGGCAAAGCAAATGTTGTCGCGGATGCTTTAAGTAGGAAAGTTTATCCGGAAAAGTGCTGCTATGCCCTGACTCCAGTTATATTCTCTTCTGATCTTATTGAAGACATCAGAGTTGCTCAAACTGAAGCACTGAAAGAAGAGAATATTGATTCTGAAAATCTTAAAGGGCAATTACAATTTCTAACTCTGAATCATTTGGGACTTCACTGTCTCAAGGGAAACCGAATCTGGGTTCCTAAGTATGGTTCAATTCGCAGCACTCTTCTATCTGAAGCTCACCAGTCCAAATTATCTGTTCATCCTGGCAGCTCAAAGATGTACTTTGATCTGAAAGCTGATTACTGGTGGCCAGGAATGAAGAAAGACATCGGTCGATGTGTTGAAAGCTGCAGAATCTGTCAGATGGTTAAGGCAGAACACCAGAAACCCTTCGGGGATATGCAACCACTGCCAGTTCCTGAATGGAAGTGGGAACATATAACTATGGATTTCATTACAAAGCTGCCTAAAACCAAAAGACAACACGACTCCATCTGGGTAGTCGTGGATCGATTAACGAAATCAGCTCACTTCATACCGATGAAGGAAACATATTCCCTCGATAGATTGGCACAGCTATACATCACTGAAATCATTTCTCGTCACGGTGTGCCAAAGTCTATCGTATCAGATCGTGATAGTCGTTTCACTTCGAGATTCTGGCAAGCACTGCAAGAAGGGATGGGTATTCGGATTTCTATGAGTACTGCTTATCATCCAAGTGCAGATGGTCAGAGTGAGCGTACTATCCTTACTCTTGAAGATATGCTTCGTGCCTGCGTTCTTGATCTGGGTGGTAACTGGGATGACCACTTGCCGTTGATCGAATTCTCATATAATAACAGTTATCATTCTACGATCAAGATGGCTCCTTTTGAAGCTTTGTACGGAAGAAAGTGCAGAACTCCTACCTGTTGGCGCGAAACAGGCGAATCGCCAATAGCTGGTCCTGCCCTTCTACAGTTGACTCATGAGAAGATTCAACTCTTCAGAAGGAACATACTCGAAGCTCAAAGCAGGCAGAAGTCATATTATGATAACAGACACAGATCAATAAGCTTTGCAGTTAACGATTGGGTGATGTTGAAAATATCCCCAATGAAGAATGTGGTGAGATTCATAAAGGGAAACAAGCTAGCTCCGAGATTTATTGGTCCGTTCAAGATTGTTGAAAAGATTGGGAATCAGTCTTATCGTCTTGATCTACCAGCGGACTTAGCTGGAATACATCCTGTATTCCATGTTAGTCACTTGAGAAAGAGTTTAGCAGACGAAAGAGAAGTGCAGATACCACACGTTAACTTGCACATTGATGAGAAGCTTCGCGTGGTTGAAGAGCCAGAACGTATTCTGGACTCGAAGACCAAAAAGCTTCGGAATAAAGAAATACAGATGGTGCTTGTCTAGTGGAAACACCACAAAGGTTCGCATCAGTCTTGGGAATCCAGAGATGTCATGAAAGCAACATATCCTAGTCTGTTCGAACATAGCTAACTTCGAGGACGAAGTTTGTGCGTGGTGGAGCCCATTCTGTAACAACCCAGCTTGTTGATCAGTTATGTAATAATGAATTTTGAGATAATAATATAATCTTGCTATATTATTTGTAATTTGCAAATAATGATTAAGAATGAAAATTTATTAAGGAAATATAATTTTAAATTATATTTATGATTTAATTGAGTAAAATAAAAGAGATGTATTATACAAAAATAGAAGTGGGTTAAAATTAAATAAGATATAAAAACCGAAATTATGATCAATTAAGATCATTAATTTCAATTTTACTCTCTCTCTCTAATCTCTCACTAACTCTCGGCTATCTCAACAAATTCAACAAGAAATCCATAAATTTTGCAAGGAATTTGGAATTGAAGTTAAGGAGGAGTTATAACAACAATTAATCAACAAGGAACTACAAGATTTGAGGTAATTCTTGACTTAAATTTCAAGAATTTAAGATTTTGGTTCGGTTTGGTGAAGAACCGAAACCAAAGAATTAAAATGAGAATTTATATGTTGCATGTATAGGATTTTAGTAGATAATGATAAAATTATGCATATAAAAGTGATAGAAACCAAAATCATGAGTTGGATCATTCAAAATTAATTAAGAATCGGAATTTTTGGACAAAAATGTGTTCTTGACAAATTTCATATTTTTGGCATGATCTTGATTAAATTAAGATGTTTTTGACCAAAGAAATTATATAAAAATACTCAAATAATGTTAATACAACTTTATATAATATTGCATGTTAATAAAGAGTGTTTTTGAGATTTATTATGTAAAATCCGTATGAGTATAGCCAAGAACACCAAGAACAAATCTGGAAATTTATGAACATGAAGGATCCGAATTCGGATATGTCCGAATTCGGATGATGCACCACTTCGGTTCCCAATTCGGATATTAATTCGGATCTGGCATGGTCCCGATTTCGGATATAACATCTCGGATCTTGAAGGATCCGAATTCGGTGCCTATATTGATCCTAATTCGGTCAAATGCTTAATTCGGATGAAGCCAATTCGGGTACTATTTCGGATATATGCTAATTCGGATGTCCGGATCCGGATGATCCGAATCCGGATCCCAATCCGGGCTGATCCGAAATTATGATCCGAAAATCCAACTTCTATGAATTTTTGACATTTCAATAAATTAAATGATTTATATATATATATATATATATATATATATATATATATATATATATATATATATATATATATATATATATATATATATATATATATATATATAAGAAAAAGAGAACTTATGAGAATTTAATGAAAGATTGACAAGATATCAGTTATCAGAATCAGATAGAATTACAGATTTTAATGACCAAAAGAAATAATGAAATTCCATGATAATGATGATGATACAGACGATGAAATTAACATGATATTATCATGAATGAATTTGAACAGGTTCAGTTATTATCTGAACAAAGATTTAAAGACTTAAAGACTTGAAAGCGGGTCTCTGATTTGAAAAGAATTGACAGATTACAGATTCACAAAATCCTGAGATAACTCAGGTGGCAGATTCATATATCTGTTTGACCAAGACCCAGACCTGTGAGTTATAGATATTCAGATTGAACATGCATAGATCCGGTTGAGATATATTGATGATGTAGATTTATTGACATTCATTTATCAGCTGGATTGAGACCTGTGCACACCATGGTTGGGTGTTGCCCAGTGAATCATGATAGCTATTTGATTATCTTTTCATATTGCATTTAATAATTGCTTCAGACTTTGCTTTATGATTCATTGCTATCATGACTTCTAAGACATATGCTTACATCATTGATCAGACATTTGATAGATTGATTCAGCTTGACTAGCCCTTATGGTCTATTGTTCTAGACCCGGCTATTTCACCAGTTCTTATGAACTTGGTAATGACCTCCGATGTTCCGCCATATTGACTTACTGGTAGCTAGCCCAGTATGTGGCTGATCCCCACGATTTAAGCGTGAGTGTGGCTTGAACATCATCCGATTCTATGATTCTATATCTCAATCATGAGGGCTGTAGCGGCAGCCAAGACATATCACGCTAAGACTAATGACTCCGCTTGACACGCATGTTGATATTGAAAATCTATAAACTCACTAAGCTTTGCTTACAGATGTTGCATTAATATTTTACAGGAAAAGCCAAAGGAAAATCACCTGCAGGACCTAGTACTTAGGTCATTCAAGATCCAAGTTTTGAAGCTTTCTTAGACCACTACTCAACAAACTCTCTGGTACTGATTGGAAGACAGCAAATGTGGTGGTTCTGGGTAGATTTGACGTGATGTATGATGTTATGACTAGATTAGATGTTACCCTTTTATAACTTTAAATTGAAATATGTAATCTGTATCCTAATATGTAATGTACATGTAATTTTTAATTCCGCAATTAAATTCCCTATCTTAGTATGGTTGACATCGTATTGCTATTTGTGGGACCTAGACTAGTGAGCACTGCCCCGTAAGGGGTGGTCTTCACAATACTTATTAAAATTTACAACCTATGCTAAACACTTAACAAAATACTTTTGATGAGCATAGTCAAAGAAAGGTTCAATCAGATAGCGGTGTCAGATACTCACTTTCAGTACTTAAACTTTCACACTTTGGAATTTTTGATTCCTTTGATTTTTTGTCGTGAAATACCCATTTAGCCGATTGTCGGTATTTTACCCCTATAAACATGCTACATTTCGGAATATCCCTTGGCATTTTTATTGATCATGAAATTATATTACGTGACTCAGACATAGACATACTTTTATGATCAAGGCATACAGACAAAGATTCTAACTTGTTGGTATTTGCAAACTTTCTTTAAAAGACAAACATCGGACACAGGTCTGTATTTTCATACAACAAAGTGTCTTAGTTTGACTTAAAGTTTATTTTAAAGCTAGCAAGACAGCGGTGACAGGTCTGTACCGACGTACAACAAAGCGACTTATCTTGCTAACCCGAATCTAAACAGAGGCAACAGGTCTGTACTTACGTACAACAGAGTTACATGTTTTCGACTCTCAATTTTGTATGATTTTTCTATTCTTTCCATTTTAAGATGTATTTGATGATGCTATACATCCCCAGAAAGTTTGCATGCCTCATTTAGACTCAAAGTTTGTATGTCTTGTACATAAAATTTAAGACCGATTGGTCATACATCTAAGTTAGCGACACGTCTGACTTTTTCTTGAATATTTTATTAGCCTTGAGATTTCCTATTTGTATTATGCCTAACAACACATCAAACTAAAACAAAGTATAACACTTTAGAATTTAGGTGCATTATGTGTGAAAGCCTAAACACTTAGAGTTTGTAACGACTGCGCTAATTTTCGTCACTTTGAACCTATGTATCTAAGTCTTAACTCTTTTTCTGATATTCTCTTTTTTTGTATTTTTATGATTTTCTCTCTTTTTTCTTTTGTTTTTCATACGAAATAGCAATAAAAGAAGATAACTTACTAACTTACTAAAAATAGAAACTATCCTAAATTAGCAGACTTACCATAAAAAGAAAGAAATATTACCTCTACAAAAAGAAATAAACTACCACTAAGGTCAAATTACTCTGGGTTGCGCATTCCATTTAGTTGAATTAAATATTCAAACCGTGACTTATCAAATGCTTGGGTAAATAAATCAGCATTATTATCGTCCGTTGCCACTTTTACCAATTTGATTAAGTTCTTTTCAGCCCAATCACGAATAAAATGATGCCTTATGTCTATGTGCTTTGTTTTACTGTGTTTAACTGGATTGTTAGTTATAGCAATTGTAGATTGATTGTCTATCCTAATGGGAGTTTGAGTATAAGCCAAACCGTAATCCCGCAATTGTTGTTGTATCCACGGAACCTGTGAGCAGCAACTACCAGCAGCAACATACTCGGCCTCGCACGTTGACACGACTACCGACGTCTGTTTCTTGCATTGCCAGGATACCAATCTCCTTCCTAGGTATTGACAACCTCCAGTTGTTGATTTGCGCGTCAAGCTGCATCCTCCGTAGTCAGAATCCGTGAATGCCTCCAACTCTAGATCTCCCTCCGCGTGATACCAAAGTCCCAGCTTCGGTTACGACTTGAGGTATCGTAGAATCCGCTTCACAGCTTTCATGTGCATCTCCTTCAGATTAGCTTGAAACCTGGCACAAATACACACAACAAACATGATGTCAGGTCTTGAAGCAGTTAAATACATAAGTGATCCAATCATGGCCCGATATAACGTCGGATCCACATCGGCATCACTTTCAGTACCCGGTCCGAGATTGTGATTCACTTGAATCAGCGTGCTGAAATGGGCAGTCAGTTTCGTTCCTTCCATCCCGAAACGTTCCAATATGTCATAGACATACTTCGCCTGATGGATAAACATCCCTTCCTTCTTCTTGTCAACTTTTAACCCCAAAAAGAAATTTAACTCTCCCATTGCACTCATCTCGAATTTCGACTTCATCACCTTCTCGAAATCTTTGCACATCTGTTCGTCTGATGATCCAAAAATGATATCATCGACGTACACTTGTACCAAGATGAAGTGTTCTCCTTTCCTCTTAACGAACAAAGTACTATCTATCCTACCCCTTTCAAACCCGTTCTCTAATAAATGGTTGGATAGAGTCTCATACCACGCCCTTGGTGCTTGATGCAATCCATATAGAGCCTTATCTAAGCGATATACTCTATCAGGATATTTTGGATCTGTAAATCCGGGCGGCTGTTCTACATACACCAACTCCTTCACTTTCCCATATAGGAAAGCACTCTTACCATCTAATTGATATACCTTAAAGCCCTTGAAGGAGGCAAAAGCTAGAAACAACCTAATGGCTTCCAGCCTTGCTACTGGTGCAAACACCTCATTATAATCGATTCACTCCTCTTGGTTGAAACCCTTTACAACTAACCTAGCCTTGTTGCGAGTGACTATACCCCGATCGTCTCTTTTGCACTTAAAAACCCCTTTGGTTCCTATGGCAACTTCCCCTCGAGGTAATGGAACTAATTCCCACACTTCTAGTTTCCTAAACTGCGAGAGTTCTTCCTGCATCGCTTCAACCCAAGAGTTATTCTTAAGTGCCATTTACACATTCTTAGGCTCTACTTGCGATATGAAACATGAATAGAGACATGTGTGATATGCCTCGGAGTCATTTATCATCGACAACAACACAGTGTTGTTATTTAAACTACTCCTAGTCCTCACACCCTCGTTTGAATTTCCTATGATGCTTTCTATAGGATGATTCTTGTTGATCCTAGAGGTCTCTATTTCGTCAACTCTTAGATTATCTCCTAAGTTAGATCCTATTTCACCTAATAGGAGAACTTCCTCAGATTCTACATTTTCCTCCTCGTGGACATTTTCCTCAGAGTTGGAATTTGTTTCCTGAGTCTGGTTCTCAGTTGAAGGTGCTTCAGGAACATTGACTTCTGGAGATCCATCTACAGTCGAAGTAGGCTCAGATGTGGATTCAAACGTAGTCCTTGGAAAGGTATGACCATCGTCATTCAGATGCAACGTCGCCATGTCCTTTTCGATTGTACCTGCATTTTCATCCGAAGGAATGTTAAATGACTCAAATAATTTATAATAGTCAAATATCCATTCCGGACCTGTTTGGGGTTCATGTGTATAACTTGTGACTTCAATGTTATACACAATTTCCACTGTACCATTCGTTTTGTTAAAAACCCGTTTGTTTGGTGAGTTCGACACATAACCTAGGAAGTATCCTTCGTCAGCCTTTTCACCAAACTTCGGTTGATGTTTTGTACGCAATAAAGTGCATGGTACCCCAAACGGTTCGAAGCCAGTTAAAATAGGTGGCCGTTTATTCAAAATTTCATAACAGGTTTTGTTCAAAGATTTGACAGTTAGGACTCGGTTTAAGATATGACATGCGGTATTCACTGCCTCCCCCCAAAACATTGTAGGAAGCTTTGAATCCGAAAGCATAGTCCTAGCTGCCTCAATCAATGTCCTGTTTTTACGTTCGGCCACCCCATTTTGTTGAGGCTCATATGGTGCAATAAATTGATGCACTATGCCCTTTGAGAGGCAATATACACCAATTACAGTGTTTTTGAACTCAGTTCCATTATCACTACGTATCTATTTAACCCGTGTTCCGTTGGAATTCTCCACTTGGTCTAAGAACCCGATGAGCTTGGAAGCCGTCTCGTCCTTTGTACCTAGAAAGAAAACCCAAGAAAATCGTGAGTAATCGTCAGTGATAACCAAACAATACCAACTACCTACTATACTCCTTTTTTTGATTGGTCCGAAAAGGTCCATGTGCAACAAATCGAATGTTGAGGTTATGGAGTTCTGCGTCTTGGACTTGTGTGCCTTCTTATGTTGTTTGCCCTTCTTACATGGTAGACACTTGTCCTCGAACTGAAAGCTCTTCATAGGCACACCTTGCACTAATCGATTTTTCGTTATGTAGTTCATTTTTCTTAGGTGCAAGTGAGCCATGCGTCTGTGCCACAACACTGATTCTGTCTCCGAAACTTTGCATAACAAACAATTTGGCCCAATCGAAGTCTCCGGCTTGTTCATATCAAGCATGAACAAGTCATTCTTCCTTGGTGCCGGCATCAATACCCATTCTTCAGGAATCTTGAATCCCGGTTTTAGCACTAACGCTTCAGTGTCAGTGAACATCACTGAATTCTTCTTGTCACAGATTTGAGATACACTAATGAGATTGTGAACCAGTTTATCACCGTGATAAACTTGGTCCAACTTGATCGTCCCATTAGTGACCACTCCGGTACCCGTGATGTTTACTCCCTTGTTTCCCGCGAATGAACAAATCCCCGATTCCCACCCATGAAGTCTGTAAGGAGACTTCTTTCCCCTGTCATGTGCCTGGAGCATCCACTGTCGACGAACCATTTGTTGTTTGGACCTGTGGTAATCTCCTGCACAGAAAGAAAATAGGTTAGTTATCACGGGGAACCCAAGCCATAACTGACTTGGTTATACCATTCTCGTCCACATACTTAAACTCTTTCAAATACGCATCTCGCCTTTCAGGTGACTTGGGTCGTTGAACACGAGTTTGTTGTGACTTGGGTCGTTGAACAGGTGACTTGATGCCTGAGTTGCTTGAGGTAGCGGTTCCTCTGATCTTCCCAATCCTAAGAATGCTCTGTTCAGTGTGTCACCAGTCTCTGCTGGTGACGACGTTTCTCCGGTGAAAAACGCTGTAGCAGTCTTCAGATCAGCTGCGGCTGAAGGTTTTGTTGATTTTCCAAAATACATCGCTGGATTCTGGACTTGTTCGTAATCCATTTCGGCCTTCAGTAGCTCGAAGTGATAAGCTCGCAACGTTCCCACAAGATTGGGTATAATACTTGTCCTCATTAAGCTTTATCATTGCCACATATATAGCCCATTTGGCTGGTAAGGCATCAAGAAGCTTGTTGTTCTTCTCAGTGTCATTATACTCAATCCCGTGACTTTCAAGCTCCGTCAATAGATGATAAAAGTGGGTGATGGTATCATCCAACTGTTCATCCTTCAACGCCTTGAAAATAGCAAACTGTTGTTTCAACAGCTCCATACGCTTTATTCGAACCCTCGGATTACCCTCACACCTCTTTTCTAGAGACTCCCAAAGTTCCTTAGATGTCTTTTGAGTCCTAAATGTGTGTAGTATATCTTGAGGCAACGCCATTCGAATTATCGAGAAAGCTCTGTTCTCGGCTTCATACAGTTTCTTATCATCCTCCTTCACCATTTGGTATGATAAGACTCTCTGACGGCCTTCAACTTCAGAAATAGGTGGAATGTATCCTTCGTCAATGCATACCCACATGCGCATGTCATTGAAACGCACAAAATCGGCAAACCGATCTTTCCACCAATAGTAATCCTCGAGTTTCATAAGCTTAGGTGGAGTATTAGCCTTTCTGACCTCGTGATCCATTTCCAGAAACTTTTGAAGATTTGACATTGTTTCTAAAGTAATTGAATTTGAACTTAATTAATTGAATTCGAAACTAATTTGAGTTAATTCTTTCGAGTCTAGGTAGATTCGAATATAATTAAATTTAAATTTATTTGGGATTAAATTCGATTAAGTTTTGTAATTCAATTAAATTCGAAACTAATGACAGATTCGAAAGTCCCCAAATTCGAAGGTCAAGGTAAACTCGAACACACAGCAGATTCGAAGCCCTATTCGACTCTAGCCCAAATTCGAATCAAACTCGAATGTCAGCAGCTTCGAGACCCTATTCGAAACTAGCACAAACTCGAATTAAACTCGAAACAGTGTTTATCAAACTCGAGAAGAGTGGATTTTGGTTAGACTCGAGACTAAGTATAACCCTAATTACCCCTAATAGATTCGAGCGCCACAAACTCGAAAAACGGCTAATACTTTGATTTCTTAACGTTTTGCTGATTAAATCAATATTTTTACAACTAAAAATATTGATTTCGATCAAAAACATGAAAAACACAAAGTATTTCCTGAATGACAATTTGCTATGCTCGAAAACCACGAAAAACACGAAGATGAGAGAAAAACCGTCCAAAAGCATCAAGAAACCTAGGATATATCTTGATGAACACGAAGAACACCAAGAACACCCCGTAGGCTCTGATACCACTTGTAAGGTCTACCTAACACAGATCTATCTAGACGCGGAACCGTCAACGAGTGCGGAATCCTCGTTAACGGGTAGACGGTAACAACCCTCACCAGGAACACGGAGACTATCTACGAGCTGTACGAACTACACAAGAACGCACCTACCAGAAGATTCTCTCCAAAACAACTCTAACACTGATGATAAACTCGAAATCGCTTTCTGCTTAATCACTCTATAACTCTGCAAAAAGTCTGATAATATTTCGAGTCTGACATGGGCCAAACTGGAATCTGGCCCAAGGCCCATTCGAGTTTGTCCTCACTGACACTCTCGAATCTGCCTCTTGAGATACATTCGAATCTGCCTAAGTGACTTATTCGAATCTAACCTAGATTCGAATCCTAGTCCTTTGAGATTTCGAATTTACCTTTTCACATAATTAACTTAGTATTGAAACTTATGTTTTTAACCTATGTTTGATCTTATCTTTGATCTCTATGTTTGAACTTCTTGTAATACGTTACATCAAGTTCAAACATACAATCAATAACTATCAAACATACATAAAAACACTTGCTAAACCACACTGTTGGATCACTTAGACTACTATCGTCACACAGGGTGTACCAACAGAATAACCTGTTAGTTCAAGGCTGGAGTCTTTGGGATACCAAAGACCCAAACCTGGTGTACCCTTCAGGTATCTGAAGATTCTCTTAACAGCAGCTAGATGAGATTCCTTTGGATCAACTTAGAACCTAGCAAACAGACATGTGGCAAACATAATATCAGGTCTACTAGCAGTTAAGTATAGCAAGCTCCCAATCATACCTCTGTAAGCTGTTACTGAAACAGCTTTGGCACTGGTATCAACATCCCAATTTTACATTGGTTGCCATTGGGGTTTTAATAGGAGAACTTTGATCCAATTTAAACTTTTTCAAGAGATCTAAGCTATACTTTCTTTGATTTATGAAAATTCCAGTTGAGGTTTGTTTAACCTGTAATCCTAAAAAGAAAGTAAGTTCTCCCATCATACTCATTTCATATTTAGATTTCATGAGTACTGAAAAGTTCTTGCATAACTGCTCATTGGTAGAACCAAATATTATATCATCCACATAAATTTGAACAAGCATAATATCAGATTTCACCTTCTTTATGAACAGTGTAGTATCCACTTTACCTCTGGAATACCCATTGCTCATAAGGAATTCAGTAAGAGTGTCATACCAGGCTCTAGGGGCTTGTTTAAGACCATAGAGAGCTTTGTCCAACTTATAGACAAAACCTGGATGATGTTCATTTTCAAAACCTGGAGGCTGCTTGACATAAACTTCTTCCTGCAGCTTCCCATTCAAAAATGCACTCTTCACATCCATTTGAAATACCTTAATGCTCTTATGAGCAGCGTAGGCTAGATACAAACGAATTGCTTCTAGCCTGGCCACAGGAGCAAATGTCTCGTCATAGTCAATTCCATCCTCCTGTCTATAACCTTGAGCAACCAGTCTTGCCTTATTTCTTATGACATGACCTTGCTCATCCATCTTATTCCTGAAAACCCATTTAGTGTCTAATATAGTTTTGCCTTTAAGTGCAGGGACCAGCTTCCATACCTTGTTTCTCTCAAACTGATTGAGTTCTTCTTGCATGGCAGTGATCCAATTGGCATCTTTTAGTGCTTCATCCACTTTCTTTCGCTCCATTAGTGAAACAAAACTAGAGAACATACAGAAGTTCCCAAAGCTGTCCCACCTTGTTTGTACCCCTTTGTTGATGTCACAAATTATTTGATCATTGGGGTGACATCTGATCCACTTAGGGTCATTTTTCAATGATGATTCTCCTGAGTTATCAGCAGCTTCAGCAGGTCTTGTTGAACAGCTTTCAAGATTTTCAGACACACTGTTGTCTTGAGCTTGCTCACTTGTTGAACATGACTGACCACTGTTGAACATATCAGCAGAGTAACCAGGAAAATCAGCATTGATAGGTTCAGGTAATGCAGTTGTAATTAGGTCAGTACACTTACTCACACAGGGTGTATTGACATATTCATCATCATGTCCATCATGATTAACAGGTTCCACACTGGGTGTTATGGAAGCTTTTGAGTCCTCTTCACTCTTTGAATGCATTAGATCATCAAAGTTTAATTCTCCTGAGACTGATTCAGGAACAACTTTGGTGGAAGCATTCTTGGACTCTGGAAAGGTGACATTGATAGATTCATCTATCACCTTTCTTTTGTTGTTGTACACTCTGTAGGCTTTAGAGATAGCAGAGTAGCCAACAAACACACCTTCATCAGCTTTTGGTTCAAACTTTGCAAGTTGATCCCTTTGATTCAAAATGAAGCAGGGACAACCAAACACATGGAAGTAACTGACATTAGGTTTCCTCCCTTTGAGCAGCTCATAGGGGGTCTTGTTGAACCTTTTCACCACTAAGGATCTGTTTTGGGTGAAGCAGGCAGTGTTAACAGCTTCAGCCCAGAATGATGAAGGTAAACCAGATGCACACAACATGGTTCTAGCAGCTTCAATGAGAGTTCTGTTTCTCCTTTCAGCAACTCCATTTTGTTGTGGAGTTCTTACAGCTGAGAAGTTTTGAGTGATTCCTTTCTCTTCACAGAAGTCCTCAAGAGTACTGTTTCTGAATTCAGTACCATGATCACTTCTAAGCTGCTTTACTTGGGCAGAGTTCAACATTTCCATCTTTTTCACAAATCCAATAATTTCTCTAGCAGCCTCTCCTTTGCTCTTCAAGAAGATAACCCATGTGTACCTTGAGAACTCATCAACCATTACTAGAGTGTATCTTCTTCCTCCTAGACTTGGGACATTAACAGGTCCAAACAAGTCCATATGGATTAAGAAGAGAGGAGTATCAATAGAGAAGTTATGTTTGGATTTAAATGATGATTTTCTCTGCTTGCCTTTCTCACAAGCTGTGCAGAGTTTATCTTTAACAAAGGTCATAGAAGGCAAACCTATCACCAACTCTTTCTTACAGAGTTTGTTGATGTTCTTGAAGTTCAGATGTGACAGCCTTTTGTGCCATAACCAGTTTAAGTCTGCATTTGTTCTTGTGAGGAAGCAGGTTTTAGTTGTTGGATCAGCAGATTGCATGCCCACAACATATACACCTTTCTTTTGTTGAGCACACAGCACAACTTTGCCTTGGGGATCCAATATGTAACCCAGGTGCTCATCAAAGTTAACCTGATAGCCAGCATCACACAGTTGGCTTATGCTAACAAGGTTATGTTTTAGCCCAACCACATAGGCTACTTTTTTGAACACTGCAGCACCAGCTTTAAGAGTTCCATATCCCTCAGTGGATCCCTGTACATTGTCACCAAATGTGACTTTTGGCCCTTTTTCAGGCCTGAGATCACTCAACAGGTCCTTACAACCTGTCATGTGCCCTGAGCAGCCACTGTCCAAGTACCAAAACTGGGATGGTTGTTTTTCCTGCAGAGTATGTCAGGATCTAAATCTGAATTAACAAGACTAACTGATTTGAATTTATCAGAGTATAAATCAATAATCTTGCTTTGAATCAAAGTTTAATCAAGAAGTTTGCAGAATAACACTTAATTATTTTAACAAAAACTTTCAGAATCAAAAATGAATAAAAACACAAGAAGTAATCCAGACTGTTTGTATTGCTGAATTCACTGATTACAATCACCTCTAATCTGTTTGATTAGACGAAGAACACAGACTGTTCTTAGGGTTTTACAACCTTAGAGGCTTATGAAAAACTCTATCAATAAAGCAATTACAGACTCAAAAAATATGCAGAAAACTTCTATACAATAGAAAGACCTATTCTATCTATTTATATTGCTTCTTGATATGTTTCCTTGACGAATAATGACTTCTCTGATAGTAGATATGCTGGAATCTTCATGTAGATATCGTTTCCAGAAAATCAGCACTTTCTGTTTCTGAAACTGTTGAGCAGCTTGAATCACTTGACAGCATGAGCAGAGCAGCTCGAGTTAATTTGCTCTGGCAGCTTGAACTTTTACACTGGCAGCTCGAGTTTCTTCAACTAGCAGCATGAACTTTGTATTTACATTTAAAATCTACTAACAGTCTGAGAAATCTAACTAACAGCTTGAATATACTTAAACTATTTCCCAACAATCTCCCCCTAACTTAAATTCTTTACACAAGACTTTAAGTTCTATACAAAAAAAATGGAAATGAATAAGTAAACTATTATTTACAAACCAAGGCTTTCAAAAACTTACAACTGTGCAAGTTTATGATCTATAGCCTTCAAAAATTCTCTCTTCATCTCTTCTTTATCACAAGATATCCTAACTTATTTTTTTTGGAGCAGCATATCTTTTGAAAAATTGTAAAACTCAAGATTGAAGAAAATACCAGACCCATCTGTGAATTTGATTCTGTATGTCCTTGACTTGACAAACAGATCAACTTGCTTGATCTTTTTCCCTTTCTTCTCAGCATCTTCTATTTCCTTTCTTGCAAATTCAGGGTCAACAACTGTACTTAGATCTCTGATGAATTGCTTCACTTGTGGAAGAGCAGATCTAACTTGTGTAACAGACCCTATGTTGTACATCTTTATCAGTTCATCCCTGGTCAGCTTCTGAACCATTTGCCAGAATGTATCAAACTCTTCTTCTGGACCAGACTCTCTTCCTATTACAAACTTGACCCTTAAATCTCTTTCATCCAGTGATTTGGCATACCAGTAATTAATCACAGGCTTTGTAAAATCATGCTGATCAATCAGCTTCTCTATCTCCATTGCCTTTTGCAATTGTTGCTCAAAGAGCACTCTTTTAACAGATGAAGGAATAGAAACAATAGCTTGATCAGTGGGAACAGGTGCACTGGCAGCAGCTTCAGTTTAGACTTGTTGGGATGGTTGATCTTCTGGGGAGACTCTTGTTTTCTTTCTTTTCTCCATTTCTTTATCATGTATCTCCTGCAGCTTTTCAGTAGTCATGGACTGAGCCATTTTCTTTGGGATACCTGCTGCAAATGCAAAATTTATCAAAAATCTTCTGTGCTCAGCTTTGGAGTGCCCTGTTGGCATATTTCTCTTCTTTGCTCCTTGTTTAACCACAAACCCCTTTAGGTAATCACCTAGAGTCTCATCATCATCCATTGGGGTTTGGGCTTGCTGATCTAATTCTTTGTCCTGTTCTTCTGCTATTCTTTTGGCAACTTCAGCATCAAAGGCAATTTGGGCTTCTTTGGAGAAAAATTTATGCTTTGGAGACTTAATGAGAATGCCCTTGCCCTTGTCTTTTGCAGCAGATGATGTAGCTTGGACTGTACTTGATGGAGCTTGAATGCCTTCCCTGATTACAACTCTAGTAGCTTTTGAAGAAGCAGCTTGAGTGTCTAGGCTAACAGCTTGAGAAGCTGTTGGAACTGCTAGCCTAGAAGGTGGGACTGTTGATGCTGCTTGGTCTGTTGTTGTTGGAGCTGCTTGGACTGACTTGGGAACCTCCTGATTCTCCCCCTTTTTGGAAGCATTGGTTTGGTCAGAAGGACCTACAACCTTTGCCACTTGGGTTTGAATCATCTGTTCTAATTTCATAATTTTATTTCCACAGAGGGTGAACCCTTTGTGAAGATAATCCATTCGCTTATTCTGAGCCGCCTCTGCCTGTTTGAGAGCAAAAATTTGAGCCCCCTGTGCAGCAATGATGGACATTTGATATTCCAACATGGCTACAACAGGTTTCAGCTTGGGATCCGTCAAGAGCATTAGTTGCACACTAGTCTCAAGATGAGAAAACACCTGAGGTGCTTGTAATCTATCACTGACATGAATACCAGAAGTAGAAACTTCTGGGCCCCTCTGTTCTTGGTTCTGGGGACTTCCAGCTTGTGTGTGTACACTGGCTGTTGCCATGGGTGTGGTCTTAGATATGTTGGCACTGGCATGTGCTTCTTTTGCAGAAACAGCAGTAGTGCCAGCCACAGAACCCATATGAACCATCTCTGATGAGATGTTCACCTCCTGAGTGAGGATGGGAGTTTCCTCAATTTGTTCCCTTTGGATATTCTGTGCAGAAGTATCCTCCTGCACAGGGATATATGGCTCTTGTCTATGGGAGGAGGAGAAAGGAGCTCCTGGTCCCCTTTTCCGTTTATATAAGTATTTTAGTGGGCGTTTTGGCTGTACAAAAGGATCAGATGGAATATTTGTATCATGAGGAGTGGGTTGGGGTCCTGGGGGTGAAGCAGGAATGTTGGGCTGTGTCTGCTCAGGACCCTCTCCTCTGTTTCCTGGAATGATGTTCATCATTGCAGAGGGCAATGGAACATCTATACTTACAAAATTGGCACTTGGCTTTAACAGCCTTTGGATTGAAGACAGTGAGTGCCTATGGGAAACATGTATCCGTTTATGTAAATGTGGAGTTGTGTAGGTGTGTGCAATAATGTCTGCCAAAAACCTAGGATACATCAGAAATTTCCCATTCTTTAGGGAATGATGCCTTAACATCCCCTGAAAAATCATGTTAGAAAAATTGAACTATTGGCCAGTAGAAAAGCACACTAAGGCAGTGGCAATATTTGAAGAAAACTCAGACCAACCAGTTCTTTTGGGGCTTAAACATTGCTGAATAATATGCACAAGGTATTTCCATTTAGGAGAAAAGTGTGCCTTAAGAAAAGTAAAAGAATCAGCAGGACCCCTATAACCAATATTTTGAAGACCAAAATGTAAAGCTTGAAGGGATAGGTCGGTTATACCTGAGGCATCTTGAAGATGCAAGTGATGTCTGATGGATTCCTCAGAGATATTGATGACAGTTCCATCAATCTTGGATATGAGGGTAGGCACTCCATTGATGGTTTGAACAGATGCATGATTCCAAAACTGTTCAATATGGGAGATGTATATAGTAGGGTTAATGGATAGGGCATAATGGATATGGGAGTGCCTGAGGAAATCCATCATTGCATGAAACGGTTGAAGTTCAGAGTGTTTTAGAGTGTATGGGAGGCAGTTGTGTTCTTTTACAAACTCCATTGATGAAGAAACGACGGTTTAGGGTTTGAAGGAAGAATGTGTGATTCGTTCAGAGAGAAAGCAAGAGGCCGTGGAAGAAGAATATGTAACTGGTAGTTACAACTGAACGAAACCGGGACCTTTAAAGGTTTCGAAAGGTTGGGTCCCGCGCACACATTTGAGAAATTACCCAAATACCCTGCACACTTTGACAGATCAAGTGAAAACAACTAACAGTTCGAAAAAATGAACTAGCAGCATGAGAAAATACTCATGCTGTTAGTTTAAAAATTATGCAACTTTTCAATGGAACAGTGTCTCCCCCTTAAATAAGCATACTGAGTAGATAATAATGAAAACCAGTTAATCCATATTTACCATACCAATATTTGATACTAGGAAAGTGAACCTTCCTACATCAAAAAGTTTTGTAAATAGATCAGCTAACTGATCATCTGTATGTATTTTGGTAACTTGGATTAACTTCTTTTCATTACAATCTCTGATGAAGTGAAATCTGATTTCTATATGCTTGGTTTTTGGGAATTTCACTGGGTTTTGCACAATGCTGATTGCACTTGAGTTGTCAATATAAATAGGAGTGGATAAGAAATTCATACCATAGTCTCTTAGTTGATTTTGAATCCACATTACCTGGGAGCAGCAGCTTGCAGCTGCTACGTATTCTGTTTCAGTGGAAGATGTGGACACATTTGTTTGCTTTTTGCATTGCCAAGAGACCAATCTTGCTCCTAAGTATTGACATCCACCAGTTGTGGATTTCCTGTCAATGTTGCATCCACCATAGTCACTGTCAGAATAAGCAGTTAGTTCAAAAGGAGAGTCTTTAGGATACCATAGGCCTAAATGTGGTTGGCCTTTAAGATATCTAAAGATTCTCTTAACAGCAACCAAGTGAGAATCCTTTGGAGAGCATTGAAACCTAGCACACACAGAGACAGCAAACATAATATCAGGTCTGGAAGATGTTAGATACATGAGAGATCCTATAAGGGATCTGTATAGATGAATGTCCACATCTATGCCATCTTTGTCTGTATGGAGCTGTTTATGAGGATCCATTGGAGTGCTTGCAACCTTTGTGTCTTGATAGCCAAACTTTTCCAGTATGTCTTTGACATACTTTGATTGACTTATGAATAGACCAGTAGGCTTCTGTTAAACCTGCAGCCCTAGAAAGAATGTGAGTTCTCCCATTGAACTCATTTGAAACTTTTTGTGCATTAGGGTCTCAAATTCTTTGCACAAACAATCATTTGTTGAGCCAAAGATGATGTCATCAACATAGATTTGGACAAGTAGAATCTCAGCTTTGATGGACTTAGTGAAAAGTGTTTTGTCCAGAGTGCCTCTCTTGAATCCATTTTGTAGAAGATATGATGACAGAGTGTCATACCATGCTCTGGGGTTGGTGAAGACCATAGAGAGCCTTGTCTAGCTTGTACACCCTGTCTGGATACTTGTAGTCTTCAAAAACAGGAGGTTGACACACATATACCTCCTCTTCAATTGTCCCATACAGAAAAGCAGACTTGACATCCATTTGATACACTTTAAATCCTTTGAAGCTTGCATAGGCTAGAAATAGTCTGATGGCTTCAATTCTTGCTACTGGAGCAAAGACATCATCATAATCTATGCCTTCTTCTTGAGTGTACCCTTGTGCTACTAGTCTTGCTTTGTTCTTGATGACTATCCCTCTCTCATCTTTCTTGTTTCTGAACACCCATCTTGTACCAATTGCTCTCTTACCTCTAGGAAGATCCACCAGAGTCCATACATTCTGAATCTTGAATTGTAGAAGCTCTTCTTGCATAGCTTCAATCCAGGATGAGTCTTTTAATGCTTCTGATGCCTTTTTAGGTTCTAGTTGAGACATGAAACAGCCATTCTCAAAGGCAGCTAGGCTGAATTCAGGAACTGGTTGTTCAGCAGCAGCAGTCTCATTTTGAACCATTTTCCTTGTTTGTACAGGAGTGCTTGGATCACCCAGTATTTGATTGAGAGGATGATACTTGTGAATCCTTAGTGTAGGCTCTCTCTCAGTCTGAAAAGAGGATCCAAGATTTGTATCATCTCCATCTTGACCAGTAAAAGGATCATCTTCAGGAACAGCTTGACTTGAATCTGAGACTGTGTCCCTTTGTGTTGGAGCTGTTCTCTCAGGGCTTGTGAGTGGCAGTTCAGTATCTGGATTTGTATTAAGTGAAGCATTCAGGACCCCTGGAGGATCACAAGACAGAAGTGGTAGTGTGGTGTTATCATCCCAACTTGGTGAATCTGCAGCAGTCTGAAACTTTGTGCCAACAGCTTGAGAAGATGTATTGGCAGCATGAAAAATTGTGTTAGCAGCTTCAACCCTGTATGCATCAGCTTCTGCAGTATACTCAACAAAGCTCAGAGAATTTGTTAGTGAATCTAAATCAAACAGCCAATCAGGACCAGTGCCTTTGATATTAGCAGTATTTTCATTAAATTCAACATTGGCACTTTCTTCAATTGTTTTAGACACACTGTTGTATACTCTATAGGCTTTGCTTTGAGTTGAGTATCCTACAAAGAATCCTTCTTCAGCTTTACTTTCAAACTTCCCTAAGTGAGTCTTAGTGTGGAGGATAGTACATGGGCATCCAAAAGGCTTGAAGAAAGCTATTAGGGGACTTCTGTTATGGAATAACTCATAGGGAGTTTTCCCTTGTGATTGGACAACCTGAACCCTATTCAGAACATAACAGGCTGTATTAACAGCTTCTGCCCAGAAAGTCATTGGCAGATTTGAATCAGCTAACATTGTTCTAGCAGCCTCAATTAATGTTCTGTTCTTTCTTTCAGCTACACCATTTTGCTGTGGTGTTCTTGGTGCACTATATTGTCTAACAATACCTTTGGACTCACAGAAACTGTTTAGAATGTGATTTTTGAATTCAGTTCCATTGTCTGATCTTATCACCTTAACTTTGGAATTGGATTGGTTTTCTATCTTAAGGATAAAAGACTTAACTAGCTCAGCAGTTTC
Source organism: Centrapalus pauciflorus (assembly GCA_020465985.1). Classification (NCBI taxonomy): domain Eukaryota; kingdom Viridiplantae; phylum Streptophyta; class Magnoliopsida; order Asterales; family Asteraceae; genus Centrapalus; species Centrapalus pauciflorus. The sequence goes on from JAANYP010003725.1 coordinate 675,088, forward strand.
ATCTTTGGACCTAAGAAAGTAAACCCAAGTAAATCTGGTGAAATCATCAACAATGACTAAACAGTATGCCCTTTTATTCAAACTCAAAACAGATGTTGGACCAAATAGATCCATATGTAGCAACTGAAGAACAGATGAGATTGAATTTACTTCTTTGGTCTTATGAGAAGTTTTGTGTTGCTTACCTTTAAGGCATGCTACACAATGATCATCACAAATGAACTCCTTTTGTGGTAAGCCTCTTACCAAATTCTTTTTAACTAAAGCATTCATGGACTTGAAGTTCATGTGACACATCCTTCTATGCCAAAGAGCAGACTCATTGGATGATGCTTTGGATATCAAACAGCTTAAAGTATTTGATTTAGATAAAAGATCTGTGTCCAGACATTAGACATTGTCCTTTCTTGGTGTTCGGAGTAAAACTAGATTTTCAGGAACTTTGAAATCTTTTGAAAGAACAATGCACTCAGAATCTGTGAACAGAACAATGTTTTGTTTGTCACAGATTTGAGAGACACTTAATAAATTGTACTTAAGCTGTTCAACATACAAAACATCATGGAATGTCATGTTGCCTGCATTAACAGTACCTTTACCTGTAACCTTACCTCCTTTTGAATTGCCTCCAAATGCAACAAAACCTCCATCAAAACCTTTGAAATCTGACAGGCATTCAGAATTGCCTGTCATGTGCCTAGAGCATCCACTGTCTAAATGCCATCTTGTTCTATGAGGAGACCTGTGGTTGCCCTGCACAAATAACAGCTTAGTCAGTAGTGGAGTAAACCCAAACCAAATTGGTTTTGGGTTGGCCTTGTACATTGACATAACTAAATACTGTTTTTGACTTCTTATATTTAGTGAGATCTACTGATGGAGTCTTTGGAGAGTATTTAGTGATTATATGAGGTATCCAACTATTTTGATCATCTTTTCTTCTAACAGTCTTAGATGGTTCACTAGCAGTTCCAGATTGATGCTCAGCAGCTTGATCTGTATTTGTAGTGCTAACAGCTTCAGTTTTCGTACTAACAGCTTCAGATTTTGACTTAGCAGTCTGATCTTTTGCATTAGCAGTTTGAGCTGAAGTTTTGTCCTTAACACACCATATTTGTTTAAAACTTGATTTAGGCTTTGCCAAAACTTGTTTTTGATGTGTGGACTATTTTTTAATAACTTTTGAAAACCTGTGATCAACTGTTTTCTTTGGAACTGATGTGGAAGGTTTTACCTTTGAGTGCTTTGCCTGAATAGGATTTGATTTTGTGTGTTTCACAGTCTGTTTTGCAACAGCTGGTTTATAAAAACAATCCTTGGCTAAGTGATTCTTTCTTCCACAGTGAAAACACCTTTTGACAGTTAGAATTGGAGAACCAGACTTCTCTGTCAATTTCTGGTTCTTGTTTCTTTGATTTCCTCTTACCTGTTGTTGCTTAGGAAACTTTTGAACACCATGCTTTTGGCATGTGCAGACAGAAACAGTTTTACCTTTTTTATTTCCTTTTGATGAAGATGCAGTGTTACGGTTAGAATGTATAGAGACTTGTGGAATAGCATTGCATACACTCATCTTCTCTTTTCCTTTCTTACTGGGAGCTTGGACCTCTATGGGTGCACTCATTGTGTCACAGTCTCTATTTTGACTCTTATCTTCCCTTAATTCAGGACTGTTGTCAAGGATATGATCTACAATAGTCATAGACTCATCTAGTGGTTCATTGACAAGTCTATCAGCAACCTCACTCACTGGACGAATGTACTTGTTATTGTATGGAGGTGGAGTAGCTCTGTATCCTATTCCTTCTTTGGGATTGACCTGAGATTTCACTCTATCTATAAATTGGACTTCCATTAGGTGTTCCAGCTTTTGATTTGCTAACTTAAAGTTTCCTAGATCTATGTTAACAGATTCTAGTTTCTTATTAGCCTCAAACACCCTTTGTTCAGTCTCTTCTACCTTTTTATTCAGAGATTCTATTTTCTTATTTAGCTCCTTTTTCTCCCACTCATGATAGGTTCTATCATACCCCATTTGAATCTCATTATCCTTATAATCATTGATCTGTTTTTCCAGATCTTCTATGGCTTGCATGTATTCATATCTCCTTTCTTCCATGTTAGCTAGAGTTTTGCACATGCTCTCATTATGATCTCTGTACTTTTTAACCATATTTTTGCATGATTGAGAGCAGAGTTTAGAATTTACCTCAGAAGGCAGTTCAGTGGAGGAGACATTTGATGTTTCTGCCATTAGAGCTTGATTTTGAAATTCTTCCTCTGTCTGATCACTCCAGTCAAAAACATTATCTTCTTGAGAGACAAGTGCTGTTGATGATGATGTCTGAATGGGCTGTGAAGTCCTTGATGGCTGTTGACCTTGAGATCTACATTCTCTGGCAAAGTGACCAAGCTTATGACATTTATAGCATTCAACTTTTGATTTATCAAAAAAGCTGGTTTGCCTTCTGTTATGGCTTGAAAGTTGGTCCTCCCAGTTTTTTTAAGAAATCTTTTGGCCCTCATGGTCAGCATTGCATGTTGCCACTTTAAATCCATCTCTTCAAGATCATCTGGATGAATTTGTTCCAAGTCTTCAACATTTAGAGCAAATAATCCATCATTGGCAACAAAAGCCTCATAGTGAATTTCAGCAGAGTTGCCATCACCACCTGAAAAAGAATCACAGTTATTAGTTTTTCAGAAGACAGAAGAGCAGTATTGTGATTATAAGAAAAGGATTTCTTTTTAGCATCAATCTCAGTCTCAAAGACTCTTAAACTGTTATACAGATCATCCAATTCTATCTCATCAAGAGTGTCTTTTGTTCTCCATTGTGCAGCATAGACTGTCCATTCTTCTCCAAGAGATCTGAGAAACTTTCTGTTGACTTCATCTTGATCCAGATTAACTTTTGCACTTTCCAGTTCACTTATCACCTTGTTGAACCTGTCAAAAATTTGAGTAAGGTTTTCATTCTTGCCACTAGAAAAGTTCTCATACTGCTGTTTCAAGAGATCCTTTTGGTTTCTCTTGGTACTGGCATTACCAGCAAATCTTTTCTCTAAGGCATTCCAAAGAGAATGAGCAATATAAAACTTTTTGAACTGATGTTGATAAGCATTAGGAACGGCTATTTGTAAAAGTGTAAGTGCTTTCACTTCATTCATTCTAGCCTTCCTTTCAAGTTCAGTTTTTGGAGGAGTTTTGACTGGTTTTCCCTCATCATCAAGTTCTGGATCAACTACAGGAGGGAATTCAACAGCTTCCCATATGGCATAATCAATGAATTGAATATGCTGTTGAATTCTGAGTTTCCACATCTCAAACTCAGTGGGCTTGAGCATAGGCACTTTGAGTCCTTGCCCAGATCCACTGCTGCTATTTTCAAATTCCATTGCAAAACAATTAAAAATTAAAAGAAAGTTTTCGACTTTGAAAAACAAAGAGCAACCTGGCTTTGATACCACTTGTCAGGATCTAAATCTGAATTACCAAGACTAACTGATTTGAATTTATCAGAGTATAAATCAATAATCTTGCTTTGAATCAAAGTTTAATCAAGAAGTTTGCGGAATAACACTTAATTATTTTAACAAAAACTTTCAGAATCAATAATGAATAAAAACACAAGAAGTAATCCAGACTGTTTGTATTGCTGAATTCACTGATTACAATCACCTCTAATCTGTTTGATTAGACGAAAAACACAGACTGTTCTTAGGGTTTTACAACCTTAGAGGCTTATGAAAAACTCTATCAATAAAGCAATTACAGACTCAAAAAATATGCAGAAAACTTCTATGCAATAGAAAGACCTATTCTATCTATTTATATTGCTTCTTGATATGTTTCCTTGACGAATAATGACTTCTCTGATAGTAGATATGCTGGAATCTTCATGTAGATATCGTTTCCAGAAAATCAGCACTTTCTGTTTCTGAAACTGTTGAGCAGCTTGAATCACTTGACAGCATGAGCAGAGCAGCTCGAGTTAATTTGCTCTGGCAGCTTGAACTTTTACACTGGCAGCTCGAGTTTCTTCAACTAGCAGCATGAACTTTGTATTTACATTTAAAATCTACTAACAGTCTGAGAAATCTAACTAACAGCTTGAATATACTTAAACTATTTCCCAACAGAGTGATAAGAAGAATATTAGGTACTTTTAGGGGAACTCATCACAGAGATGAGTTCTCCTACTTCATCAACATTTGTTGATGGACATGTAATGTCAACACTAATATTCCCTATTTGAATGGTATCAGTTTGACTACCACTCTCATTGACTGAGATGTTTCCAACACTGTTTATGTTGGCAGTGAGGGAAGCATCAGAGTCAGCAGGCCTCATGTCCACAGTTTCAGGACAGTCTTTGGCCAAATGTGTCTTCATTCCACATTTATAACACTTTCTCCTTTTAGCATTTTTGGAAGAAGACCTTTCAGAAACACATTCTGGGTTATTTCTGTTGATTTCATCAGCAGGTTTAGCAAACTTATTACTTTTTGATGAATCAACTGCTTGGGTGGAAAGTTCAATAGCCACAGCTTTGTCTGTCTCTTCTTTCCTCTTTTTAGGAGGGCAGATATCAAAGATAGGAAGCTTAATTGGTTTTTGAACTTCCACAGGTTTAGGGAACTTATTCCCAGATCTCTCAGACTGAGCAATGGCTTTGCCTTTGCCCTTCCTGAGATGTGATTGATGTTGCCTATCAACATAATCATTATTTCTGGTTTTTAAATACTTATTCTCATTCAAAACCAGTTTACCACCATGATTAGAAAAATTATTTGAAATCACAGCAGGTTTGCCTTCAACCTGAGACTTACTCTTGTTAAAGGCAGACTGCTTACCTTTTGAAAACTTATTTTCAAAATGTTCAGCATTGAAAGGATTAGTATGCCTTTTTACACCAGCTTTAGACTCAAAGCCTGTTTTGTCAACAGGTTTGGTGTCTACAGCTGCAGTTTGGACATGCTTTCCTTTCTTTTGCTTCTGTGAATCAGCAGAACACTTAGCAAGCTTATTTGATGGAAAACTCATTTCATCAACAGCTTTTGAGCTAGGTTCACACGAGCTGTCAGTGTTTTGAGGCCTAACAAACCTGTTTGTTTGGATTAATTTACCATTCACTTTTTGAATAAAAGTGTTTGGTAGCTCAGCAAGAGTGGACAAGTCTTCTTTTAAATTATTAACCTCAACAATGGAAGCTGCTGTGTCAAGATCCCCTCCAAGATAGGCTTGGATTTGTGCAGGAATCTGCTGACTTATGCAGTGGCTGACTTTTTGTGTAGATTGGCACCAAGAGTCAACTATCTTTTGAAGCTTAGCATGTTTTATATCTGTTTCTCTCTTTTCTTCCAGTAAAATGGAATTGATGTGTTTTAATTCATCAAGCTCAGCTATCAACTTATGGAAGCTGTCCAGTTTACTGGATTTAATATCAGTTTTAAGCTTAGATATTTCAGATAATAAAACTGCATGCTTCTCAACAGCAGCTTTTAGATCAACAAGCATATATTCAAACATTTTAACTTTTTCTTCAGAACTGTAATCCATAAAATTTTTACCTTATACATCATTGTAGGGTTCCAGTTCTACAAGCTGCTGAAAGCTTCAGCTTCTACCAGATCCTGTTTGAAGTTGCTTGTTGATGGGACATCAGTGTTGGCCATCAGACAGTTGTTGTCTTCTTCATCAGATGATGAATCAGACTCCTCCCAGTCACAAGTTTCTGCCATTAGTCCCTTTTGCCTGTTACAAACCACTGAGTTTTCTAACTTCCTCAGCTTAGCCATGGCCATAAGGTACTTAACCCTATAGCCATCATCCCTGTTTGTCTTGTGTGGTTTGGATGTCTGACCAACAGCTTTTGACACACAGTCAGCAGCTATATGGCCTGTTTTGCCACATTTGAAGCACTCAGCTTTGGTCTTGTCAAATGCTTTCTTTTTGACAGTATTTGAGCTTCCCTGTAGCATGTTTCTTCCAAACCTTTTCTTGTTGAACCTTTTGACAAGCATGGCTATCATCTGCTCATCATCCAGTTCAACACTATCTGCATTGTCTTCCTCATCAGAAATTTCCTCCTTATCATCAGCCTGTTGATCAGGTTGAGTGAACACATCACTCACTTGATTTACAGGTTGTCTCACACTAGCCACAAAGGCTGCACCTTTCTTAGATATTTCCAAGCCATTTCTCTTATGTTGCCTTGATTGCTCATCATTCAGTAAGGATCCATATAAGTTAACAAGATCCATACTTTTGATGGTACCTGAATTCCTTAAAATTGTAGAAAAATAATTCCATTCTTCAGGCAGAACATCTAAGAACTTGTTTACCATAGTCAGGCTGTCCTTGGTGACCCCAACAGCTTTGAGATCATTTACAAGAGCAGTAAACCTGGTGTAGGTTTCAGTGAGAGTCTCCTTTGGTTTTGCAAAGAAGAGTTCATACTGTCTAACAAGATTATTAATCCTGTTGTCAAGTGTGATTGTGGGTCCATCATAGACAGTACACAAACTATCCCACATCTCCTTTGCAGTCTTCATCTTCTCAACCTGTTTGAACACATCATCATGTAGAGAGATGACCAGATTGTTTCTGGCCTTTGCATCAAGAGCCACGAGTCTTTTGTCTTCATCAGACCATTGAGCTTTTGCTTTCTCAAATATATTGATCTCAGGAGCAGCTCCTTCAACAGCAGGAGTTATTGTTGTAACAGAGGTTGGCACATAGGGACCCTCCATTACAATCTCTGGTAGTTGTAAATCCAGATTCTCTAAGTAGAGCATCATTCTGCACTTCCAACCAGAAAAGTTCTGATGATTGAACTTTGGAGGTTTGCCCATTGAGCCATTGTCATAGTATGAGGAACTTGCAGCACTGTTGTCCATGGAAATTTTGGGAGAATGAGAGATCTAGAATGACACACACTCTAAACTGCTCTGATACCAGTTGTAGGTCCCAAAAGATATCCCAAGTATATAGCTTTAAGCTGTAGAGGGGGGGTGAATACAGCACTTTAAAAAACTACACACAATTTTCTCAATGTTTGTATGTATTATTAACAAATGTTAATTACAAACAAGCTTAAATGCGGAAAGGTTCAATCAGAGATGACAGATACAACAGTATGTTACACTAGTCTAAGACTGACTTAAACTAATTACAATGAATACACTCACTAAGAATCACTCACTGTGTTTACAAGACTCTGAGGAACAGCTTCAACAAGAACAGCTTAGACACTGAGCACTGTTTTATTCAAGCAGACTTGCATGCATGAAAGACACACTTTGAATGCACGTTCACTCTTGGTTTCAGCACTTAGCTTTTCTGCTTAATCTTTCAATCCTTGGAAGTTTCTTTTTATACTCACTCAGAGGATCTTAGTGAAGCTTCTTCATTGGACGGAATGAAAAAGGAGAAGTCTTGTTGAAAAGACAACATAACCTTTTCTGCACTTTTCTGAAAAGCAGACTTGTCTTCATATGTGCAGAACTTTTGTCTTTTTACTTTGTCTACTGTTGCATTGCCTTTAACCAAATAAGGAATGTCAACTTTGTGTTTTTCTTCATTGTAAAGGCCTATTTTGATATAAGAAAAAGGTCTGTCACCCTTTTTCAAATAACCTTTTGTCTTCATGTAATAGAACAGCTTGGGCAGGTTGAGCAGTTCTGATTTCCACTTTGTCTTCGACTTTGTAAACTGATCTTGCAGTCAAAAACAATACATGAGGACTTGGAAACACATTCCATAAAGTGTTTAGCCTGTTCACAAAGAACAGGTTCTGTTCACAAAGAACAGAACACTTGTAAACTGCCCAAGCTGCTCACCAGTGTAGAGCAGCGTAGACAGTTTATGTTCAGCCTGTTCAGCAGACTGAACAGCTTGAGCAAAACTGCCTTTGTTGCAACACATGCAACACATAGAACAGCTTAAGGCTGATATTGCAAATCATTTTCAGGTTTCAATAAGGCATATAACAGGCCTTAAATTCAACCTTCAAAAGCATCAACAGGTTTGATTAATAATCTCCCCCTCAAATGCAGAACAGGTTTGACTGAGGCCTTTTTGTGCTTAACATTATGTACATAGAATTGTTTCATCGCCACATACGGCGGAAATACCCAAATAGTACCACGAAAAAAAACAAATGTTTATCACACAACAACCCATCAAACTAGATCAGTAAAGTTTTCCTCAACCCTTCCAAATCAGCAGCGGTTACAACAGACGACGAATCACCCACAAGATGCTCTGGTGAGGGCACTGGAGATCTTGGCCTGTCTAGAGTGGTTTCACACCCACTCATTAAATCTCGGATAATAGACTTATCCCAAGCGCGTATAAACTTGGTGCGGCTGAACAGCTGTTTGGTAAAATGCTTCTCACGATCAGGAATAACAGAATAGCGAGGATTTGGTGGAAGGGTACCCATTAGCTCCAGTAGTTCAGAAATCATCCGTGCATGGACAAGCTCCAAACGGTTAGAAGAGAGCACATAATTCCAGATGTTGCCCAACACAAGGTGGCTTAACGAGATGCATGGGAAACCAGTTAATAGATCATTGACAACAACAATTTCCTTCACCTTTACACTAGTTGTGTCAGCATTTCTTGGGAGAACATTATAGAGGACGAGCTTCCAGAGTACCTTGGCTAATGGACGGAGATCCTTGCGAGCATGTGCCGTATATGACTTTTCCTGAGTTGGAGTGAGTTCAATAACCATTGTCAGATAACTCTGCCAAATATCAGGTGAGACCAGGGGAATTTCCTTTAAACTATCCTCATCCCACACCTCATGCTCCAGCGTTGTTCCGTCAGTGGCAATGGAGGTATCAAAACCTAAGATCATCTACAACCTCTCAGCCAATAGTTCAATGTCATGCCCTCCTACCGAAGCATGTAGAGTCACAGGTGCTAATGGATCACCCCTCTTACGCTTGATCGAATCACAGAACTCTTTGAGAGCATCCGGATATACTACATCTTTGGTCCATTCTAAGGCTGCTAACCACCCAATCTACCAAACGAATCGAACACTCCATAATCCTTGAATTCATCCTTCAACTCACTTTTCTCCAACATGAATTTGAAGTCGGAGTCGACCTCAAAGACCTCTACTTCCTGTTCCAAGTCTCTTTCCAGTGAGGGTGTTGGTGAAATCGTTTGACGACTCCTCTTTCTTGCACTGGATGTTGCGGCTTGCTTTTGCTTCTTAGCAGAAGCACGAGTCATGACTAAAGAAAATGGTATGAGTAGTGTCAGATGTGATGCACATTGTGATGGATTGCGTAAACACCTCATGAAGTGAACACCTAACGTGTGTTATATGGAAATGGAATGCAAACCCAGTACAAAACTATGCACATAGCTCTCTAAGAACCATAACCGTTGTGGGTTTTGAAAATCGACTCCTCAAGATCACTCTAAACAATGCTTTCACGGTATGCTTTGTGCATCTATTCATTCACACGGATGATAAACTCTCCCCAACTTAGTCATGAAGAAAAAGGGTTACTTCTTTGGTTCTTGAGTCCCACTATACATAACAACCACACAACGCTAGGCTAAGAAAACCATAATACATGACTTGCACCGTCACTTAACTACCTCTATTAGCACAAACACACAGTTATTGCACCCCCATTGCCACATTCTACCCATCACAAACATTCACAAGAAAAGCCCTGGTTTCGAAAATAGGAACCCTAACTTCCCTAAACTTCAAATGTGCACAAGATACATAAATATACGAAGAATGCAAGTCTACACACACATAATCGACACACTCCATGCCGAGAATCAAACAAGCATACTATAAGCCCTAATCATTTCACGAGGAACACAAGAAACGCTACAAATGCAAGAGTGAAACTCGAGATGGTTACCTGATCGACGAAGGAAGGAAATGCGCAAGAAACGGTGGCAACAATGGTGGAAACCACTTGGCGTCCGCAAAAGGTTCGAGAGCGTTTTTGAGACGAAGGAAGACGATAGGTGTGAATTAATGACGCGGAAAAGAAGTTTAAATGAGAGAAAACGAAGAAGCGTCCTACACGGTGTCTAGGACGGCGACACGACATCGATGCGTCTAGTTTGAGCGTCCCAGGGACGCAATCCATCTGTTTTATAATTTCCCTCAGCGTCGAGGACACTCACTAGGACGCCGCGCACTTATGCGCTCCTTGGAACTGCACCCGAGCGTCTACCCTAGCATCGCAGACGTCGTTGTAGCGTCTCAACTCCTTGCTGAGCATCGAACCTACGCTCACACTCTGTTTCTAAATTAATGCCAGCGTCCTAAACGCTCACTAGGACGATGCTATTCCAATTTCACTTAACACTTGTGCCAAAAACTCTCTAACTTCCACTTGCTCAATAACGGACACTCCCGCTCATTTCTAAATTGAAAATGCGCATTAGACTAACTTAACACGACATTAAACAAAAACAACCATTTTCGTAGGGAACACAACTATACTTAGCATGTATAGCAAGCCTTTAAAGCACCCAATTACTTGGACGAACGAGTTTAGTCTCGTGAGGGTTTGCAGTGAATTTACCCACAAACTTCGTTACCTCCTTACTTACAGAGATGAATAGGTTCGCTTCTCAAGAGTCACTATCTCAATTAAAGTTGCTTGATCACCCTCAGCTTTTATAGGACCTTCAAGATACATCTTAAGCCTATGACCATTCACAGTAAATGAATGGCCATGCTTAAAGTCTTTGATTTCCACTGCTCCATTCTCATATGCATGAACAACTTCAAAAGGTCCCGTCCACTTACTCCTTAGCTTACCTGGAAACAATTTAATACTTGAGTTGAAAAGCCAAACCTTGTTACCAGCTGCAAAATTCTTCTTCCTTAAGCACTTGTCATGAAAATGCTTAGTCTTCTCCTTGTAGATCCTTACACTTTCATATGTTTCCATTCTGATTTCCTCTAGCTCTGCCAGCTGAAACTTCTTCATTTTCCCTGCATCACAATGTCAAAATTAGCATTTCGAATAGCCCAAGTAGCTCTATGCTCTAATTCTACGGGTAAATGACAGGGTTTCCCATAGACCAATCTATATGGTGACATGCCAATGGGAGTCTTATATGCAGTCTTGTAGGCCCATAATGCATCATCTAATCTCAAGGACCAATCCTTACGACTAGGCTTTACAGTATTCTCCAAAATCCTCTTAACCTCCCTATTAGACACCTCAACTTGTCCACTCGTCTGTGGGTGGTAAGGAGTGGCAACACGGTGAGTAACCCCATAATGTCTAAATAAAGTGTGGAACTGAAAATTTTTGAAATGAGTTCCTCCATCGCTAATAATAGCTCTAGGAATCCGATGGCGTGAGAAAATATTCTTTTTCACAAATTTACACACAACTTTGTTGTCATTATACTTTGTTGCCTCAGCCTCAACCCACTTAGGCACATAGTCTACGGCCACTAAAATATACTCAAAACCAAAAGAAATAGGAAAGGGACCCAGAAAATCTATTCCCCAAACATAAAAAATCTCTACTTCTAATATGGGAACCATAGGCATTTGATCTCTTCTGTAAATCCCCCAAACCTGTTGACATCTAAGGCAAGATTTAACATACTCATAAGCATCCTTGAACAAGGATGGCAAAAAGAAAGCACAATCTAGAACCTTGTGAGGTGTTTTCTTAGCACTAAAATGCCCCCCACATGCTAAACTATGACAGTGAGTAAGGATATCAAGTTGGTCAATCTCAGGGACACATCTCCTAATGAGTTGATCAGCACCAATCTTGGATAAATCAGGGTCGTCCCAGACATAATACTTGGCTTGGGCATAGAAACTCTTCCTCTGCTGAGATGTCGAGTAACTTGGCGTCTTACCTGTCACAAAATAATTAACTAAGTTAGCAAACCAAGGTAATTTAGACACAAACAAGAGTTGCTCATCAGGAAAAGATTCTTTGACCACTTTAATCACATTTGGAACCAATGTGGGCAACCTAGACAGATGATCAGCCACCACATTCTCTGAACCCTTTTTATCTCTTATCTCCAAATCAAACTCTTGCAACAGCAGAATCCACCTTATCAGCCTGGGCTTAGCATCCTTCATATTCAAAAGGTACTTCAGTGCACTATGATCTGAGTAGATTATCACCTTAGCTCCCCACACATATGCACGAAACTTATCTAATGCATATACAACTGCTAACAACTCCTTCTCTGTAGTAGTGTAGCTTTGTTGAGCTTCCGAAAATGTCTTGCTGGCATTGTAGATTACAACTGGTTTCTTATCTACTCTCTGGCCCAATACTGCTTCTACCGCAAAGTCACTTACGTCACACATAATCTCAAATGGCTTAGTCCAATCAGGTGACTGCAAAATAGGAGCATCAGTGAGCTTGGCCTTTAACAACTCAAATGCCTTCTGACATGCCTCGTCAAACACAAACTCGACATCTTTCACTAACAAATTGCACAGTGGCTTGGAGATGGTGCTGAAATCTTTGATAATCCTTCTGTAAAATCCAGCATGCCCCAAAAATGATCAAACTCCCTTCACACTTGTTGGTGGTGGTAATGATGATATAAGCTGGATTTTGGACTTATCCACTTCCATTCCTTTCTCAGAAACCACATGGCCTAATACAATTCCTTCCTTGACCATAAAGTGGCTCTTTTCCCAACTCAGCGCCAAATTCGTCTCAGTGCACCTCTTCAAAACTTGCTCCAAATGGTGTAAACACCCTTCAAACGTCTTGTCAAAAATAGAGAAGTCATCCATAAAGATCTCTAAGGAACCTCCTACCATATCCGAGAATATTGCCATCATGCATTGCTGAAAGGTAGCAGGAGCATTGCATAACCCAAACGGCATTCCTCTATAAGCAAATGTCCCGTAAGGACAGGTGAACGTGGTCTTCTCTTGGTCATCAGGGTGAATAGGAATCTGATTGCACTCCGAGTAGCCATCCAAAAAGCAATAATACTTCTGCCCTGCCAACTATTCAACAATCTGATCTATGAAAGGCAAAGGGAAGTGATCCTTTGACGTAGCTGCATTCAACTTTCTGTAGTCTATGGGGACCCTCCAGCCCATTAGTGGTCTAGTTGCAATCTGACCGTCCTCAGTATTTATCACTGTTATTCCAGACTTTTTAGGCACAGTCTGTGTAGGGCTGACCCACTGGCTGTCGGAAATGGGGTAAATGATACCCGCATCTAACCATTTCAACACCTCCTTCTTCACCACTTCTCTCAAATTCGGGTTGAGTCTCCGCTGTGCATCCCTTGAGGGTTTAATGTCAGCCTCCGTTATGATTCTATGCATGCAAATTGTAGGACTTATCCCTTTGAGATCAGAGATTGTCCAACTCATAGCTGCCTTATGCTTTCCCAAAACCTCAATTAATGCTCTTTCTTCCTCTTTTGTCAAATCCGAAGCTATTATCACCGGCAAGCTTTCCTGTGACCCTAAAAATACATACTTAAGGTGGGTAGGTAGGGATTTAAGTTCCAAGGTAGGAGCTTGCTCTAAAGAAGGTTGCATTGACTCCGGAAGATTCTCGGGTAGCTTTTCAAACTTTAACGACCATGGATGTTGCTTATTTTGCTTTGTTCCTCCAACCATCTCCTCTAAACTCATTAACAAACCCCATTCAACCTTCTCCCGTTCTTGACATGACAACACATAACCTAATTCATCCCTGCTAGTCATTAATGGTGCTTGCGATCCTGCTAACTCATCAATGTAATCAACAAATAGCACTTTGAATTACAAGAAACGTTAGGGACAACATTGAAAACATTCAACTTTAATTTTCTATTCCCGAAGGCTAAGTCTAAAACACCCGTCCTGCAATTAATTTGGGCATTTATAGTGGCCAAAAATGGCCTACCCAAAATGATTGTGGGTTGGTTATCCCGACTTCTTTGATCTGAATCTAACACACAAAAGTCTATCGGGTAATAGAAATCTTCCACTTTTACAATTACATCGGTTAACATACCCCTTGGAATCTTAGTAGATCGATCAGCTAGTTGTAATACCACGTTAGTGGGTGTTAGGCTTCCTATGACGCGATGATCAAATAAGTTTCCAGGGAGTATATTAACACTTACTCCCAAATCTAACATTGCTTTCTTAATCCTAACATCACCAATAGTAACAGAAATAAGAGGTGAACCTGGATCTTTAAGCTTGGGTGGCAATGAACTTGAGACTACAACACTTACCTGCTCCGTGAGGTTGATTTGCTTTGGCAAAACCGTGTGGAATTTGCGCTTCTGAGTACATAAGTCCTTCAAAAACTTAGTGTAGGCTGGAACTTGCTGCAATGCTTTAACCAGTGGAATGTTGATCCTCACTTGATTGAATGTCTCCCACAAATCCTCTATTTGCAGCCCTTTCTTCCCAAACACTGGCCTATTCAGATCCTCTAGAGCTGATGGGTATAGAGGTGTTGGTTCAGGTTTGGGTTGCTCTTCCTTTTCTACCACATCTTCTTCAAACTAAACTTGCTTCCTCAACTTAACCTCTCTCTCAGACTCTGAATGTGGAACTGATTTCCCTCATCAATGATCTCCTCAACATCACTGTCCAACTCTTCCACTTCCGGCATCACCACCTTGTTATAAACCTTCTTTCCACTACGCAAAGTGGTAACTTTCTGCAACTCAGTAACTTCATTCAACTCTTCCACCTCATGAACTATCTGCTTCTCTTTGCCCTTGGAATGAGAAGGATTGATTTGGGTATTACTTGGCAATCTACCTTCGTCTCTTTTCGTAAGCTGATCTGCAATCTGCCCCATCTGCTTTTCTAGACTGGCCATTGACTTGGTTTGCACATAAGATTGTTGCTTAAGATAATCCATGAGCTGATCCAAGTTTGAGTCCATTGGAGCTTCCTGAACAGCAGGTTCCTTCTCTTTCTTGGTACCAGATGATGTACCACCATAGAAGTTCCTATTCTGTGAATACCGATTCCCTTGGTCAAATCTGGGTTTTGCATACTCCTCAACCCTATGATCGTCCCTCCAACGAAAGTTAGGATGACGCCTCCACCCAGGATTGTAAGTATCTGAGTGAGGGTCAAACCTATCTTGCCGTGGTCGAAATCCAGAAATCTCACCAGCTTGCTCCCCTTGAACATGGTATCAAAACTCTGAGGTATGAGTATATTCCCCACACGTAACACACATCACAGGAGCTCTATGTTCAGCTTGCTCCTTCCTCATCAAGACGTCCATCTTCTTGCTAAGAGCCTCCATATTCGAAGTGACATCTCTTTTCCAAGCATTATCAATTCCCAACACTTAGACTCCAATTGATGTATCTGACCCAGCTTGTACCTTAGATCCCTTAGCCAGCTGCGCTAATAATTCCCATGCTTCAGCATGCTCCGTGGCAAAAAATGTACCCCCCGAGGCTGCTGTGATCATGTTTATACTCTCCTGGATAATACCATCAAAGAAGTTCTTCACCAGCATCCACTTAGGCACCTCATGATGTGGGCATGCCCACAACATCTCATTCAATCTCTCAAACGCCTCATGGAATTGCTTCCCAGGTTTCTGGTTAAAGCCAGTATTGATATTCCTCTTTTCAGTGGTTTTACTAATTGAGTAAAACTCATTGAGGAAAGCCCTTTTCATCTCCTCCCAATTACTCCTTCAGAGAAAAAGGGAACAATCTCAACTTGAGAGTGTCCACGGGTAGCCTTTGCACTCTATTAGCCTTGCAAATAGCTGAGAATTCGGCTAAGTTATCATATGGTTCTTCACTCTTTGTTCCATGAAACTTAGGAATAATGCTGAACAATCTCCAGCTCATTCTCAACTTCAGGGTACTAAATTGGTGACATATCAGGAACATCACCCGGTCTGTAATGGGACTCCACAGTCCTCATATCATCCCTCATATCTGCGTTGAGTTCAGTATCACTTTCAGATGCTTCATGATGTACAAATTGCACTACTGAATCAGATGTCTCTGTTGTACTTGGATTACCACAAGGCTCACCACTAGGCCAATAACCTCTATGTAACTTCCTCAATGAACGAGCAGTCCTTTCTATCTCTGTCTCGTGTTGCAGTGGAGAAGTTCGCCCTGAATAACGAGTATGGATATACCTGAGATACATACACACGTGTGAAGATTCTGAACTATGCTGTTCAGAATGTTAAAGAAAATGAAAATACGTAAAACTAACTAAAATGAAAAGGAAATAACTAGCTACTATGAACAAGAGTATTTACAGAAACAGTTAATCCAAAACTAATTTAACAAGCGCTGTCAATCCCCGGCAACGGCGCCATTTTGATGGACCCAGTCGTATGAGTATCAAAAAATAACCCAACACAAACTATATAGAT
The DNA here is from genome assembly GCA_020465985.1 of Centrapalus pauciflorus. Taxonomy (NCBI): domain Eukaryota; kingdom Viridiplantae; phylum Streptophyta; class Magnoliopsida; order Asterales; family Asteraceae; genus Centrapalus; species Centrapalus pauciflorus. The sequence goes on from JAANYP010003725.1 coordinate 691,470, forward strand.
AGGGTAAGTGGGATCGAATCCACAGGGGAAGCCAGGTTGCTAAACTAGCTCCACAGACCGTTTGGATTGAAATTGTAATCATTTGCTTTTAATTAATAAACTACTGTCGATTGCTACTACTGTGTTCTAACACGGAAGAATTAGATTGAAGAAGTTCACGTAAGGAGAATGGGTGTTTGCTCTCTTGTTGTACATACTATGGCAATTCAGATTGCTACAGATACCATTTATGTGAACTAATTTGAAATTACAATTTATGCTCTGAAGACAACGAATACCACTCAATTCGTTGTCTTCCTCCCCCATAGGAAGTTGGCACAACCAATGACATTGATATAAACTGTTCCAAACACATCCATTGCTTATTCTAATGCATTCACTTAAATGTAGTCCAAACAACAGTTTCCATATAAATGAATTAGCTTTCACAATAAATATTCTTAAGACAACGTATGCAACTCGATTAATTGTCTTCCCCTTCTTGACTGAGTTAGCACAACTAATGATATCATTATACCCTGTTACATGCAATACCCATTTTTTAATAACCATTCATTCATTCATAAACAAGATCCACAAACCCTTTTAGCACAAATGGTAACTGAAATTAATTAAACATTCATTCACACCATAGTATGCAAACTTAAGAACAAACACCACAATGTATTTAGCCAAGCATAGCTTGGATTAGCATACTAACAACAATCAACATATATGAAAACATTCAAACTACCAATTGTGTGTAAATACAAGGAATTGGATGCCAAATGCTTGATCCACGCTTCGTCTTGTTGTTTTTCTCCTCTTGTTCGCCTCCAGAAACTGCTCCTAAGTGTGTGTAACACCAAAATTGCGAAACCCCCCTCAAGTGTGGTAACCGTTTTCCTCAAAAGCGCTGCTCTCACAGCAACTGACGCACCAGCGTCGATCCTGGTGTCCAGAACGCTGGTCAGGACGCCGCACCAGGCCCTTGGGACGCTCAGCTTCTGTAATGGCCTCCTTTGGACGTTCCTTCGGCGTCTGGGACGCTG